>JANIJH010000224.1:26248569-26265795 GCA_024520975.1 Erythroxylum areolatum
ATTAACTTCTGATTTTATTGTAGAATTTTACAAAAAGCTTTAAAGATCTATTCAACCCCCCTTCTAGATTGTTTACACAATTATGCCTTCCCCTAGACCTAGATACCTATCTGATTGTTTCACAACCCTCCCACTATGTCTAGGCACTACTTGATGCATAGGCTACTCTTCCAATTCAACTCTTGAATACATTTCGACATCTTGTTCTACTATATCCAAATCAACTCTTGGTTTGGATGAAATAGCTAACTCCTTGAGTATTACTTCACTTCTTTCTTTGTGATTTCTCCCAAATTCTTCCTCTAAGAAGGTTGCATTTATTGATACAAATAATTTCCTATCCTGAGAACTATGAAAATAGTACCCTCGTGTACCCGTAAGATATCCTAAAAATAAACATACTTCTAACCTTGGTTCCATCTTTGTGGATTCAGGCCTTAGAACATGGGCTAGGCTGCCCAAGTTCTTAAGTGCCACAATGAAGGCACTCGACCAATCCACAACTCCCTAGGTGTTTTAGGCATTGATTTGGTTGGAGCAAAGTTAAGAAGATAAGTTTCCGTTTGTATGGCATATCCTCATAACGATTCTAGAAGGCTAGCACAGGACATCATTGATCTTACCATTTTCATTAGAGCCCTATTCCTCCTCTTAGCTACACCATTATGTTGAGGTGTTCGAGGAGTTGACAAGTTGGAAATAATTATATTGTTAATTAGAAATTGTTGGAACTCTCTAGATAAGTACTCACCACCTTGATCCGATTGAAGTTGTTTTAATGGCTTGCCTAGCTGTTTCTCAGCTTCTACTTTGAATTCTTTGAACTTTTCAAAGGACTCATTCTTTTTATGAATTAAATACAAATAGCTATGTCTAGAGTAACAATCTATAAAGGTTATGAAGTATTCATAACCTTCTCTAGCTTGTATGTTTATGGGCTTACATACATTAGTGTGTACCAGGTCTAATGTTGATTCAGTTCTGTTTCCTTTTGAAGGAAATGAGGCCTTTGTCATTTTTCCTTCAATACAAGATTCACAGGTGGGTAATTGATCATTATCCAAACCCACAAAGATCCCATCCTTCATTAACCTATCAAGTCTTTTATGATTGATATGTCCTATTCTTAAGTGCCACAGATATTTTGAATTAATGATAGAATCATTGGGCTGTCTTAGTGTTATTAATTCTATGGTGTTTAGTGAGCCTGCTATAGGTTCTATAAAGAACAATCCCTGTTTAATTATTGCATTACAAATAAAATCCTTATTTTTAAATATTGAAACAACATTTTCAAAATATAAGGTATAACAAGATTTTATTAAACAAAAAATAAAAATCATGTTCCTTACAATCATTGGGATGTAATATACATCCTCCAAATATAACTTATGACCACTATGAAAGTCTAAGATAATCAATCCCACTAATTTTTCTGAAACGTAGGATCCATTTTCTATCTTGACTTGAAATTGGACTTTAGGTAGTCTTTTCCTTCGCTGGAACCCCTACAAAGAATTGCAAACATGGTCAATGGCTCTTGAATCTAATATCCAAGAATTAGATGAATCTGCCACATTTCTAGTTCCTAAAAAACTTAGGAAACGTATACCTTGTTTGCTTTTGAGGGACTAAAGTTAGACTGCATAGTTTCTTTTCCAGTGGCCCTTCTCACCACAGTGGAAATGCTTTCCCTTAGTGTTGTCTTTGGCATTCTTTTTTATGGGTTAGGCCTTGACCCCTATTTGGGCCTTCTTTTTCATTGGACCTTTCTTCTTTTGCTTGCCCTTACCCTTGGGCTTAGAAGAAGATGCTACATTAGCTTTTGGCCTATGAGCCTTAATATTTACTATCTCCTTCGTACTCTGAAGGGTATTCATTAACTCGTTCAAGGTGTAATCCTTGCTGTTGAACTCATAGTCCAACTTAAATTGCTGAAAAGAAAAATTTAAGCTATTGATGATCATAATCATCTACGTGTCTGCATCTATATCTACCCTAATAATCTCAGCCTCAGTAACCATAAAGATTACCTTAAGCATTTAATCTCACATAGGTTCACCAGGTTTTTGTTTGAGATTATGAAATGTTTGGATAGCTTTCACCATTACAGACTTGATCCTCACATCAAACATCTCATGTAGGTGATGGACCATTGCACTAACAGTTTTCATGCATTCGATTTGCTTTTGCAACATTCCATTGACATAAGTTAGAATATAACACTTAGTAGTGTTATCAGTATTCTACCATGGCTCATGTTGTTGGACTTGCTCAGAAGTTGAATTATCACCTGGAGGTGGAGGCTCATTGTCTGTTAATACCTATGAAATTCGATCATATTGAAGAACAATGTCAAGGTTACATCTCCATTCATTAAAATTCTCTCCACTTTCCAATTTGTTATCAGTTAAGAGCAAAGTGAGTGGATTCATATTATGGTGATTATGTTTGAAAACATAAATTATTAAAACATGAGAATACTAGTCAACAATATTGGAACATTGTATAAAATCATGATGTATGTATGCATGATGATTTAAAAAAATTAAATCATTATATGATAGTTATTTTTCTTATCTATAATAGACTAATTGACTGTTGGCCATCTTATCGATTAAAAGAAAAACTGGGACTCTCCCACTCAAAAAAATACTAAGCATTTTATGCCTAACCTTTTGAGAAATACCTTAATTTGGTCCATATATTTACCAACAGAGCTATGGTAGGCAGGTTATTGATAAACTATGTTGAGTGTGTAACCATTTGATTCATCCACTAAAGGTACTTGCAAACCATGCCTCGGTGGAGACCATGGACTTTCACTTGAGCATCCTCTCCCACTCTAATCTTTTTAGGCTTTAAGTTTAATAAATACCATCTTGTCTAGATGCAATTTATTAATCATCCTATATTGTTTCATTATGTATCTTATACATAATGAATGCATGACAAAGCTTAGGGTTGGCAATTATTCTAAATGGCATACTATCACATAATATCACATATTTTAAGCGTCCATCCATCCATTCATCTCATGAATAATAACAATACTTTTGATTGTCTATTCTAGAACATAAACAAAATTGCAAGGGTCTTTAGCCCATAATAAAACATCTTGGACTTAGATCTTCCGATTCGAGCTCTTTGCTCACATGACCTGGCTCATTCGGCAAAAAGTGTGTAATGACATTTTCATAAAACCAAAATTTGTCACTTTGAAAACGAAAATTTCAACACTTGTTTTTCATCAAAACCAAAACTTTGGCAATATGAAAACAAAAATTCCAACACTTGTTTTTGGTAAATTTGACACTCAGAAATTCCAGTACTTTGGTTTTCATAAAATTAAAACTTTGTTAAAACAAAATTTCAACAATTTGGTTTCCATAAAATTGAAACTTTACCAATACTAAAGGATACACCGAAACCATTACCTATTCTTCTCTTCGATCCATAGTTGCTCCATCTTCAATATTACAGAAATTTGCATGTTACAAAATCAAAGAAAATAGAAAAATGAAGCCAAAGAGGAATCATGACGACGATAAGCCACCCTCCTTGTTACAAACCAAACAAAGAGAACTATATTCTATGGACAACCAAAAAAGCAAAACATACACCATATATATTTCTATCACATAAAAATATGCAGCATACAAAATTTAATTGCCAACCCATGCATCACATATAGGAACCGAAATCATGCATAATAAAATGACCCTGATACCAATTGTTCGATCGAAAACATAAGCATATAAGATTTGATTAAAATGGTAGATTTCAAAAACTTTTTTTGAAATCAAAACACAACGGAAGTATTATAACCAAATCAACATGTTCAATCCATACATGATACGGTATTAGAAAAATAAATAACATAAAAAATGATAGAAATTATACCAACTCCTTGCTACAACTTTGACTCCTCACTTTAGTATCCTCTCTTTGTTATTGTATCCTCTCCTCATTATTGTATCCTTGACCAATCCGATCTACCACTTGTTCTTCTTGAAAAACTTGGTTAACAAGATCCTTTGGTAAGAAAGGATAAGAAATTTGGAAGAGATTTTCCTTAGTTGAAAGAAGCCAAAAATGAGGCCTTCTCATTCAAGCTTTGGCTAACTCATGCAAGAGAGGAGAGAGTGAGTAAAAAATGAAAGAACCTTTTTTTTTTCTCCTTGTTAATTTTGGTTAACAATAAAGATAGAAGTGAGGTGCATCCAATGCATCACTTCATTCTTTAATCAATCATAAAGAAGACAATAAATGAGACTAAAAGATCAATAACCTAAATGAGACCCCCTCATTTCCGGTTATGAGATGAAAGAAAGGAGAGAGGGTACATTAAATGCACCTCTTCCTTTCTTTAATTAAATGAATGCTAAAAGGTTACATGCCATCATTGAAAGAAAACTATTAAACCATTTAATGATAAGATCATTACTCCATTTAATGATGATGAAACATGATAAAAACCATCTTTAATTTAGCAATTAAATGCTAAATGTGCAGTTGCACATTTAGCTATAAAATCGAAATTTGCCCTCCTTTTATCTTTAATAACTTTGTTTAATTTAATTAATCTAATTAATCAAATCAAACCAAAGTCTAGCCCAATATTAAATGTTCATTTGGGTTTCTAATTAACAATTAATTAGTGTAAGCCCAATATTCAATCATAGGCTTCAAAACCTCTATTTATATTTCTTATTTTGCTTGGTAACCTTCCTAGAAGCTAAGTAGGAATCTAATTAGACTTATTTAATTCAAGCTCTAATAAGCTCGAAATTAATTTAATCTTATTAGAATTAATTCTAGCTTATTAACCAAATGTCATTCCACTAAAGAAAATTAGTTGAACTCTTGAATTACTAAATATTATGAGAAACATGTTTCAAATAAAATGTCTAATTGCAAACTTTATTATGAACCATATTATAGCCATCTATCCAATAAAGGATAAAATTACCGTTTTGTCCTTATGTTAGTTTTTCCTTCTAGATCTCTCGTTTTACTCTATATGGTGATTAACACACAAGATCTCATCTTGGTGTTGAGACTTGATGGATAGCTAGTCCATCAAACTACTAGCACCAGTTTAATCACCAATTTCTGTAAAATATCTAGAAGTGATGATATCACTATAAACTCTTTATTTGAGTGAATGTTCCCTGTTACATATTTCAATTAAGAATTCCAACATGCAGACACTGGATTGATACTCTATAAAAATTCATTCCGATCATATCAAGAATTATAAGGAAGTAGATATGAGTTCATCACTCATTAAGATTGTGGTTCATAATAAACAAATGCTAAAGTGTATGTTTTAAGATTAAAGTAACGCCCTACTTTATTCCTTAAAAACATACGTGATTCTAGATTCATTTAATAGTGCCATTATCGATAGTCAACTACTATCATGACATGAAACTCATCATTCTCTTGAAGTAAACTCCTTTACTTACATGGAGATAAATCGCAATACTATAGTCTAAACCATAATCAAGTGGCCAACTTGATTATTCGACTGTGAATCAACTAATTTAGATTAATAATATACATGTTTCCCATACATTTCCATGTATATGTATATTACTTACAAAAGAATCTTGGTACTTTATGACTAGTTATATAATGCTCATACAAATAAAACCAAACTCTTTTATTTTATTAATAATAAATATTTTCATTACAAAAGTAACTGGAAGAAGATTAAGTTGGATATAAATACACTTGCTTTCCAGGGCACTATATTTACGTAACTTCAACACTTATGACAAGATTCATTTGTGAAGACCCATTCGGAATTTAGAGTCTAGACAATGCTATCCTCACTTTGCCATTAATGGAGTTGAGGTAAGTATCCTACCAGATATGAAAAACCTCTGAAGTTTCCAAACCAATCTCCTTTCTAAATGAGTGAGGAGACTTTTGCATCAATAGGAATTCTATTTCTCAAAAGAAGGATTTCATTTCTTAGCGTGAAAGGGCTGAAATTAGGAAAATTATCATACCAAAACCATTTGTTCTCCTCATTTCCCAACTTCTATTTGATCAAAGGTAACATCAGGTTCCTTTGATTCAAGATGTGGGTGAAAATCTAAAAAAGTTCCCTATTGTTTGTAAGACGCATATACACACATTTAAAATTTAAAGTTACAAATAAATATAAGACCTAAAAAGTGTTTAATTCAAGATTTCAAAAATATGAATTATGATATTTATATTCTAAATATGCCAACACTACCTTCCATTCATTATTATATTAAAGAAAATAAAAAATTAGAGTTTTGAATTTGTGAATAAACCTTATTAACTCTATTATAATAAAGTTAGGGATCTAAATATAAAATTAAAATTAACTAGACAATGTCATATTTTGTATATTGATCCTTATATGAATGTCTTAGGTAAACCTCTAATCATAATATCAATTAATATAGGCTTAAAATTAATATGCTCGATGGTGTTATCTTTACCTTAATATGAATTTTGATAACATAATACTTTATATCAACATATCTGTCTTAAATTTATTTTCTAATTATTTTTTTAAAACATTATAGTTGAATATCTTAATGAATCATTAATAGTCATGTAATAATGTTTGTCTCCATTAGATATATGATGAAATTTTTTAACCATAATGCTTATTTTGTAGTTTTATAGCGATTTATAAACTTAACTTCCATAATGGCTAAACAATTATAGTTTGCTTAGTACTTCTTTACGAGTTTGTACCTCTAACAAACAGAAAAATGTATCAAAATATAGAGTTTTTATTATCTTTTCATCATGTAGAATATACATGTGAATAGTCTATCATTTATATATTATTGAAGTATCTATATGATAGTTTGTTATTCTTAGTTCTTCGTAGATACCTCATAACCTTCTTAGCAATTTTCTAGTGCTCGAGGTTTGGGCTATTCCCAAATTGTATCTATCCTGGTTTACAATAGGTACTACTAACAATGAATATGCACTTATTATGAACCTTTTAGAACCCTTCAAATATATGTTTTTTTAGATGATCCTAATATTTTTAAAACTTTATCTTTATAAATGTCTGTGTTAATGACATAAGAGGCTTCATCCATATCTTTCATTTTAAAGTTTTGAGAGATAAAAAATCCTTATTATCATGTAGTAAAACAAATCATTAGTTCAAGTAATATATTGTTTACATATAAGACTAAAAACAAATATATATTCCCATTAACTTTAAGGTATATTCACTAATTAAAAAATTTTCCTTTAAAACCATAAGTGGTCATATCATTGTGAATTTTCATATACTATTCATATGAGACTTATTTTAGTCTATAAATAGACTTCTTTAGCTTACAAATTAAATCATCTTTATTACTTAAAGAAAACCCTTTAGGCTTATTCATATATACCTCCTTATCAAGATCTTTATTTAGAAATGCATTTTTAAGATTCAATGATTCAATTCTAAATCAAAACAAGTCACTAAGACCATGATTATCCTAAATGAATCTATCTTAGAAACTAGAAAGAATGTTTCATGATAATTAATGCTTTTCTTCTAAGTAAAACCTTTAGTTACAATTCTAACTTTATATTTCTTTATATTATCATAAGAGTCTTTTTTGGTTTAAAAACTCATTCATAATTAATGAATTTAGCCTATTTTGGCAATTTAATGAGGTTTCATACTTAATTACTAGTTATGGATTTTTCTCCTCTTATATGACTTCATATTAGATATTAGAACCTAAGAAGTGAAAACTAGTTAAATGATATGACCAAAATACTAACGTAAAAGTTTTTAATATCATTTATTGCCTCTGAAAATGAGATTGGATCCTCATGAGGACTCATATCTGACTATTGTAAATATGCTACATAATCATCAAAAGTTTTTGGTCTTGTTATCCTTGTGGACCTTACACCAATTCGTATTATATAGGAAATTCATTAAATTGTTTTTTATTTGGTGTTTTAACTAGAATTAGTTATTCTTCTATAATTAACTAAATATGGAAAAAACAATCCATCTGTTTAAATTTAGGGATCTTTCATAAGAGCCTAATATTTCTTCTAGTTCAATTGGATAAAAAATACTCTCACTAAGCTTAGAATCCTTAAGGAACCTTACATTTCCTAGTTTAACTATCTTTGGTTTCTTTGAAGGATGGTTAAAATCTAATTACCTTAGAGTTTTTAGGTAATAAAATCATAAGCAACTATTATTAAGATTAATTTTTAAAATAGGATTATAAATTCTTACTTTAATAGGATGGCCCACATATATATAAATTCCTTATAGTTGATTTACTTGCATTCCATATTTGAAAAGGATTTTTTTATGAATAGATCATGATAGATTAACAAATTAACCCTATTTAAGATATACATTGAATTTTTTAAGGCTTTACTATATAAACTTAATGAGAGATTAAAATTACATATTATAGTTCTCAACATGTCCACAAGTTTATATCCTCTTCTACCACACCATTTTATTATAGTGTGCTTGATATTTTATTCTATGCTATAACACCTTTCTTTTGAAGAAAAAATACTAAGTGGACCATTTGATTTTTCATATCTATGTATATACTACTAAATCATAGGAGGTAATAATCCATATTTTAATGAAACAAAGCATATTTTCTACTAATGAATTATTTGTTGATGTTTTAAAAGAAAGTGAAGTCAAGAAAAAATTTATGGAGACCAAATGCGTTCAAGTCAAGAAGAAGACCAAAATTAAGGGGGTAAGACAATTCTAAAGAATTACTTTGTAATCTATCTTGTATCTCTTAGTTATTTTAATGTTTTAGGGGCTTTTCATCCATAAGAATATCTTGTTTTAAACTGAATGTATAAAATTTTTCCTTTATCAAGAGGGACCAAGGTTTTAATTTCAAAGAAAACCCTCTTGATTTTCCATATAGGGTGTTGTCAACTAATATATGGTTTTTAGATACATCTGATCAATTCCTAGATGTGGTTAAACTATGCGTCAAAAACTTCAAAAGGATTATGACTAATAAGTTTATATGTAATATTGGACAGTACATTAATCGATCAATATGGCATATTTATTATTGTTACTAGTTATTTTAATGGCTAGTTTTTTTCTAACAATACTTTATTGCTATTATGGGTATAAATATTTGTGATTTTAGTTATTGAGCATCTTTATGACATTTATGGGGTATAATAATACATTAATAAGAGTTATTAAACATTTTTAGGCATTCATTCATAGGTTATGAGGTGATTGACTGCATTTGACAAATGAAGTGAGCAAGTGATGTTTATTTGAGTTGTAAACATCAATTGAGGTTGACATTCTTATATTTTGGGTATAACAATAAGCATTGAGGTTCCCCTTCACCCTTCAAGAAAGATTGTATAAGGTTTCTTCTTTCTTTATTAAATATTGTTGTAAGAAGTTTCCTCTTCACCTAGTTAAAACAAGAGATTAGATGTAATATCCTGCAGCCTAAAATTGTTAAGAGATTAAACTGTTAGATTGAGTCACATGAGTTATTTAATTTAAGAATTTACGAGGAGCATTTCATTCACATGCATAATATTCGTATACACATATGAATCATGATTTAGAAAACATTGCAAGATAGTATATGCACTCAATTGACATATTTCGGGGTATGGAATGAAAATGAATGTACATTCCAATGTTTTGCATTTTAATTAACGAATAACATGAATTGATGGATTATAATTAGTGAATTGGGAATTTATTGTTACAATTGAGTAATTGATGAGGTGGTATGTGCATCTAGTCTAAGAAAAATGTTAAAGAGCAAGATAAATTGATACATGAGAATTTAGGTTGATTAGGCCTATGAAATGGTGACATGTGACATTGGGAATAAGTGAAAAATGACTCAGTTAAATGGGTGACAAGTGTCTTAAGTATAATTTTGACAAGTGGCCCTTTAAGTTTGTGAAAAATAGCACTTTAGACTTCTGACATATGGAGAAATAGAATGATGACATATGTAGCTTTACAAATGGTAATATATATAGTCTTACAATTGGTGACATGTGTAGCCTTACAATTGGTGACATGTGTAGCCTTTCAAATAGTGACATATAAAGGCTTAAATGAGTCACATGTGGAGGCTAAAGTAAGTGACACATGAAACAATAGAATAGTGATATATGGACTAATAGAAGGATAACATATGTACCAATAGAAGGGTGACACATAAACCAATAGATTAGTTTGACCTTCTTGAATTTTCTAGATAAAATGGATGAAAAGGCAATAGAAGTAAGAGTGAAGTTCGCCATAAGGTTAAAGAGGGAGAAAAATGAAAATGATAGGAGAAGCAGAGAAAAAGGGAAAGAGAAGAGGAGAAGGAAAGAAGTTATTAAGGTAAGTTGAAATTCTGGTTTCAATTTCATCTTTCTCTTTCTATCTATCTTTCATATTCTTAGAGCATGAATTTGAAGAAACTCAAAGAATGAAAGTTGTAGATATAGGCTTAACTTGACCTCTGTGAAAGTGGCTTGATAAAATAGTGACCAGAACTTGAGTTATGCTTGTTTCCCTAATATTTGCTATGATAGACCCCTATGCATGAACCTTGTATTATATCCTGATTTTTTTAGGACTTTAGAGTCCAAATTAGTGAAAGTATAAAACATGAACAATGATTATTGATGTCTTATTAATGCTTTTGTGAAACGGTTTTGTTAGGAGATGTATTGATAATGATTTATTGAGAGTTAAGTATTGGTTACCAGTGTGTTTCTTACTAGAAATATGACATAATATGGATGGAGATTATATTTTAAATGGAGATGTTGTTTGTGTAATTTTTTAATATATTAAGACTAATGGGAGTCTAGTTTCGAGAGGCATAAGAATCATGACATTTAGATTTTTGTAGAGAGAGTTATGATTAAAAGAAGATAGCTTGTTCATAAAGGAAAGTTAGGAAGAAAAGGATGTAAACATTGCACATAAGGTTATGTTAGCTTGATATTGAGGAGACATTGAACTAAATTAGTAAGTGAATTATTGACCTATTGACTTATGTTAGAATAACATTTATGATGATTGATTAGGAATGAATTTGGTTGTGGTGGTGTATGAATATGAGATACATGTTTGAGTAGTAAATATATTGTATATTTGTATGCATAAAGGTTCGGGAGCTTTGGATCAAAGAGCTCGTACCGAGGATTGTTGAAGTCAAAGGAGTGTACACATTGTTTTGAGGTGAGTTGGGGAAACCATATCTCTCAAATGGCATTAAGACATCACAAGACATGCATGATGACTTGTATGTGAATTTTGAACCTAGATAATGCATAGTAGAATTGAATCTCAAATAGATGCTAGTATACTTGTGTATTTAATAAACAACACTATTTTGAATAAATCTTTTCACTTGGAGTGAAACTGATGTTTTTATTACGTATTTTGAGAAAAGATGATATTTTCAACAAACCTACACTTGAAGTGCAAAGGGCAATGTTTTATTTTTTGAAACTACATTTTTGAACAACTGTGCATTTGAAGTGAAAAAAATGACTTTTATTACATGAAATAATGTTTTGGAACTTACATATGCATAACCGAGTCATGTATGCTACATGTATGTGTTCTCTTTTGGCTTAGAGCCATAACAAGGTTCTATTTTATTAGTTGGACCAATAAATAAAAGTATTGTGCCTTAACTTGATTTTTACACTAAATATTTGTATATGATCTTTTTAATGATTGGTGAGGTAACGATTGAACAATCATTTGCTAGGCACAATAGATTAAGTGACCCTTATACCCTTAACGCTGGTATATAAAAGTCAAGTCCCTATATCAAAACCTTTCTACAGGACTTACGGGTGATTGAACACCTAGATTTCTGGTCACTGATAGCATTATGACCTTAAAGATCATCACCTAAGGTCATGACGCTCTTGTTGACTGTAGTTCGGACTCACCACAGATGAAAGTTGAGCCAACGTCAAGAATCGGTGGGTGTGCACATTAGTTTGGCCGACTAGTGGCGACACACATGATTATTTTGACCTATTATGAGATTTGTTTCCTAACAAGATTTAATTTATACATGTGATGCTTTTCTGTTTTTGTGAATTGGAACTGGAACCTATGTTCACCAGATGAGTAATTAATAGGCTAGGCCTATGTGGTTCCTAACTAGTATATGTTGAGTCACAGGCTAGTCCTATATGTTTCTATGTCATGTATGTTCACTTCATAGGTGGTTATGTGTATGCTAGATATGTGAAAAAACCCATCTTTAGGTTATCTAGACCGCCTTAGTATGTATCATGTTCTATTTGCGATATGTATTTTTCTTGCTCACTAAATACATTGTGTACTCACCCCCTCCGCTTTCCAACCATGCAAGTTAATTTGGTGAGCTTGAAGCTCTGAATGTATTGTGCGATATTTTGACAGTTTTAGGGCATTACCATATGTGGATAGTTTCTGTTTTGTACTTTTATTGTATAGTAGCTCATGAATTGTTTTTGTTAAGTTAGTTATTTGACTGTCTTGTGGTTTGTAAATAACCTTATGTATAAACCATTTGTACTGTTGTTAAGATTACTATTGAGTGGACTTCAAAGTCCAGAAGTTATGGTAGAGTTTTAAATGTGAATATAGAAGTGCGTTTAAAACTGATTTACAGGTATTTTAATTAAGTTTTGAGATTTTCAAAATATAGTTGTTATGCTGTCCAAATATTTTCAAAGGATATTTAGTTAGGCTTGTATAGTTGGGTTAAGGGTATTATGAGTATCCTTAGCTTGGGTATGTAGCAGTTGTTATGTGCCTGATGTGGTTTCAAGTCCTGACATTGGTGGAATCCTAAAAGAGAGTTGAAGAGTGGACGTAGGCAAAGTTTATTTACTGAACAACTATAAAATCAATTTGAAACATCTCTTCTTTACACTCTTTATTTTTCACTTTATAAATTGATTAATCTTATTCAAACTACTATTACATTTCATCATTCATTTTGAAAAATTTTGAGGGTCTTTATTAAGCTGCAAAAGTTTTCTTAAAAGTCAATAACACCCAATTTACTTGCCTCTTAGGTGCCATTAAGGACCAATAAGTGGTAACATAGTGGGTCTCTTTTATTTTAATTTCAAAAAAATTATATAAAAAGATCACCATAATATATCTAGGTGCATTTACACCTTTATCTAGCTAAGATGCTTAAAATATTAGTAAGGATCATTTATTTAATGGAAATTATTATTTATATTAAAAACCTAGAATGAAATTCTTCTTGATGAATGAAAATGTTGACTTGGAGGAAATTACTTCAAGTGATCCTTTCATTCTTGCTAAAAGATGATTAGGAAAACTTTCTTAAATTAAACGAAGAATATGGAAGAGTTATAAATGATAAAAAAAGTTACACACGAGAGACTTTATTTGGAAAGCAAAATAAGTATGCTAACACATTAATATGAATTGTTTTAAATGAAGTACAATGCAAACGTATTTACCATATATACAAGATTTATTAATATTATTAATGCTATAGAAGTTTTAGACAGGATGTATAGTAATGTTGAAATGGTCTTCAAAGCCAAGGTGAAAATAATCTAAGAAGCAAAAGAGCTAAATATGTTACTATTAGAGGAACTTATTAGATTCCGATAACTTAGGAATTAAAACTCAAGGAGGCTTAAAAAGAAGAGACAATGGCTCCAAAAAAGAGAAACTTAGCCTTCAAGGCTTCTAAATAAGAATGAAGAAAAGAAAAGAAAAAGACATCAACTAGTAAAAGCAAAGAGAAAGGCATTACCTTAATTACTAGAAAATTTAAGAAATTTATAAGAATAAATAACTTCTTTAAAAGAAACGAATTTAAGGGTTAAGATATATTCAAAAGGTAAATCAAATAACATCATTGATTTTAAATGTAGAAAACTCAAATATATGAAGTCTCAATAACCTCTCCTCGAGACAATAGAAAATATAAGAGAAATGAAAAGAAGGAGAAGAGGTATAAAAATAAGGCATTTGAAGCCTCCCCTTGGAATGAAACAAGTGATTTTAAAAGTTGGAATTTGAAAAAAAAGCTTACATATTTAATTGTTATAATGATTTTGAATTATTATATGATGAATTAGCTGAGCAACTTGAAATTATGAGCATAAAGAAGAAGTAACTATATTTCAAACTCAAAGAGGCTTAAGATCATCTAGATGCATGCATGAGTGAAAATGAAAGATGAAGTGAATTATATAGCACCAAAGCATTTAAGAGTGTGGCCATTGTTGATAATCATAACTTAGATGCATTAAAACATGATAATGAAGCATTGAGAAAGGTAATCAATGACCTTAAGGACCCAATGTCCAAATTCACAAAAGGAAATAATAAAGTGAAAAGTATGTTAAGAGCTTAAAATAGTTTTAAAAAAGGTATATGATTAGATATAACTATAGAAGTGTATCTAATACCAATTCAAAATTTAAAAAGGAAAAATATTTGCTTAATAAGAATCATTACCTAAGATAATAAACGAGCATGGAGCATCCATATCTAAATATACATATTAATTATATACATATATTACATCCAATGGGGCTTACTTTAAGAGCAAGCTTCATGCTTTTGTATGTGGCTCTAAACCTAAGCCTAAAACTTAACACTCTTAAGGAAATAATAGGTATAATTTCTATGTAAAGAAATAAGATAGAATCCATTCTCATTCATAATATTTTAGGCATCAACATCAATTTAGAAGTAAGCATCAAGCTTTTACTCATAATAGGCCTCATTCTCACTCTTACTATTTTAGTCATTAGCATCAACTTAGAAGTAAGCATCAAGCTTTTACTCATAATAGGTCTCATACTAAGTATAATGCCATAATATATGCTTACAAACCTTATAAACATTAATATAATAAAACAAATATACTTCATATATACAATTATTCTAGGCCTCTTCACCACTCAAAAAGAGCATTCAATTTCTTTAATATCTAAAGGACCATTCATCTATATGTATAAGGTACCAAACAATGAATTTATGCATCAAAATTTTTAGTTTCAGAATCATAACACCGACCTATATTATTTATATAACATGTTATGTGATTTTTATGGTAAATATGGGAACATTGACAAATTTTGTCTCATAAAACAAAGTATAATGAGTAAACTCTTAAAGAAGTGGGGTTTAAAAAAAAAAAGAAAAGTTTAACAATCAAGAAACCAAGTTTATTTAGTATCTATAACACATTGATTGTCTTGTTTTATAGATTTCTAGGAAAAATAAGAAGAAATGGTTTATGGATAGTGGATGCTCAAGATAAATGACCATTAATACATCTTAACCTATAATTTTAAAGAGAAATATAAAATTTATCAAATTTAAAGATAATGCCAAGGACAATATAATAGTCACTAGAAAATTTGGTAAGGAAGATCACACTTTTATTGATAATATGACTTTAGTTGATGGATTGAAGAATAATTTATTAAGTGTGAGCTAATTATGTGAAAAGGAATATAAAGTATATTTTGAGGCAAGATCATGCATTATACCTAGAGAATCTAACAATAGAATTTAACCTTTAGGAAAGAAAGGAGGGAATGTATATATAATTGATCTAAAAGACTTCTCTAACCAAAAGATGAAATGCTTAAGGTATATGGGTAAAGATTCATGAATTTGGTACAGGAGGCTTAAATAAACAAGCATGAGCCTTATCTCTAGCCTAAATTCCAAGTAACTTGTTAATAAACTTTCAAATGTTAATGTGAAAAAAGATTTGTAGAGCTTATTAAATGGTAAAATAATCTAAAAATTCTTTCAAAAGCAAAAAGTCAATAACTTCCACTAGACCTTTGTAATTACTTCATATAGTTTAGCCCAAATAGAGTTTCTATGAGGTGGTAAATTTTATGATTTTGTTATAGTAGAAGATTCTAATAAGTCTAATATTAATCTTACCAAGCCTTACAAGTTGAATCAACAAATGGCCACCAATCTCCTTTTGTCAAATTTTTAGGAAAGGGAAAATGTTGCCTATTCAAACATTTTTCGTTAAACCATCCCAATAGCTTAATATTTTTTATTCTTAGCAAAAAAAGATAAATTCTTTGACGCATTATTTAAATTTATAAACAAAGTTCAAAATGAAAAAGAACTCTCTATTGTATCAATTAGGAATAATCATGGTTGGGAGTTTAAGAATGAAAATTAAGCCTTTTGCAAATATAATGATATCTTTCATAATTTTTTTACTCCAAGGACCCCTCAAGAAAATCAATTTATTGAAAGAAAAGATAGAATATTGTAAGATGTGGCTAAGATTATGATAAATGAATATGATCTTTCTAAGTATGTTTGGGAAAAATTTGTGACTACCACATGCCATATTTCCAATAGAGTCTGTATAAAATCAACTTTAGATAAAACATTGTATAAACTTTGGCATATAAAGAAGCCAAATAACAGTTACTTCAAAGATTTTGGTTATAAGTGATATATTTTGGGCATTAAAGATAACTTAGGAAAGTTTGATTATATAGCAGATGAAGGAATTTTCCTTGGTTTTTCTTTAATTAATAAAATATATAATTATTTAATAGGAAGAATCATGTTATTGAAGAGTTTATGCACGTTATTTTTATGAATTTAACCCTCTTGCATTTAACAAAAGTCTTGAAGACAATGATATAGGTTTATTTAAGGACTTAGAGAAATTATTCCTTGAAGAGAATAAGACTGCTCACAAAGACACCTTATGTGAGTTAAGTGAACACATTGTTAAACCAAATAAGGGAGAAACAAAGGAAGAGGAGTTTCTAAAAGATTGGATGTTTAAGAAGAATCGTCCTCTATATCATGGTATAAGTGATGTTCAACAAGGGGTAATCACTATATCTCATTTTATAGATTTATCCTATCTTGATTTTATTTTTCTAATTAAGCCTAAGACTATCGAAGTATCCTTTTATGATGAAAGTTTGGTTCTTACTAAGAATTAAGATTTGAACCAATTTGATAGAAGGAAGTAGTGAACTTTTGTACCTAGACCTAAAGCCCACCAAATCATTGGTGCTAAGTGGATGTTTAGAAACAAATTAGATATCATTGTGAGAAACAAAGCTAGACTAGTGGCTAATATTAAGTCAAGAAGACTTCACGTCTATTAATTTTGGTGACAATCAAATAATAATAATATTAGAAATAAATGAACTGT
Source organism: Erythroxylum areolatum (assembly GCA_024520975.1). Lineage (NCBI taxonomy): Eukaryota > Viridiplantae > Streptophyta > Magnoliopsida > Malpighiales > Erythroxylaceae > Erythroxylum > Erythroxylum areolatum. The sequence continues at coordinate 26,265,795 of JANIJH010000224.1, forward strand.
T
>JANIJH010000224.1:26265895-26278721 GCA_024520975.1 Erythroxylum areolatum
CTACTTTAGTATAATATCTTTGGTATTCATTTGATAGTTGAAAAAGTTTTTCAAGAAATATCAAAAGTTTTTGTATTTTCAAAAAGATTGCACAATTCAACCCCCTTCTTGTGTATTTCATATACTTTACGTGAATTCTATATTAACAAGTGATTTACTTCAGCTAAATGACGTAATAAAGGGGACGGTATATATTTAAGGAAATATATGCACTGGTAAGTCATAATCTATTTTCTAAATAGAAACCTATCTCCCTTGTCTATTAAAATAGAAATATAGCTCCCTTCTTTTCTCTATAAAATTCCTCACTGCCATATTCTCCCTACCACTATCACTTTCTTGCCTCTTTCTCAACACCTTTAAGTATTTATCTTCACCTAATCTTTTTCTCTTTGTCATATATAAGAAGGATCTCTTGAAGTTCTCAAAATGGCTTCGCCATCTATGGTGACTCTCCTCCTTCTCTAATGAACATTTAGGAACATAATTAACTCTAAGGTAGCCATCTACACCTGCCAGACATGATTTCATCAATCGTAGTGATCATTTCACCCATTTCAATTTGGGGTAAATCTTAACCTCCTCTGATTTGATTTTTTAATAATTCATAAATTTTTCTTTCAATGATTGATTAATTTTCCTTTCTTTAATGATATTAAATATATTTTTGCATTCAATTTCATGAGATGGCATTCAAATTGAATTAAGTTGCAAATTGGGTGAGTTAAGGTTTTAGAATTAGGGTTCATATTATTGTGTATTTTTGTTACCTTTTCAAATCAATGCTTTATTAGTCAAATTGAAGGTTGAATTAAAATTTTCTAACTCGCAATTGCAACTGATTCTCTATAAGTTTTATTAAATTTGAATTTTAGACTTTTTTACTTTTTTAATTTATGGATTATTGAAATTACTAAAAATTATGAAAATTTTATGAAATTAATGGTTGAGTATTACAATTGAAAATATATCTCAGTTATTCCCACATTCAATTTTGTTGATACTTATAAATGTCTGACCTAATTGAAAGTTTCAACTAAGGAACAATGATAAAATTTGAAAAATTTTCAAATTAGACACAAGTTAGGGAAGGCATATTTCCCTAGAATTGAACCTCCTTGTTATTTGTTTTGAATTATTGAAGGTTCAATTAAACTTTTCTTAACTAAGTTATTGATTTTTGCCAATCTTATTTTGAATTACTTTAATTTTCCTTTATGGTCAAACATGTTTAGTTTACATTGTTTTAATCTTTAAATTATCATATAGCTAGTGATTTTTTATTTGAAGTTGGTTGATAAATAAAAATTAATGGAATTAAGATTGGTTTTGGTTGATGGAATTGAGACTAATTGTGGTTGATGAAGTTGAGATTGCATATGGATTTATTGAAAAGTTTCTTCTCTTTTTTTTAAAAAAAATGGGTTTGACACTTCTCTGTTCCCTTCCCACTTATCCACCTTTGAGTCTTCTTAGGTTTCTTTCAAAGCACCTTGTACTTATTTTTGTTGACTTCCATAGTTATGCATTAAGAAAACCCCTTTTACACGTCTAGGGAGCCTCTCATCATGTTTATAATTCTAAGACACTTACTAAAGGTTGAAATTCTTATAATCTTACTAGGAAATCAAAATTTGGTGAATGATTGTCTATTCCATCTTCTCTTACTCTTGTAAATATTCTTAAGGATGAGTATTTTCACATTCACCCACCTTCATTTGTTAATTATAATTCTTACGTTTATACAAGAATATAGTGATTTTCCCTACTTGTTTAGCACAATTTGAGGATTATGGTCTTGTCCAATATTTCATTGCCAAATCCTTGTTTATAAAAACCTATCAAATGAGTCCCATCAGCTGATAGGTGTAACACTTAGTATGTTTTCTAGGTCTTAGAGTATATTTTTAGTATTTTCTTAGATGATAATCATGTGTTTAGGACCTAGATTTATACTCTTGTTAGTGTCTGTGTGTGTTTTGTTTGAATATTGTTGTTGAAAGAAAGGGTTTGATCTTAATTATATATTTAAAGGATTGCTTGATGTGTTTACTAATGAATGGAGACAAGAAAAAGTGAAGAAAAGAAAAAGAAAAAGCTAGAGAATCAAGTTTAGCACGATAGTGCAACAAGGAGTTGAAGGTTGGAAGCTTCTAGTACAATCATGTAAATCCTTACACTATTGTGCCAAAGAGTTTGAGCAATGTCATAAGTGATTGTGCAAAGCTTTTTCCACGATGCGAATTTTGTTCATACTTTTCATACTTCGGGGCTACTTTTGGAAGAAATGCACGTAAAAAAATCCTAGAAAAACCCCAAAAGACTTAAGAGTATATAAAGAAGCTTAAAATACCACTTGAGGACGTACATCAAAAAGAAAAAGAAAATCAAAAGTGGAAACATCAAGATCAACTCTAGCTTTCCATATTTTCCAGATCAAGGCTTCAAGCTGATTTCATTCTCTTCGTGTCTCCTAGTTCATTTCCTTGTATGCCAAATCTGAATAGTTTTGTTTTAAACATGATTATTGATTACTAAATCTATATTAGTGTTTTATTCTTGAATTGTTTTGTATAACTTTTACCTTCTTGAATTCTTATTACTGCTTTGTGATATTTGTTATACTCATACTTGGTTTGAATTGAGAGACTGAATCAAGATATTTGTATTAAGTTACACAAATTTAGTTTCTAGCTTAATAAACTTACAAATATCAAGTTAATAAACAATTGAATAGAGATTTTAATTTGAATTAAATATCCTTAGGATTACTTTTTGAGCAGTTATGAGAAATCGAGAGATTGCCACTCAATTTTTATCTATTTCAATTGGGATTACTTGATTAGATCTCAAGAAAGGGTAATAAAAAACTTTGGATATCAAGAATTAAATATAGTTGAATTTACAAGGTGAAGGGAAGAAAAAAAACAAGAATTAAATAATCCCTAAGTTTCCATTATTGAGTAACTTCAATTTCATTGTTATTTTTTACTTGTTTAATCATCAAGTTTTGTTATTTTACTTTAATTTTTAGTTAATTCAATATTTTTTTACCTTATAAAAAGTTTAATTCAAATTTTTAGGTGAATTTATTTGATCCTCTTGGGAACAATATCGATTGTACTACAATATACGACTCATATACTTGAGAATATAATAAAATTAATAAAAAAATTTGATGTCGTTAAGGACTATGATTTTAACATCTTATCCAATTTGAATTCTTTTAATTAAAGGAGTTTGATACTTTTTTATTATGAGATTGTAGGTGCTTGAATACAAGAATTAGAAGGAGCTCAAGCAAATTAGGAGATATATGAATTTCTAGCATTACCAAACACAAAAGAGAAATCTGAAGAGTAAAGCACCACGAAGCTATAGATAAAAATAATGATGAAAGAAGGAAATCAAGGAGGACACTTATGGATTTTATGAGGCTAGGCTTTAATACAAATCAACAAGGCATCATAAGACCCCTTGTCTTAGCGAACAACTTTGAGACAAAGCTAATCTTATTAAATTTGTTACAAACCAATGTGTAGTTTTGTGGATTAACTAATGAAGACCCTAATGCACACTTGGAAAACTTCTTGGAGATATACGACACGTTTAGATACAATGAGTTATTTAAGGATGTTGTAAAGATAAAATTGTTTGTTTTTACACTGAAGGACTAAGTTAAGGCCTGGTTAAACTCTCTCAATCCTGAGAATGTCATGACATAAGAGCAATAAGCATAATACTTTAGGCAAAGCATTTCCATTGATTACACAACATAAGAGCAATTGGTATAACACTTTTGGAAAAGCATTTCCATTGATTAAGACCACAAGAATCATTAAGGAGATCATAAATTTCTAGCAGAGCGATGGAGAGTCCTTATATGAATTATGAGAGAAATTTAAATAATTACAAAGGAGTTATCCACACCACAACTTACTGAAGGAATTCTTGTTACAAGCATTCTAAAATAGAGTTAATACATATACAAGAGGGACTATAGATGAGGTAGCTGGTGGTTCATTGATAAGAAAGACGATTGATGTTGCATATGAACTATTAAAAGAAATGGCAAATAATAGTTGCTTATGGATAATAGAGAGGTGTAAGCAACAAAATTTCAAAGATCAAAAGGGAATGATAGCTATGAATTTAATGATAGATTTACAAGCTCAGATGCCAACCCTTTATAAGCAATTGAGCAACTTACGAGCCTTTTCTTCTAACCTAGTAAAGGTACTACAATATAGAAGTGAGTTGTGTTGGCAAGAAAGCCATACAAAAGTTGATTGTTTTTTTTTATGGATGTCGATAGTATGGAACAAGTCAATTTCATGAGAGCTCATTACAGGGGCCTAACAGATATAATCTTGGGTGGAAATTTTTCTTAAGCTAACAATGTAGGAAATAATATAAGAACGCAAAGTCTACTAGTTTTTCAACAGGATAGTCTTGGATCCTTGGAGTCAAAGATGAAAAAGTTAATAAATATGCTAAGCTCAAATTTTGATAACCAAGATTAAACACAGAAGAGGATGGAAGCCAAATTTAATTAAATAGTGAAGAGTCACTCCTCTTTTGTTCACAAATTGGAGGTCCAAGTTAAGCAACTTGACAATGCATTGTTAACAAGGAATGTCGGGAGTCTCCTAAGTAATATGGAAGCCAATCGAATGGAGTAATTGAAGGCTATTAAATTAAGAAGTGGAAAGGATTTGGAAGAATTAAAAGAGAAGGAATTCATCCAACCCCACCCCCCATCAGTGATAGAACTAGTAACAACAGTACTATGATGATAATGATGAGGCCCTTTCACATGAAATTGGTACTCATAAGCCTCTTCTAATTCACGTCGTCAAGTTACTAATAGATAATGAGGCTCCCTCTTTTGAGCCATGTTTAATCCTATTATAGAATCTTATTTTAATGTACTTAAGGCTCAGGTTAGATTACTTCAAGGTAAAATTTAATCACTTTGAGATAATATTGATGACTCATTGTATATCCAAGATCATATTAAGGACAAATTCTCATTGATTGCTTCTCAATTTCTTCTCTTAGATGCTTGATTTCCTTTTTGACGCTTTCAGAAATGGGGAGAGAGCATTAGTGATATTAGATTAAATCAATTATTGTATTTATAATGATTGATTATTATATTGAGAGGGAGTTATTATATTTAGGGGCAGTTAGTTTTCTTTCATTAATTTTATTTATACGTAATTTGACTTTATATTTATATTTAGTAGTTGATTTTAGATGTACATTGACATTGCACTCAGTCTTAATGTCTAATTTCAATGCAATAATCTTGTGTTCTTATTTTGCTTAATGATATTTGTATAAGAATGAAAACTAATCAATTTTTTAGCATTTATAATCTTTTTGTGATGTATTAACTAAGGGAAAGCAAAATATTCATGTTATTTTCATATTGAGAGTTTATTATTGTCTTTTTAATATGATATATTTTTTTATTATTAAAAAAAAGAGAAGATTATTAAACTAAGAGAAGTCACATTCTATGTTTTGATTATAATAAAGCATGTTCTTTTACTAATGATTTATTCATTGAGGTTTCGGAAAATGGGAACATTTTATAGACACTAAATGCATTCAAGTCAATAAGAAGATCAAGATTAAAAAAGATTAAAGTACAACAAGTATAAAAATTTACTTATAATCAATTTTTTGACCAAAAATCAAACCGACAAGACAAGAGGTTTAAGATTTAAAAGGTTCAACTAATATTAGACCATTATAAACTGGTTAAATATTGAATAAAATTAAAGAATATAAAAATATGATTAAAAGAATTTGTCTTTAATTTAAAGTTTAATTGAAAAGGAGATTGTTCAATGAAAATTAATTGGTTTATAAAAATTGATTAGTTTATGAAAATCGATTGATTAATTAATAAACCAATCAATTTTTCATGAAAAATATTATTAAAGTAAATTAAACTAGAAAGTTAAAAATTGAACCGAAAAATTAGTCAGATCAAAATTTTCATAATTGAACCAAACAAACCGATTCGATTTTTAATCATTGTTTATAAGCTTTCTTGTATCTCTTACTTGGTTATTGTAAGACTTTAGGGGTTTTTGTGCATAATTACGTCATGTTTTGAACTTAATGCAAAAATATTTTCTTTTATCAAGAGGAATTAAGGTTTGGATTTTAAAGAAAACCCATTGATCTTTAAATTACTCTTTGATAAAATTTTAAAATATTTTTGAATAATTTTTACCCAAAATAATGTGGTTTGATCTTTGAAAGAACTTTAAAAAATTCTTTGAAAACCTATTTTCAAACTTATTTGTTAACTGGTATATAGGCGTGGTCAACTAATATGTTGTTTCTAAAGACATTAGTTGACCATGCCTAGGCGCGGTTAACCAATATGTCAAAAAACTTCAAAAAAAATGTTCTTTAAGTTTGTATGTGACATTGGTCAATATATTGGCTAACTAATGTGCAAGATTGGTACACTAATATTACTATTACTAGTCATTACAATGACTAGTTTTTATATCTAATGACATTTTGGAGCTAGTATGTGTATAATTACTTAATATTTTTGTTATTTGACATTTTATGAAATTTAGGGGTTACAACAACAAATTAACAAGATTTTTTAAGCATTTCAAGCAGTCATTTACTAGTTGTTAAGTGAATGAAAGCCTTTGAGAATTAAAGTGAGCAAGATTTTTTTTATTTTTAAACATCAATTTTAGTTAGCATTCTTATAATTTGATAGTAATAAAAATTATTGAGGTTTGTTTTCACCCTTGAAGAAAGATTGTACAAGGTATCCTCTTTATTGATTAAGAATTATTGTAAGAAAGGTCTTCTTCAATTAGTTGAAAGAAGAGATTAATGGAATCAATAGAAAGCCTTGGGAAGTAGATGTAAGCAAGGTTTATTTGTCGAGCCATTATAAAATTAGTTAGCAATCTCTATTTGTTATACTGTTTACTTTCTAACTTGATTGATTGATTGAGCTTATTCAAATTGCCATTACATTTCATCATTCATTTGCAAGTCTTTGAAGGGTCTTTACTAAATTGCTAAAATTTTCATAAAAAGTCACTAGCATCCAATTCACTTCCCTCTTGAGTGCCATTAGGGACTAACACTTACTATAATATTCTTAACCATTATTATATCCTATAATCGTAATGCTTTTGTCCTTTCAATTCTCTACTTCTACTTTGAAAATCTTAAAGGCGTCTATTTTGTCTAACTTCTTATGTAAAAGATAAAGATACTTGAACCTTAAATAGTCATCTATAAATAAATCAAATATCAAAGAGTAGAAAATGATCCATACATATCAATAATCTCCCCAATTTTCATTTCTTCCAATTTTTATAAATAATAAAAACCATAAAATAGGTTCAAGTTTTCTATTTTTATAATTGATTTCATTGTAAACTAAATAAACTTATTTAAATATTAAATATTAAATAATAAATAATGATTATGAATAATATAATTCAGTTACTCAGTGAATATTTAATAAATATATACTAAATTTAAAATATATTAAAATACATAATTTTAAAATAATTATTTATCAAATGATATTATTTTGGAAATTAAAATTTTAATTTATGATAATAATCTAATTTTAAAATTTTAATTATTTGTTTTTAATAAAATATGATAAATTTATTACAAGCATTATATAAATAAAATTTATATAAAATATAAAATTAACTAATTATTTTCTTTTTTTTTAATTTTATTTATTATTTTGTTGTTGTATAAATATGTTCATATTAACTAAGTTGTTTTTTTGTTTTAAAAAATAGCCAAATGTGAAAAATTATATTGAAAATCATAGTAAAAAATAAAGAAATGAAGTGAACCCTATCAAGATCAACTTAATTATTCAGAATGATTGTACTGGACCATGGTAGGCATTACAAAGGTTTTCCTTCAAGCACCAAGTCATCCGCTAGTTGCGCCAACCTCTTTGCACGACAATCTCACTTAGGTTTGTTAAAGTAAGATTTAGTATTTTCTCGTGATCGTTGATCAACCTACTTACTCTCAAAAGCCTCGTGACTCTCGCAATATTTCACCCTCACACCTTTGTAAGAAAACTATGAAAGAACTAAATATTCATGACAATAATAAGAATAAGAAAAAGATACGGCAAACACTAACCTTTATTACTTCCCTCAAAGTATACAAAGGATACTCTCTTAATCTTTGTGTCTCCCACACTCACTTCTTCTTCTTCTTGAGAAGAGTAAGGCTCAAATGAGCTTTTTATAGGCAACTCTAGAAGACCATGTTAGAAGCCTAATATACTAGCTAAGATCACAATCTTATTCTTATCATATTGCATCAAATGACATCCCTATCCAATTACGACTTTATCTAATAGGATTAAGCTACATCACAATAACATGATAAAAGATTGCATCTATTTAGGAATGATCTATGCATATCCACAAAGATCTCCTCTATCTTTAGACGATCCTTCCATATGATCTTTATCTCTTAAAGCTGATGTTCATCCACTGTGATCTTATCTGCCACATCATCCAAGATCTCCTCACCTCTATCCGTTAATGATGAGTCATCCAAGCCAATAGCACACTAGTCCGTCCAATGCTTTCCCATGCTAAGTCCATTATCCATGGTCCATCCATTTAAGCACACACTAAGTCCTCAGTCCATTAAGAACCTAGCTTTAGCCAAGTCAACTCATACAAGGTCTGAAACTCTCCCAAAACTCATAGCATGCTTGATCTACTTACTAAGTTACCTTGGAGCTTTCACATATTCCTGTCATACATATGATCCAACTAACCTTCCACTTGATATCTATCTTAAGCCTTCTTTTGGTCTCATATCCAAATCTTACATCTTGTTGAAGATTTCCTCCAATGTGCACCAATACATGCCAATGATTGACATTGCCCCTTTTCCTCCTTACATCCTCATAAGTCTTTGCCTTGTTTCATTATTTTACACGTTGAGCATTAGTCAAGGCTCGCCAATGCCCACTCGATCCCACTATTTAAGACTTAGGGATCTAACATTAGGCCTTAATGTAATTAATAATATAGAACAAGAAAATACCAGCTCTAACTTTAGGAAGGAATTGGGCCAATTTTGGGCTATTAACTATGCAAATTGTTTTCAAAGTGGTATGTACTTAATTGATTATGAATTTATTTTATAACACGTAGTGATTGTTGTTATAAAATTGCTTAAGATACTCACTTTGATGCATATGTGAGTTAAGGCATAAGTCAGAAGAAAAGAAGTTAAAGTGAGTCGAAACCTCGATACTTGGACCAATTTTTGAAGATTTACATTCACTTGTTTTCTTAGAGTAAGAGGAAGATTAGAACAAATAAAGACAAGAAGAAGACAAGAAAGAAAATGAATTAAAGTTGCTCACGACTATGAATGTCCTATGCAAGAACGTGAGTTCAAATTTAATGGAAAGCATTTCGATTAATTGGTAAAGAAAAGAAGTCAACAACAACTAAAGCCAAATCACATAGCATGTAGCAAATGATCAATACTGCAGTGCATAAGCCAACAATAAGAAGAAAGCAAAATGACGTGCAAGAGGAGCAGTAGTCCATGCCAAAATATGTTGCAATGAAAGAAACGCAGACATCGTTCGCATTTTACGCATTTTTGGGAGAGGCTCATGAAGGGCTAGACTTTCCGATGGTCTGAGTTAAGTATATTTCACTATTTTTGTTATTTCTTTCTCTCATTAGGAATTGATTGTGTTACTCGATGCATATGGATTTGGGTTTTATATATGAATTATTGTATTTCTTGTTTTTGTTCAATTATTTGTGTATGAATCCATTGGGTATTATAAAAAGATGATTTGGATGCATTCATTGGATCCTTTTATTACAAACTCATTGCTAGATTTTGATATAATTCGTAATTGTTACATTTGAAATTTGTTGGTAGTAACTAATGATTCGTAATCATCAGGAATAACATAACCTAGGTTAAATAATGCATCATATGTAGTTGTTGCCTTAATTAATCAGGTTTTTAAACTCATAATGCTACTACCCAATTGAATCTAGAGATCATATCCTAGGTTATTCAGTAGTTAGGTTTAATTAACGATCGTCTCTTGATTAAATAATGCCTAAGGAAAAACTCAAGTTAATTTATTAACCCACGGTTAATATTTTCTATGAGAGGTTTAAGAACGAAAAATCAAAGAAATATGTTTAATTAGGTTGTAGGTTGAGATTGAACCTAAAAATCAGGTCCCCACTAAATTCTCCACTTTTATCATTTTCTCATGTTTTCTTTAATTTGTTTTTATTATTTTAGTTTCATTTTATTTTCTTGTTTGAAAAATCCAAAACTGCTAATAACCAGTTAATTTCATTTCAGAAACTTTACACACAATCTCTGTGGGACCAACTTAAACTCACCACTACTATAGTAGTAGGTTTAGTTATTTTATTTTGACTAGCGTTACGATACGTTATCAATTTTGGCGCCATTGCTGGGAAGTACGGTGTTTAGTTATTGTTTGTAATTTTAACTGGTGTTTTGTACATAATTGTTTGCAATTTGTTTCTTTTATGTTCTTTCTTGATCTTTTTGCTTTTTGTTTCGTGTTAGTGATTTAAATTTTAAAACAAATTATTCATGCACGGAAGTAATTTCTTTCCTAACTCATATTCTCAATCCTATAACAATGTTTGCACTGATTAACTTAACTTTAGTTATGGATGGGATAATCAACAAAATTGATTCCCTGATAGTTTGTAGGATGCACAACAATTCCTGTACAGACTAGAAGTTTCATATTACATCTCGAGTACACCATTGGAAGACTATATCAACACCTATTGTAACATCCCGTTACCAATGTGAAGGGCATATTGGTAATTCAGATGGATTAGGATTGGGTGCATGCATATTATTGAATTGCACATGCATTATAGCCTCTATATGTGTTGACAAATGTTTAGTATTGCACAAGCATATGTATGTACATACATGTATGACAATTTCCCGGCTTGATTGTGTAAATTGGAAAATTGGGAGAAAATTGTATAGATTATGTTTTAAATATAGAATTAAAGTGAAATTGAATTTTAGAGGATTGTAAAATTTGAATTGGAGTGTAGGAACATGAGTTTTATATTTTTTAGGATTTATAGGAATTTTCTGGAATTTTTAGAGTTACGGGTCCGGACCGAAAAAATGGTTTAATGACTGATTAATTGAATTCCGGTTCCGAAATTGATCGACAAATGGTACGAGGTATTTCGAGTTATGAATTTAGGATTTATTATTCAGTCATTGTGAAATTGGGAGAAATTAGAATAAGAATCTGAATTTTAGACCCTAAGAATTGGGCATGTGGCAAATAGGATTGCCAAACATGCCCTTAACTTTAAATCCCAAGTATATAAACCCTAACCCTTTGAAATTGCCTTCCACGATCCTCCCTTTTGCCTTGAAAGAAAAATTGCATTTCTTCTTCTCTTCGTGGATCATCCTCTTGACTTTGCTTCCTTCCATTTTTCTTCTCATTAAATTGCTTCCTTCATCACCTTAAATCACCCTCTAGATTGGGTTGAAAGATGATGTTGTTTGGTGGAGAAATGGGTGATTGCCGTGGGTGAGGTTTAGCTTGGAAATAGGAGTATTTTGAGTGATTTGTGAAGATTTAAAGCTTGAATCATGTAAGTTCTTACTCCCTTATGTTTTAAATGGTTTGATTTGATCATAGAATTAAGTTATTAATTGTTTGAGAATTTATAAGTTTCGGATGATGTAGGTTTTGGGGAAATATGTTGATTTTGATTTGGGTATTTAAGAGTGGATGAATATTTGATGGATTTAAGGTTAGAAATGAGTTGGGTTTAGTATTTGGAGTTGTTTTAGAGTGTTTATTAAAGGATTGGATGAATTAGAAGTCTGCAGATCTGAGAAATTCTGGGTTTCGGGCGTGTATCTGGGTTTGCACGTCGCGACGTGTGATGAACACGCCACGGCGAGCCATTCCCTTCATGCATGCCGCGGCGAGTGACTAATTTTACGCCACGACGAGCAGTTCACGTTCGCACGTCGCGACGAGCAAGGAGGCACGTTGCGGCGAGCAGATGAGGTCACGCCGCGGGGGAGAGCCTCGCACACGCCGCGACGAAGGCGGGTCAGCTCGCCGCGGCGAGCGACCTTGCGCCGCGACGAGGACCCCTTAAATGTCCAAAAATGAAGTGTTTTCTTTGAGGTTTAAATTTCTTATGAGTTTGGCTATGGATTAATTGAACTTTAGAGACTAAGAATTGTAAATTGATATGAGGGAAACTCGGAATTAAATTCTATGATTCTCGAATCGGATGGCGATTAATTAGTGAATGTGATTTATAAATTCAATTGAATTATGGTACTAGGTATTGCTATCAATGAGAGGAAGAGAGAATTGAATTGGAAGATTCGGGAATAGGATCGGGAATGTCATAACATGTATTGTACTCAACGCATTTGCTACATATGCAACTATTGAATATTGGAAATTGTATAATTAGTAATATTGGTATTATTCTGATTGTTTTAGAGGCTCAAGTGGAGCGGCGATCGTCCGATATAGCAGAGACTTCCCGGCAATAGCTCGGAAGTTTAGAGGTCAGTAACCTAGTTGGTTCCTCAATCCTTGTATGTTAAATGTTCTGTGAGTATGTGAACTGTTTGCCAATGTGAGTGCTTGCAAATGTGAATTGGTGTACAGAATTATTATTAATCTGTCTGAGTTCAGTTAATGAAATTGATTGAATTATGTTATTCATTGTGCAAGTGTGAA
>JANIJH010000224.1:26278821-26289901 GCA_024520975.1 Erythroxylum areolatum
ATGAATTGGGTGAACCATCGATGATGGTTTCTCATTGAGTTCGCAAACTCACCCAACATTGCAATTATTTTTCAGGACAGTGATTGTAGACTCTTAGCTCCAGTTAGCGAGACTTTTCCTGCTGTGTGAGCGCGGGCAAGAGAAGTATGGCTCACAGGTCGGTCAGCTGGGATCTTTTGGGGATGACCTAGTTAGGAGTTATTTTAGTTCCTTTTGGATTTGTGCAGTATGAAATCCGGACAGAATCGTGTAATTATGGTTTTAAGAAATGAAATGAGAAGTATCTTTTGGTTTTGAAATTTAGTGATTTTGATATTACCGTTACATTTTATTGATGCCATGTGGATTATAGAAATGATCAAATCGTAGTACACCCTCATCGTAGGTTATGTGTCGGAACGACCCACGGACGTCCCGGTGCGTACCCTACGGTAAGGGGGTGCTACACCTATAATGCTACCCATCTTCAATTTCCACATAGTATGCAATAACTTCAAGAGAATATGTAGCAGAATACTCTATAATTCTAGAAAGATGGAGGACAATTTTGACAAAATACATAGTCTAGGACCCAAGATTTGGAGAGCCAATACGACTTAAGTATATCTCTTGACAACTTTATCAAGACCTCTACTACTAACTATCTTAAGTATTTTCGACAGAGTATGTTGCCACTTAATCAGAGTATGCAACAGCTTCAATAAAGTATGCAGAAGCTTAATAAGAGGATGCTGCAATTTAATCAGAGTATGCAGCAGTAGTTGTAACAAGGTTTACAACAAATCCAATAAGAAAACAAAGCAAGCATATAGAATATAGAATGTCAAATGGGTCAAATGATGGAAACTCTCAATCTCCTAGAATTGCAAAACGAAGAAGAGCAACCATATCAACCTGAGGTGCACCTATTGGACTTTAGTGAGGAAACCTTACAGAGTGATGAAGAGCTCCAAAATTTTAATGACAATACTCAAGGAATTATGTGTGAAGAAGAAGTTAAGGAGGAGCTCAAAGCAGAATATAATATATCATTTAGCTCAGAGGTAATTACTGAGTTTTTAATTATTGTTGATGCTAACTCTTAACCTTTACATGGCAGGTTGGAAGAATTAAACAAAGAAGAAAAAGGCAAAGAGTCATTCAAATTATTTCCAAAGTGCATGGACTCAGTCAAGATTGAAAGTCAAAGGATAGGAAAATGGTGAATAGGAACGATTATCAAACCAATGCCTTATCCGGAAGAACCTCACGTGGAGGAACTACATGTGCCACTAAAAGATCATACTTTTATCACATAAGGGAAACATGGAATCTAGCCAGCGACCCTAAACTAAGGTGCTTCTTGGGAGGCAACCTATGAGAAGTAAATTTCTTTTCCTTTAATTTTTTACACTAGTTATAATATGCATGTGTGTTTTAATGTTGGTAAGTTTCTTGCTTGTTTTAAGTTTTCAATAAAATGAGAGAAAGAATAAAACAAACAACATTTGCTTGCTTTCTATTGCTTCTAGGATTATATGGTCATGAGTAGAGAATGAAATAACTAGAGAATTTTATAGCAACTCTGGCATGTACTTTTACTTTTGTGATTAGTTGATACACATTATCTTTAAAAGAGTAGTGACTAGTGGTAGACAAAGTCGATGAGATTTTGAGCCTTATTAGATTGACACATCCATTTCAGCCTCATTGTCTTTTAATAATATGTGACCTTCATGACATGTACATCCTAAATTTTCATTAACTTTCTATTCAAGACTACATTTTCTTCATATGCATTAACATAGAAATGATTAGACATTCTTTATTTTTCCAAACTACATTAGTCAAATAGCCTACCCATTATATGATTTTCCTTTTAATAAACCCTTTGAGCTTTATACCTTTCTTTTTGTATAAACCACATTATATGTTTTTAAACTTAACCAAATGTCTTACTGAAGACTTAAAGCTAATGGAACATTTGTGATTGTTGATGAATGTGGGATGCACAAAAGTATAAGTATGGGGGTATGCATATATGTGGGTTAGTTATAATGATTGGGATGTTTTGTTATATCTTATCCTTGAAATTCTATGTTAATGTAGTTTCTTTTAATGTTTATATACATAGACACTCACTCACTCTCTCTCTCTCACACACATATAAAGAGAAGCAAAAGAAAAATGAAAAAAATATTTACATAAATGTATCAAGGAGGAATTGCATATGTGTTGAAAAGTTGTTTATTATTAATGCATCCTCCTAAATTTGTAATGAATGTGTTATTGGAGTATGTTGAGTATGAGATAGATGTTGAATTAGAAGGTTATCTCTTTGTGGTTTCAATGTATTGGCATCAATTGTATAAGAGATTCCTTCGGACTGGTATATACTTCATGTGGTTTGTGTGTAAGAGCTGAATTGGTTTGTGAAATATAAATTAGAATTTGTCATAGTTGACAGTACCCAGTTTTTGATGAGTGTTAACTTGTGCACTTGATGTCACATTGAGTGTTGCTTTGTTTTACTAGCTTAATGACTTTCAAGTTACTTGACCCAAATACATCTCACCTTCCCTTTACCCACATTACAATCTTGAAAAGTCCTTTGATTAATGATTTTGTATGTGAACATTAGTAGTGGAGAAATGAAATAATATGCAAAGTTGTGGAATAACATGATCATGAATGATGTTAAGTGTACCTGTGGATATATTTTAGTTAAACACATTTTTTGAGACTACCATTAGATTGATCAGTTATTGAATGTCGATTGATCATGAATAAAAGCTTAGAATGTTGATTTCTTGCTATGATTTTTGAAAGTCATTCATCTTTGGTTATAATTATGTATTCTTGGAAAATATGAGAATTGAGTAAATAATTCGGGACTTTGAGCTTAATTTTGATGTTTTGCCTGAGGATGGCCAAAAGCTAAGTGTGAGGAAAAATTTATATGTGCTTAATTGATTATGAATTTATTCCATAACACATAGTGATTATTGCTATAAAATTGATTAAGTACTTACTTTAACTCATATGTGACTTTAGGCACAATTTGGAAGCAAAGAAGTTAAAGTGAGTCGAAAGCACGATATTTGGGCAATTTTCTGAAGATTTACATTCACTTGTTTTCTTGGAATAAGAAGAAGATTAGACCAAATAAAAATAAGAAGAAGACAAGAAATGAAAACACAAAGAAAATGAATTAAAGTTGCTCACAGCTATGCACCATGCAAGAACATGAGTTCAAATTTAATGGAAAGCATTTAGGTTAATTGGTAAAGCAAATAAGACAGCAACAATTGAAGCCAAATCACGTAGCATGCAGTAGATGACCAATACGGTACTACATAAGCCAACAATAAGAAGCAAGCAAAACGATGTGCAAAAAGAGCAGCAGTCCACGCCAAAACACGGTCGTTTGGCAATGAAATAAATGCAGACATTGTTTGTGTTTTACATAGACAATGTATGCGTAAATGCAGATAACGTCTACATATGCATGAAACGTAGACATTTGGCCGAGGTTTTAAGGTTGTCTAGAAATAAAAAGGGAACAATATAGTGGACCATAAATTAATTAGAAAAATAGAGAGTAGCATAAGACAAGAGAGAGAACCGTGGGTGTTCTTTGGCTGGGGGTTATTCAACGGAAGTTGAAGCACTTTTTTAGGAAAGACCCATAAAGGGTTAAAAGTCCCAACGTCGACTCAGAGACGACATCGACAACTACCCAAGTTAAGTCTATTTCACTATTTTTATTGTTTCTTTCTCTTATTAGGAATTGATTGTGTTATCCGATGCATATAGATTTGGGTTTCGTATATAAATGATTTTATTTATTGTCTTCGTTCAATTATTTGTGTTTGAATCCATTAGGTATTATAAAAAGATGATTTGGATGGGTTTATTGGATCGTTTTATTACAAACTCATTGCTAGAATTTTGATATAATCCATAATTATTATATTTGAAATTCGTTAATAGCAACTAATGATTCGTAATCATTAGGGATAACATAACCTAGGTTAAATGACGTATCGTATATGGTTATTGCCTTGATTAATTAGTTTTTTAATTCATAATGCTACTACCCAATTGAATCTAGAGATCACATTCTAAGTTATTCGATAGTTAGGTTTAATTAACGATCATATCTTGATTAAACAATACATAAGAAAAAACTCAGGATAATTAAAATTTTCTATGAAAGGTTTAAGAACAATAAATCAAAGAAATATGTTTAATTAGGTTGCAGGTCAATATTGAACCAAAAAATCAAGTCCTTATTGAATTCTCCAGTTTTATCATTTTCTCATGTTTTCTTTAATTTTTTTATTAGATTAGTTTTATTTTATTTTCTTGTTTGAAAATTCCAAAACCCCTAAATACTAGTTAATTTCATTTCAGAAATTTTATGCACATTCTCTATGAGATTAACCTAGACTTACCAGTACTATAGTAGTAGGTTCAGTTATTTTATTTTAACTAGCGTTATGACGCGCTGGCACGAGTATAGACTAGAATTTAAAAAAAAAATGAATATCCATTGTGCTTTGTGCAGATTGCAACGATATTATTTTCTCGAAGTCATTTTAATGAATATCAAAGACCACCCAACGCAATTTTATTTTTAAAGATCAAGTTACAAGACAAGTACCATTAAAAAAAGACTAACGTTAAAGTACTGTTTTTTTGTCCCTTAATAAACTCCAAATGAATTTTTCTACATTTTTTAAAATTTTGATATATTACTTGTATAGTTGTACGATGGGAATGCAATTGTTTAATGTGTGGACTGGACATATCCTCCGGAGACACCGCGGTCTCATGTGCATGAACAAGTAGAGTGGCGATTGATATGCTTTTGCTCGCTCTAAACCTGATAAATTAAATAATAATAATAATATAGTTTTTTGTCATTTAACTCAATTATTTAAAAGTTTACAATCCCATGATCTTTTTCTCTACAATAATCAAGCTTCTAGTGTTGCGAAAAAGAGAATCATATCTATTTGATTAAGACTGTGGACAGGGGACAGAAGAAAGGGAATCATCCACGTTTACTTGCTTATAAATATTTTTAATCAAACACTTGATACCCTAATTAGAGAATTAACAACCTATAATTTTGATCTAAGGGTTAAGATTCTTTATTTTTCGGTTTAGTGATTAGGCGTTGTCAGGATTAATGGATATTTTTTCTCTTTTTTATTTGCATTTAACATAAATAATTATTAGGCCTGAAATTAATAAGTCATTTATTTTCCGAACACTTTTCTTCTCCTGTACAATTCTCAATTAGGGATAAGATCCTCTTTTCAATATTACTCTGTCTTATTTTATCTCATGAAATCTCAGTCATTTATTTTATAAGATCTACGTGAGATACAAATAAGACCTACATAAGATTCACATAAATAAATAGCTGAGATCGTTAGATACAGTAAGATACTGTAATATTGGCGAGGAAATCTTGACTATCTCAACTATCAGGCCCCAAATGAAAAGATTCTTGTCCCTAAGATCAAGAAACAGGCTCTTTCTTTCTATAAGAACATGAGAAGCAAGCATTTTTCCCTCTTCCATTCCCTATTCTCATCCTCGCAAACAAGAGGAAAAGAACAGCTAACATACATCATTAAAAACAGATTCATTTTCATAAAACATGATTACTGGTAAAGATATCTACGATGTTCTTGCTGCCATTGTACCCCTATACGTTGCTATGATATTAGCTTATGGCTCGGTGAGGTGGTGGAAGATTTTCACGCCACAACAATGCTCTGGGATCAATCGTTTCGTCGCAATTTTTGCTGTTCCTCTACTTTCATTCCATTTCATCTCTTCCAATGACCCTTATGCAATGAACTATCGTTTCATTGCCGCAGATTCTCTGCAAAAAGTCGTCATTCTTGGAGCTCTCTTTCTATGGCAAGTTTTCAGTAACAGTGGAAGCTTGGAGTGGATGATCACTCTTTTCTCTTTGTCAACTCTACCCAATACACTTGTCATGGGAATCCCTCTTTTGAAAGCCATGTATGGAGATTTTTCAGGCAATCTTATGGTACAAATTGTTGTTTTACAGAGTGTAATATGGTACACTCTTATGCTCTTCATGTTTGAGTACAGGGGAGCTAAGCTACTCATCTCTGAGCAATTCCCGGAGACCGCTGGTTCTATTACCAGCTTCAGAGTTGATTCTGATGTTGTGTCACTCAACGGCAGAGAACCTTTACAAGCTGATGCAGAGATTGGTGACGACGGTAAGCTCCACGTGGTAGTGCGAAGATCAAGTGCATCATCAATAGTTTCCTCATTCAAGTCTCATGGTCTCAACTCATTAACGTCAATGACACCAAGAGCTTCGAATCTCACTGGTGTGGAGATCTACTCAGTACAATCTTCCCGAGAACCAACCCCTAGAGCTTCGAGCTTTAACCAGAATGATTTCTACGCCATGTTCGCTAGCAAAGCGCCAAGCCCGAAACATGGATACACAAACACCTTCCAAGGAGGTATTGCCGACGTTTACTCACTGCAATCATCAAAAGGACCAACACCAAGAACATCAAATTTTGAAGAGGAGATGTTGAAGATGGGGAAGAAACGTGGAGGGAGGAGCATGAGTGGTGAGTTGTTTAACAATGGCGGCCATGTTTCTTCATATCCACCACCAAATCCGATGGTTTCAGGGTCTAGTACAAGTGGTGCACATAAGAAGAAGGACAGTGGTGGTGTACCCAACAAAGAGCTTCACATGTTCGTTTGGAGTTCAAGTGCTTCTCCAGTTTCTGAAGGAAATATGAGACATGCAGTTAATAGAGCTGCCTCCACTGACTTCTCCGCCGTTGACTCCTTCAAAGCTGGTGGATTCCAGCAAGATAATGCTGCTTCAAAAGGTAATAAAACGTCATGTATCCTTGTCTTCCTTCTCATTTCATTGAAGTTTACACATTTGCTCTTCTTTTTTTTTTTTTGTTGGCCATTAAAGTTTAGCTTTAGACTTCCATAAAAACAATTCAACCATAATTTGGTAGTGATTAGGCACTTGATTTCAAATTTTACAGTTTTTAAGTTAAAATGTTGAAATTCAGCTATGCAGGAATTGATTGAAAACATGAGTCCTGGTGGGAAAATAATGAATGGAGAGAAAGAGATGGATATAGAGGATGGATCATCAAAGCGTCCAACAAGTGGGTCTCCGTTCACATGCCAAAAGAAGATAGACATGGAAGGACAGTTGGGAACGAAGAAGCACCAAATGCCACCTGCAAGTGTCATGACAAGACTCATACTTATTATGGTCTGGAGGAAGCTTATTAGAAACCCCAATACTTACTCAAGCCTTTTGGGGGTTGTCTGGTCTTTAATATCCTTCAGGTATTTAATTTCCTCAATCATTTATTTCACCTCTTTCAATTTCAATTGCATTTAGTGCTGGACATACACATCTTTTAGAATTCAATAAATATAAACAATCAAACACTGTTTCTCTTTTTAATTAGGAGTTCATGTAATCGTCCATCTAAATATGGTTTCTGTAGCTATATTAATTAACATAAAACAATACACTTATGATTGATATAGACACTGTAATCCAAATTGCATGTATTTGCTGAAAATAATTAGTTCAATGTCTAGTCATAGAAAATCTAATGTTGATATGTTTAATCTCTTTCTCCTAAACTATTTTTCAATGGCCAGATTGTACACAATAGAAACTCTTACAAACTAGTTTTACAAGCATTTAACAAATTTGAATAGATATTGTTTTCATGTACCACTTTGGATTAATATGTCCAAATGGTTCATATATTCTTAATATATTATTGCTCACTGTATTTTTTTCTTCTATCAGGTGGGACATCCAAATGCCATCAATCGTTAAAGGATCTATATCAATATTATCAGATGCTGGTTTAGGAATGGCTATGTTCAGTTTAGGTACATATTTAATTTACCTCCTCAAACTGGATTAGTTCACATTATCTTTTGAAAGAGACGACTGCTATATATACATGAACAACAAAAACGGATGTCTCCTAAACAGGATTGTTCATGGCCTTACAACCCAAGATTATAGCTTGTGGCAAATCGGTGGCAACTTTTGCTATGGCTGTGAGGTTCTTGACTGGCCCTGCTGTAATTGCCGCAACCTCCATTGCCGTCGGTCTTCGTGGTGCTCTTCTTCACGTTGCAATAGTACAGGTTAGGTTGCTAACACTACTATATATATATATATATATATATCTAAAAGAATGGATATATACTAACAGGATTTTCATTTGATTATTTTTTTAATCAGGCTGCTCTTCCTCAAGGAATCGTTCCATTCGTATTTGCCAAGGAGTATAATGTTCATGCAGACATACTTAGCACTGCGTAAGAATACCATTAATTTTACAAATACAGATATTTTTTTAATATTAGATAAAATATGAAAATAAATTAGACAAATTTGGAATGCAATGTCCGAGTCTTATGTAACTAATAATCTCTAAACAGAACAAAAGACACGGTTAAGTGAAGTTATTAAGCAAAGTCCTTTTTGTGTCGATTTTTACAGGGTTATCTTTGGAATGCTGATTGCATTGCCCATCACAATACTCTATTACGTGCTTCTGGGGCTTTAAGTTGGATGAGGAAAAGGGCAACAAAATAACGTACTACTATAAATCTGAGCAAGGCATTTAGTTTGATAAATGAGAAGATGATAAGCCAAGTTTTTGCCCTTGGATTCGGTGCAACATCACATGTAGACTATGTATGATGATCATCAGCTGCAGTGTGAACAATGGACTTTTAATATATATTTTACTTGGTTAATTTTCTTTCTTTTTTAACCTCACTTGGTTAGTTAATTAGGCATGTATACTAGGACTTCGAGCTGAAGAAATTGAAGGTCAATTGTTTTTTTTTTACTTGTCGAGTTGAATTATTTCAATATTCCTAGATTTTTGCATTATTTGATTTCTGGGATTTTGAAAGGAACTTCTTTCGTGTAAGGATTGAGCAATGAACATACCTTTGATTTACTTGGAATACTATTTTCTCCTTTTCAATCTCGCAATCAACCAAATCCTTTTCCCATGACATTGCTTTATGGCTCTCTATTAAATTTATGCTGCTTTTACACTAACGCAGTTAGTCCATGGATTTTCATAAAAATTCCATCCTTTTGTACCATAGACACTAAAAGTGGTTAAAGTCTGATCTCCGTCCCCTTATATTAAGATGCATTAAAAATTATACTATGAAGAAAGAAAGCAAAGAGGGTAATATTTATAAATTATGAGACCTTGGTTTGTATACAATAATATTGGATGAAAGCTAATTTGCGCTTTATCCATCGTTGAACTCATTTGCATGTGAACCGCTTCTGTTTTTTAAGTCCTCGACGAAGTTTGCATGTGAAAGCTTGTTCCAGAGAGTTTCGAATGTGCAAGTGCAAAACTTGCCTAGTTACGTCCTTTTTCTGGTCGAATCTAAGGTCAAGACAATCAGTCTCATTTTCAATGTTCAGTGCATCACATGACTTTCTGTTTTTAAGAATTAATATTTCCCAAATTGCAGCTTCTTGCAGTTGCAGATGGCATTGGAGACAAACTCGAACTTTGTTATGTAATAGTACTGATTTCGACAGATATTTGTCCATATTCAACTTTGACACTTGAATGCATGGGTAGTTGTGCATGCGTTAAAGTTCAGCTCTTTTTAATGATCTGCAGCCATGTTCAATGATACCAGAGATAGACCATTACTTTCCAACGTCCTTATTATTAATGGCACCAAACAAACTTCTCGTAACTCAGTTTAGTTCATTCAGATTCAGGCAACGTCAAATTGGCAAAGGAAGATGATATATTTCATACTTTTCAGTCGTGGTTTAGAGAAAATAAAGTACATCAACTAATGGCAAGCAAGCCAGTCAAAAAGCAAGGGACGATCCATGTACAAGTCTCATATTGTAGTTATATCATCCGAACGGTCCTGATTATACGTGAAACACATTATGTAAACCCGGACGAAAATTCTGCATATTGAATTTGATAAGCATGTAAGAATAGGCTTGGATGTGAATGATTAAAGATAAATCTATTAGGAGCTCTCGTGTTAGATTACTTCTAGTACTTTTAGCAAGACACTGCCATGTGACCTAAGCTTACACATTAGTTCATATGTCAAGGAACTCTATGTCGCGCGTAGCCAAAAAAGGATTTGTTAAACATCTCGATAACCAATCCAAGTAATATAACAAAAGCCAGTTAGTTCTAACAATTGGGATCAGACGTTCCGAAAGCATGTGTTAGGTTCCTTACTATCTCATCAAGGTGACCCCTTGAAGCATTTGATTAATAACGAAAAATCTGCAGAAGAGCTCTCGTTTATAAAAGAAAATGAGAAGGTGATTATAATAAAGACACATTGGTTTTTTGTTTGCATTACAATCTACATAGCTGGTGTTATGTATTTTGTTAGCAATACTCTGACGTGGGCAACTCAAAAAGCGTCCGTTTTGTCTTGTTTTTGAGCGCAAAGTTGTGAGAACCTGCATTATCACATGCAGTTCTTGCCATGGATCTCTTTGACGAGCTCCTCAATTAATTATAAGTTTTATACAAACAATAATGCCTTGTAAACCAATGAGCCGACAACTGCATCCAGTGACAGCAAAAACTCTGCTCATCTGGGAACTTCTCTGTCTCTCTCTCCCCCTCGTGGACATTTCTGATTCAATCAATCTTGAGTTTATTAACCTAGATTTTTCTCAACTCCAACTTCCAAGGTCTGCATTTTATTGTATATTATAGATTTCTGAAATGACCGTTCAAACTGGCAAATTTGGTCCGACCCAGAAACTATAAACACTTAAATCTTGCACGGGAATGCCTTTTTTCTTTTTCGTTTTTTGACTATATAATAATATTATATTATGAGGTAAAAAGTTGAATTTGGTAGTATCCGTAAAACCTCGATAAATGAATATTCGATAAATTAATAACCTCGATTAAATAAAATAATAATTTTCTCCGGTCCCGACTTGGGCCAATGGGATAAAATAATAACCTCGCTAAATGCATAAGATAATAAT
>JANIJH010000224.1:26358953-26381752 GCA_024520975.1 Erythroxylum areolatum
GGACTTCATTAATTTGATTAAAGATCAAATCAATTCATAAACACTGTTCATGAATATCAAATTAATGAAATATGCCTTTTCTTTATTTATTCATAAAGTCTGCACACGACTTTGAATAAAACGCGCTAAAGGGGATTGTCTTTAGGGCACAAATAAACAGTACCGACCTTGAACAAGTCGACTTATCGGTACCGAACATGTGTAAGTCGACTTACACATGGTACAAGTCGACTTATCACTTACAGTATGGCCACAATAACGATACATGTTCAGTGAAAACACTATAGCTAACATTTTCCAACATTATCAATCATCAACATCATATGCAATTCATCCTAATTCATCATCATCAATTCTCTATCATAACATGATATAAACACTAATCATTTACTTACATGTTTAACTCCAATTCTAGTTCAAAAGATCAAGCCAATCCAATACTCCAACTAAGCAAAAACTTCACACATTCAAGGTGGGATGATATGACTTTTGGCTATGATAAAACAACAACAATCAACTAATTCTTCAGCTATTTTGTGAAGGGTAAAAACATGAGTTATTGGTTTATAAATTGTACACAATCATAAAAAAATACATGGATGTAAAGGTGAGAGAGTTTCATTGGTGCGAGAAGAAGAAAAAGAAGAAATGAGCAGAAACAAAATCACTCCTGCAGAAATGTAACACGTTAGATGCTAGGTGTCTCCTTTGTACATTGGCATTTGTCACCTTTGCATACAGTCCATTTATCCTATATATATGTTGCCATATGTCACACTTATAGTAGGCCATTTGTCACTTAAGCACAACTTCCATTTGTCAACTATTTACTAGTCCATTTGTTACCAATTTAACTATGCCAAATGTCACTCAATTATAGGCTAAATCATCCAAAATTTTCATGTATCAATTTATGCTACCACTTGGCCTTTGTCCTAGTTCAAATGTACATTTTAATCCATCAAATTCCCAATCCATAACTTTTAATTTACAATTTAATAATTGAAATTCAAACATACCAAAATTCAAGACATACCAAATCACAATTCACATCATGATCACTTAACATTTTTCATACCCTGGAATAAGTCAATTGAGTGCATGTGCTATCTTTATAATGTGTTCAAATATAAATTCATGTATGAATGCTAATGTTATGCTTGTATATGCAATACTTAATATAGGGTTAAACCCTAAGCATGTTCTGAAAAATAGGATATTACAATTCTCTCCCTTAAGAAATTTCGTCCTTGAAATTCTTACCTGATTGATTAAATAGGTAAAGGTACTGAGTTCTCACATGCTCCTTTGTTTCCCATGTAGCTTCCTCACGTGAATGGTTTCTCCAAAGTACTTTCATTAAAGGGATCAGTTGTTTTATCAATTGTTTATTCTGATAACCAATTATCTTAACTGGTTTTTTTAACATAACTTAGATTGCTAGAAAAATTCAATCTCCTGAGTCGGTATCATATGAGTTGGATTTGACCGATATCTCCTAAGCATACTCAGATGAAACACATTATGTATCTATTCCATTTTAGAAGGTAAGGCTAACTTATAAGAAAATGACCCAATTCTTTCAATTATCTCATATGGACCAATGTACCTCGAGCTTAACTTACCCTTCTTATCAAACCTCAGCATACCTCATCAAGGTGATACTCTTAGAAATACTCTATCTCCTACTTGATACTCCATATCTCTTCTATGCTGATCTACATAACTCTTATGTCTATCTTGTGTTGCTTTAATTCTACTACGGATAAATTTCACCTTGTCAACAGTATCCTGAATCAATTCTAGGCCTTCGACAATTCTTAGACCCTCTTCATCCCAATATAAAAGGCGAACGACACTTTCTGCTGTACAGACCCTCATATAGAGCCATACTGATACTACTGTGATACTAATTATTATAGACAAATTCAATCAAAGCCATATACTAATCCCATGCTCCTTGAAACTCTAGAACATAATCTCTGAGCATTTCCTCAATAGGTGTAATCATCCTCTCACTCTGAACATCTGTCTGATGATGAAATGCAGTACTAAAATTCAATTTTGTACCCAAAGATGCCTATAAGTTACCCCAAAATCTTGAGGTAAATTTAGGATCCCTATCCGATACAATGGACAATGGAAACCCATGTAATCTCACTACTTTATTCACATATCTCTAAGCTAACTGATCTAGCGAGTTATTCTTTCTTACTGGTAAGAAGTGAGTCTATTTGGTCAATCTATCAACAATGACCCAAATGGCATTATGTTTTCTTAGAGTCCTCGGCAAACCCATAATAAAATCCACCATGATTCTATCCCATTTCCATGTCTGATTAGGCATGGAATGTAACTTACCAACTGGAGCCTGATGCTCAGCTTTTATCTATTGGCAAGTTAACTCTTAGCCACATATTCAGCTACTTGCGTTTTCATCCCTGGCCATAAAAATGTTACTTCAGTATATTATACATCTTAGTAGTACTAGGATGCATAACATAGGTCGCTACATGTGGTTCCTCTAGAATCTCTTTCCTTAAATCATCAACATCAGGCACACATAATCTTTGCTTTAACCACATTGTATCATCTCTTAATTCAAATTCATAATTCAGAATTCAGATTCACTTTCAACTTCTTAATTAACTTCACCAATTCTGGATCTTTACTCTGGTTTCCTGATCCTCTCATATAAAATTGGTCTTAGCTTCAATGTAGCTATCAATGCCTCATTCTCCCCTAAATTCAGTTTAACATTTAGTGCTCTCAAATGAACTAGGATTGGTAAACTCGATAACTTCACTTAAGCCACATTACTATTGCACTGCCTACTTGATGCATCAACTACCATATTAGCTTTGCTAGGATGATACTAATTGTACAATCGTAATCTTTCAATAATTCTATCCATCTCCTTTATCTCATATTCAACTCTTTCTGGCTCAACAAATATTTTAAAATTTTATGATCAACAACTACCTGAAAAGTTTCACGATATAGGTAGTGTCTCCAAATGTTCAAAGCAAATACTACTACAGCAAACTTTAAATTATGTACCGGATAATTAAACTCATGAGCCTTCAACTGTCTTGATGCATATGCTATCACTCTGCCATGCTACATCAACACACATCCTAATCCTTGGTGTGAAGCATCACTGTACACTACATACCCTCCTGTTCCAGATGGAATAGCTAACATTGGTGATGTAGTTAACTGATGCTTTAGCTCTTCAAAACTTCTCTGACAATTGTCATTCCATTTGAAAGGCACATTCTTTCTTAGAAGTTTTGTCAAAGAGGTTGAGATCAATGAAAACCCCTTGATAAACCTCATGTAGTATTCGAATAATCCAAGGAAACTTCAGATCTTAGACACATTCCTTGAAGCCTGCCATTTCATCACTACTTTTATTTTCTTTAGGTCTACCTGAATACCCTATCCAGACACTATATGACCCAAAAATGCTACTTGATCAAGTTAAACTTCACATTTACTAAACTTGTCATACAATTGTTTCTCTCTCATTATCTGTAGAACCAATCTCAAATGATCTGAATATTCTGCTCTACACTTCGAGTACACCAAGATGTCATCAATGCAATCACAAAGTGATCCAAATAAGGTTGAAATACCTTATTCATCAAGGCCATAAAAGCTGCTGGGGAATTAGTCAATCCAAACAGCATCACCAAAAACTCGAAGTGCCCATATCTTATTCTAAATGCACTTATTGGTACATCAGCCTTAGCTATTTTCAACTGATAATATCCTAATCTCAAGTTTAATTTTGTAAACACCTGAGCTCCTTATAATTGATTAAACTAATCAACAATCCTCAATAATGGGTTCTTATTCTTAACTGACACCCAATTCAATTGCTGATAATTAATACACAATCTAAAAGTTCCATCCTTCTTCTTTACAAACAATACCGGAGCTCCTCAAGGTGACACACTAGGCATGACGAAACCTTTATCTAACAACTCTTATAACTGGGTCTTTAATTCTTTTAGTTTTATAGGTTCCGTCCTATATGGAGGAATTGATATAGGAGCGGGACCTGGAACGAGGTCTATGGTAAACTCTTTCTCCCTTTTTGGGGGTAAACTTGGTAGTTTTGCAGGAACACATCCAAGAAATCCTTAATAATTGGAATATCCTAAACAGTTTGTTCATTCTAGGTATCAACTACGTGGGCCAAATAAGACATCCACCTCGGATTAGTTTCAAAACACTCATCAGTGAAATTAGTCGGGCTAGCAGTGCCTGACTAACTCCTCAAAACACCACTCTCAGCTGATTAGGGGATTCAAGAATTATTTCCTTAGTATAACAGTTCATTATAGCCTGATGAGCAGTAGGCCAATCTATGCCTAGAATAATATCTATTTCCTTTAACTGCAATACAATCAAATCAACCTCTAACTCTGCCTGATCAATCCGAGCTATATACTTTTTAAATACCTCACCAATCACTATTATGCTACCCATTGGGGTACTCACCTCTAATTCACATTTCAATATCTCTCTCTCATAATGTAGTGTAGATGCCAGATGCGGTGTGATGAATAAATGTGTAGATCTTGGACCTACTAATGCAAATGCTTCAAAATAAAAAACATTCAACACACCTACTACCACACCTGGGGAGTTCTGTGCCTCCAATCTGGTGATGGCATAGACCCTGGTTTGAGACTGTGGCTTATTACTCCGTACCTCAGTCCTGACACTACGCCCTACTAACTGAGTTCTACCTCTACCTCTGCCTCTCTGTACAAATTCGATAGCTTTACTCTACTGAACTGTTGTCTTAGTCATTATTCCTCCTCTAACTCCAGATTGTGGTCTTAAATTCTTAATACAATCTCTGATCTGATGCTCTACAGAGCTGCAATGAAAACAAGCTCCTGATAACTTCCAACATTCACCACCATGCTTCTTACCACAATGTTCACAATTAGGCATCTATTGTGAATGCCAAGAGGGCACTTGTCCTCTGCCTTTACCAATCTAACAAATCCTCCTCTTGGTCGAAACCCAGATTGTCTCGATCTAGCCTAGAATTGAGATGATCTGTTCTGACGTTTACTAAAGCTTCTACTAGAATCAGCCTGAGATTCACTCTGTCTCTTCACTCTAGACTCCTATCTATACTCTCCCTAACCATCCTTCAACAACTGCTCAATTATGATCGAGGCCACTCAGAGTTTCGTAAAACTACCCAAATTAGAAATAACTAGTCTCGTTCTGTTCTCTATGTTCAACCATTCCTCAAATCAACTACATTTGTCTTCCTTAGTTGGGATCAATCCAGTTGCATACCCCATTAACTCATTGAATTTTATCTCATACTCTGCCGCTGTGAGCCTGCCTTGCTTCTGATCCAAAAGTTCTTTCATCTTTTTGTCCAAATAAATCTTAGGCATATAATTCTCTCGAAACACCCTTAGAAAAATTTCCCAAGTCAAACTATAAGGTTTGGTAGTACTGCCTGGAACAGTCTTCCACCACTCGTATGCTGGACCTTATAGTAGTGAAACCACATAATCAAATCTTTCATTCGACTCACAGTCCGTCCAATCGAACACTCTTTCAGTTCTCTCTAACTAGCCTTCTGCCTCAGCAGGGTCTGTACTTTTGTAGAAGTCCACAGCCCCCTACTTTCTTAGTTTATCATATCTCCTTTCTCTGAGAGGAGGGATTCTCGAAGGTATTTATACAAACTCAAGTACAGGAGACTTTTTATTGGCTCCTACAGACTCCATGTCAGCTGACTCTCCAACTTGATTTCCTATGATAGTTAACCTATAACAAAAATAGTTGTGGTCACTAACTGAGTCTCTCACTATTTATCATGTCCTAATACTCTTATATGTTCCTATGGATGCCAAACTATGCTCTGACACCAAAATTGTAACAGTCCACTACTATAAAGTATATATCCGAATAGCCAGAGGACATTCAAGTACATATCCTATGACAATGGCATATTAGAGTAAATAGAATCTCTTAAATGGCATCATAAAGAATATACAATACTTAAAACCTTAACATTTCATTTTATTCATTGACAAAAGTTTACATTGTAGTCATTGAAACTACTATTTACAATCCTTTATACAAAAGTTGTATATGACAAGAAACTACAAAATACAAGTTATAACTCCTTTGATTTAAACTAACAGACCTTGGAGTCATATCTTAATCCAAAATATTCCTCTAAAAAAGTCTTAGGAACTAGGTCTCCTGTCTCGTACCTGAAAAGCCACGTTACAATTTTTGATGAGTTTTGCAAACTTAATGAGTGAACCATAATTGATGATCTCACTCAGGTCAAATAAACACATATCATACAACCAACCAATTTCTTAAACATTCTTTCAAAACATAAATAACCCAATTAATCACATTATCATGGCGCATCACTTTATCATCACAATTTCAAAAAAGATTTCATGAACATACTTTTCATAATCATAAGTATACAAATGCAGATGCAGATGCAGATGAGACTCTAGATTCATTATTATTTGTTGTGATCGAGCGCTTTTTAGATACAGATACAGATATAAATACTAGCCCATTGGGCTCAATCAGAAGCAGAAATCACAGAGCAAAGCTCTACGTGTAAAATTATGAGCTTAAAGCTATTTCAGACTGGCTACTCTGATCACAATACCTTTATCTAAACATGTATTTTATGAAATGCATCAAATAACAGAATATTCCATCAAAACATTTACTTATGATACACAGACAGAATCTCAGATTCATCGGACATTAGTTCGGCATTCAACTTTCATTGAGTATTTAGAAATCAGTCAAAACTCAAATGCAAATAAAACACTTCCAATAAATTCCCAAATATCAAACTCCTCGGACTATTAATGTATGCAATCATTATAACTAAGTCATTATCAGTTCAATAAATGGAAATTAAATAGAAACAAAATCCATCATAGTGAAATCATCTAGGTTGACTCACAGTACGCTCCAATTTATGCTATTGCCTGGATGGTTTGGAAATGTCTAACTGGCTTCTAACTTATGCGTCTAAAATCAGACAATTCACACATAATTCACATTATAAAGTTTATCAATCAAATACTTATTCATTTGTACACTTATATACATATGTCGTGTTCAATGCATGCTCAATGACTATTTCAGGTATGTTTCCTTTATTTACATCTCATGATTCTTAATACTTCAAAACTCATATAATTCATACTTTAAAACTTATATATTTCTAATTTGAACTTAGTTTTACACCTTATTAGTACAAATTTATTCTAATTTCATTACTTAATCATGCACTAAGGTTTATAGCTCAATACACTTAATTATTATAACATCATCAATCAGTCATTAACATTCCTTTCATAATGAATTCAGATGACAATGCAATTTGGTGGTCAGAAAGGAAAATGTCTGGAGAGCTTGTGGTTCAAATTTTAAGTCAATCGGAGTTTAGGAGAAGAAGTTATGGTCAAAAGAGTAAAGGGTGTTCAAAGCTATCAAACAGCAGTGCACATTCACAAGCACGATCGTGCACTTCCAATTGATCCTACTTTGTCACGATCATTCTTATCCATGATTTTGAAACCCCTTAATGACCCCTTTCTATCATGATCATGCTTGTGCACAATCGTGCCTGACCTTTTATCCAAGCTTCATTCCAGCTCTTCTCAAAATAGACCTTCGGGCCAATATTACATGGCCATTTTGACAAGGAAAAAGAAGGATTTAGGCAAAATATTCTTCTAAAAAATTGTTTATTTATGTCTTAAGTTTCTAATGACACCAATTTTATGCAATTTTGTTTAGTATTATGCAATTTATACCTAAAATACTACAGAATGTTCCCAAACTATGACAAAATGCAAAAACTCAAATTCAAGCCAAAATTTGAAGCTCTTAAAGGTAGAATTAAAATTTGATTCCTTCATACAAAATATAGTCATATTTCCTTTTTTTAATAAAAACTTAAAATAATCTCATATGGATGTCTACAAATCAAGTTATGGCCACAATACCGATACATACCATAACTAATATATTCCAGCACTATCAATCATCAACATCATATGTAATTCATCCTAATTCATCATCATCAATTCTCCATCGTAACATGATAAAACACTAATCATTTAGTTACATGTTAAAATCCAATTCCAACTCAAAAGATCAGGCCAGTCTGGTACTCCAAGTAGGTAGAAACATCACACATTCAAGGTGGGTATGATAAAACATCACACATCACATATTCAGCTATAATAAAACAACAACAATCAGTTGGTTCTTTAGTTATTTTGTGAAGGGTAAAAGTATGGATTATTAGCGTAAAAATTGGACACAATCATAGACAAAATACAAGGATGTAAGGGTGAAAGAGTTTCGGTGTTGTAAGAAGAAGAAAGAAGAAGAAATGAGCAGAAATAAAAATCACTCCTACAAAAACGTAACACCTTGGATGCTGGGTGTCTCCTTTGTACATTGGCAATTATCACCTTTGCATGTAGTCCACTTATTCTATATATTTGCTGCCACATGTCACACTTATAGTATTCCATTTATCATTTAAGCACAACTGCCATTTGTCAACTAATTACTAGTCCATTTGTCACCAATTTAACTATGCCAAATGTCACTCAATTATAGGCTAAATCATCCAAAATTTTCATGTATCAATTTATCCTACCACTTGGCATTTGTCGTAGTCCTAATGTACATTTTAATCCATCAATTCCCATTGCATAACATTTAATTTCCAATTTACCAATCAAAATTCGAACATACCACAATTTAAGACATACCAAGTCATAATTCACATCATAATCACTTAACATTTTTCATACCCCGAAATAAGTCAAATGAGTGCATATGCTAAGCATGTTCCGGAAAATAGTATATTACAATAGCAACATTAGCAAGAAGCAGTGGTGGAATAAGAAGCAATTTGAAGGTAGTAAGAATGGTGGGAAAAAAGGAAAATGTCCTCCATGTAAATATTTTAAGAAAAATTCACACATATATAAACATTGCTAGTTTAGACCTAATGTTCGAAGTAGGTCTTACAATCGAATTAGTCACATGGAAAAATATGTAAAAATAACAAAAAGTAAGACAACAAACTTAAATAGATGATCAACAAGAGAAGAAAGGTTAGCTTTTTATTGTAATTTTTTGTGAATAATAAGGTCTATAAAGCATGGTTAATTGATAGTGGTTGCACTCATCATATGACACATGATGAGTCCATACTCAAGGAGCTTAACAAAGTTATTTTCTTCTAAAGTTTAAATTGGAAATGAAGATTACATTAAGGTTAAACACAAGGTAAGTGTTTCAATCGGATCTAGTTCAGGTATAAAAATCATTCCTAATTTTTTATTTGTATGATATTGATCAAAATTAGTGGAGTGTTAGTAAGCTACTTCAAAAAGATTATTTTGTGGTTTTCAAAATTTTTTTTTGATATTTGATTCTATTGGGAGTGAATTTTTCTTTGTAAATAGGAAAGGAAAAGATTTACACTTGACTAGAAGTAGGAAGAGTCTCTTGCCCATCCAAGCCTTGTTAATTATTTTTAAAATTGGCATAAAAGGTTAGGACTATTTTATTATTATACTTTTTCCTTTATGCATAATAATGAATTAATGCAGGATTTGCCTACTATTGAAGGAGGAACTATAGTTTATAAAGTTTGTCAAATGAGGAAGTAGTCTAGATTACCATTACCATTCCCATATAATAAGGCTTAGAAAGTAATAGAAAAATTTAAATTATTTACACAGATGTTTGTGGTCCTATTAAACCTGTATCTTCGCAAGGTAGTAGGTACAACATTATTTTAATTGATGACTTTAGTAGATTATATTAGGTTTATTTTATGAAAGTTAAAACTGATGTTGTTAAAGTGTTTTAGGAGTTTAAGAATTGGTTGAATCAAAGTGGTCATAAGATTAAAGTGATCAGTTCTAATAATAGGGATGATACACCTTTGACAGTTTTAATAAGTTTTGCAAGATGTAAGCTGAAGCTATTGACACTACAATTTATTTGCTAAATAGGCTACCTATAAACAAGTTGAAGCGAGAAATTCCATTCAAAGCTTATTATGGTTGAAAATCTTCTATAAAAGATTTGAAGGCTTTTGGTTGCATATGTTACACTTATGTTCCTGATATAAAAAGAGATAAGTTAGGTTATAAGGCATATATTAGGATTTTCATTGGCTACAACAATATCACTAAAGGTTATATAGGGTCTATCAATGTTCGATTGGTTAATATATTAAGTTTGATGAATTTGAAACTTAAAACGTGCACAAAGCTGAAGTGGAACATATTGAGATTGTATATTCAACTTTTAAAAACTGAGAGGAGATCTTGATGAAACTACAAATAAAGTTCTTATAGGAGGTACTAGACTACTTTTTAATATTTATCAAAGTGCAATACTGTTGCACTTAAGCTTGTAGTTTTTTAAAAACCTGTAAAAAATTCAAAATGGGTTACAATAATAAAGGCAAAACTAAATATGATAAAGAAAAGTTCAATTTGGATTCTGGTGGACATGCCAACTCTCAAAAGACCTATTAGAGTGAAATTGGTATTCAAAACCAAGCTAAATGCTAATGGCTCAATCCATAAATATAAAGCTAAGCTTCTGGTTAAAGGGCATGGTCAGTAATTTAAGGTAGATTTATAAGAGAGGTTTGCACATATATATTGACTTGACACAATCAAAATGGTTAAAAAACTTACAACTTAGAAAGAATGGAAATTATTTCAATTAGATGTCAAGTCTATTTTTTCTTAATCACTACCTTGAGGAGGAACTTTTTGTCAAGCAACCTAAAGGTTTTGTTAGTAAGGGAGAAGAAGATAAGCTTTATCAACTCAAAAAGTCTTTAAATGGCTTAAAACAAGCTCCTTGGGCTTGATATAGCAAAATTGACGATCATTTACACCATGTTGGCTTTAAGAAGGGCTTGAGTGAATCAACACTTTATGTGAAAGCTACTACTAATGGCTTGATTGTTGTTTCTTTCTATATTAATGATTTGCTTATTATAGGAAGTAAATTAAGATTTGTACAAATAACTTAAAGACAAAATTATGAAGGTATTTAAGATGACTTATGGGCATGGAAATTCAACAATCACAATAAGGGATTTTCATTAGACAATAAAAGTACATAAAGGAAGTTCTATAGAAATTTAGTGTAGAAAGTTATAAGCTTGTATATAGTCCATTAATTCAAAATGAGAAGTTGAGCAAAGAAGATCGCTGAGAAGATTGATAAAGGCCTTTATAGGAGTCTTATAGGTTGTTTATTGTATCTAATAACAACAAGACCTAATATTTTGGATTTTGTTAGTTTTAGATTTAGGTTTACTCATTTTGTTAGCAACTCACATTTCAATATTGTGAAAGGAGTGCTTTGATACGTCAAAGGCACTACTGAATTTGGAATGTGTGTTTTTTTTCAAAATCCAAGGAGTTTAAACTACTTGGATATATAGATAGTAATTTGGCATATTCTTTTGATGGCATAAAGAGTACTTCAGGGTGTATATATTCAACTTTGAGTTAAGATGGTTCTTTTAAAGCTAAAAGAAATAAGATGTTGTGGCACAATCAACGAGAGAAGCAAAATATGTTATTATTGCTGCTGCTGTAAATTAAGCATTATGGCCACTGACTTGAAGCATAATCAAAGGGAACCAATAGAAATCTTTGTGGATAACTAGGGTAAAATTGTTATTTCTAGCAATATGGTGTTCTATAGTAAAACAAAACACTTTAAATCAAGTACTAATGTTATTAGAAAAGTGCAAAAGAATGATAGTGATAGGTTGCATAATGTTTTAGTGGGTAGTTTAGTATATGTATAGTTGTTAAATTGAATGATTAGTGCATGTTTAGGTTAGGATTGTGTTATTTAGTTACACATTTGTGTTTTGAGTGTTTTATGGGTTAGAGCACGTTGTTAAGCTTGTGGCCTATGTGATAGATAACGCAGACAACCTCTCGAACATGACTTACTGAGGGACATTTGGGACTTTTTGGACTCGAAAAAACCCTAAGGTTTACCAAAAATGGAAAAGACTATATAAAGAAAAAAAAGAACCCTAAGGGAGCTATAACTTTTGCTGCTTTGGAAAAACTCCAAGAAGAAAT
Organism: Erythroxylum areolatum; assembly: GCA_024520975.1. Taxonomy (NCBI): domain Eukaryota; kingdom Viridiplantae; phylum Streptophyta; class Magnoliopsida; order Malpighiales; family Erythroxylaceae; genus Erythroxylum; species Erythroxylum areolatum. The sequence continues at coordinate 26,371,148 of JANIJH010000224.1, forward strand.
AAGAAAAAGGGAGAGAAGAGGAAGAGGAGGGGAGAGGAGCAGGCTTCTACTACTGTTGCTTTCCTTAGCCATCCTGATCTTGTCCAAGTGCGTAATGCCCTAACATATAACTTGGAAGTATTATAGCATGCCTAGGTTATATTAAGAAGTGAACATAATGAATTAAATGCATGGTACTTAATGTAAAAGACGTGGGTTAATGGGTAATTTGCTCATTTTGGCATGGACATACATACTTGGATGTGAAATATGTATGAGAATTTTTGATATGTTTGCTTGGATTTATGAAATGATGTGAGGAGAATTGATAAAAGAAGCAGTCCATAAGTAAATGGGATGTTTAGTGTTTTTGTGTTGCTCTTGCATGATAAGACTGAAGTTAGTTGATTTGGGATCTGTACCTTATTGAATGGACAGGTTCCACTGAACATAGTTCTGTAATTTGGCCATATCTTGTCTTATAGACCTCAAAATTGAATGAATTTAATTTAAGATTAAACTAGAGACCTAATTACAAAACGTTTATTAAGGAACTGAAATTTTATTATGCCTATAAAATTATTGAATTTTGGCTTGAAGTTGAGTTATGGATGCTGTACCTGTTTTCGAGCAGCTTGTAGTGTTTTGGGTATAACTCCCGGAATAATTAACTAAACTGCATGAAACTTATTATATTAGGAAATTAAGACATAGAGGAATCAAATTAATTGATAAGATTGTAGGCCAATGTGGTAAATAAAGGAATAAGAAGGACCAATATGCAATTTTTCTAAAGTTAACACATGGGCCAATTGGATTAAGGTATGTGTGATTAATAATAATAAAGCATGTGTGTCCAATAGGAATTAGGCATATGTGTGAGCCTTGAAAGTTCTGGAATGGGCATATGGAGAGGGGAGATAGATGACATTTTGGGTGTTCTATGTTCAGATTTTTCTCCTCTCCATTTCACCTTCTTCATTCCATCATTTTTCATGTAAGAAATCAAGCCAATCTTAGGTGGAAATCAAGGTAAAAGCTAGGGATTTTTTCTTCACCTTTATCTCTTCTTATTTTTATTATGAAGGAATGAAACTACAGGGTTAGAAGTGGGATTGAGAGGTATATTTTGGGTGTTTTTAGTTGGTGAGTCAAGCAAAGCCAAAGAGGAAGGGAAGGAAAGGCAATGGAAGACCTACTTTGTCGATTTTTAGGTTTGGGACTTCATGTAGTTGATTTCTATATTTGTGTATGATTGAATGGATATAAAGATTCATTTGGTTGTGGAATTATTTATAGGATGTTGCTTTTGTGTTATTTTGGTTTTAGCTTGGATAGAATTGTTTGAATATCACAACAAAGTATCGTATAGTGGAATTGTGTCTAGGGTTTGTTTAAGCCAGTAACAATATTTGAGTCATAACTAAGATTTAAGTTGCATATGAAACCTAAGACATACATCTAAATATATTCATAAAAGACTCTAACTTAATTATGGCTAAATGACCTTGGAAATTGAGACTGAAAAAGGTGAGTTGATACTGCCCCTTTTTTAGAGTAGCTTGTAATATTTTGCCTATATCTCATGATTTAGAAGTCCAAATGGTCTAATTGTTAGTTCTATAGAAACTATAGATATAGAGGAAAAAATGTCTAGAAGACCTAAAAAACCAGTTCTAAGTTTTTCTATATGCATAATAAGGAACAAATAGTGGTATGAATGGAGAGAGTGCCTGTCACGACCGTGACATTGTTTTGTTTCCGATTTCAACTACATCTTACCTAAACCTTTATGAATGCATATGAAAATTTTCATATGCCTATAACTAAATGAAATAGTACTTATCACATATGAATTGGGAGACTGAACATTGGAATATAAGATTGAGCACAATGCATTCGAAATAAAATTTACATGTCCATAAATGATTTGTATGTATATTCATTACTCATATATGTATAGAGCGATTATACAAGTGTGATTTTGACACCTTTATAATGGTGATAAGTTATGAATTTCATGTATAAACATAGATACATATTTTAAGACCTAAAATGTATATCATATGATTTGTCAACATATGAATTGTGAAATTGGCAAATGGTTAAACGAAATGTTATAGTGCCTTCTATATTGTCTTGGTTGTGGATACATGGGCATACCTATAGGGTTATAGTGCAACTGCTATAGTTTGACACCACCGGTGTCTACAATTCAATACCTTTGGGTATCTACAGTTTGATATCTTTGGATATCCACAACATCATTGTCCATGTGCAGATTTAACACAAAAAGGAAGCTTAACAGTCATAAATAAGAAATACAGCAAGACAACATGAATAATTGGTATTGATGAGTATTTTTATTGGATGTAATGATGAATTGTAATGATGTGCAATTATATTGATAATTTGTACCAATGAGTGTTGAATGTCAATATTTGGCTTATAAATGTGCATTTTTTGTATATGGATAATATATCAAAGCATATTGGCATTATGTACTTTGCTTAAGTATGCCTTAATTGTTTATGTGAGCATTGATTATTAAGTCTAGTTCATGAATATGAATTTATGACGTATGAGTTGTGATATTTTTGAATGTGTGTGCTTGGCGGATGACTACTGTGATTGGTCATCAAAACTAAGTATTTTTCCCACTAAGCTTTCAAGCTTAGCACGTATATTAATCCGTGTAGGTCCAAGTCATAAGAGTGAGGTACAGGGAACATCTATAGGGACCAAGGCCAACAGATACGAGTAAAAGTACCTTTGGATGTGTCTTTTGATTTAAGAATGGTTGTATATGTAATTAAGGAAATTGTACGATTTCTTTTGGATTACCATGTAAATGTAAAGATGTATTGCTACTATTAAATGATAATGTTAAGCATTGGGAAGTTTTGTAATGTGTATATGTATAGCATTGAAAAGAATTGTATACCTTAAAATTGTGTATAGGAATTTGGTTGCTATATGTGTGGATGGTTGTTGGTTCTGTATAGGGGTGTTACATTTTGTGGTATTAGAGCACGATTTAGGCGGTTCTAACCTATAAGAGTCTAGTAATATATGATATGGTTTGGTTTTAGTGTGTTGGCCTAATGTAGATGTCCCTATTTTCTTATAAATATTAGAGATGGAAAGACCTCGTTAAGCTAATAAGGAGTCAACTGATAGCGTGGTTGGGAGAGACCATTCGATTTCAGGTCTTTTTATGCCTTCAAAGAGTGTGTGATAGAATGTTATCAGTAGATTGAGTAGTCTATGATATGCATGTGATTAATCCATTGGGCCATAGTGTATATGTGAATAAAGTGTATAAAGATTGCCCTATTATGATCCATGGGAAACAATTTGCTACTGATCTAATAGAGCTACCCTTCCATGAATTTGATTTGATTTTGGGCATGGATTGGTTGTCCAACTACTAAACCATAGTTGATTGTGGGCTAAAAATAGTTGTCCTTAAAGATTCTGATGGTTTAGAAACAGTGGTGCATGGTCTTATACCCAGTCATTTGACTAATGTAATATTAGCCATCCTAGCAAGACAACTACTTAGAAAAGGTTGTGAGGTGTGTCTTTAGTATTTGATTCAAAAAGGGAGAAGGTGAACTTATAAGACATACTAGTAATAAATGAGTTTCCTGACATGTTCCCAGAAGTGTTACCAGGGTTTGCCACTTGAGAGGAAGGTAGAATTATTTATTGAGATTGTATCTGGTACTGCTCCTATTTCAAGGGCAACTTATAGAATGGCTCCTATAAAGGACAAAATTCTTTTTAAGGGGGAGAGAAATGTAATGCCACAATATATACCCTGGAATTATTATAGCAGGTACAAGGTGTATTAAGAAGTGAACATAATGAAGTGCATCTTAGTAACAAACCTTATGGTACTTAATGTAAAAAATATGGCTTAATGGGTAATTTGTTCATTTTGGCATGGACATACATACTTAGATGTGAAACATATATGAGAATTTTTGATATTTTTACTTGGGTTTATGAATGTGATGTGAGGGGAATTGATAAAAGAAGTATTCCATATGTACATGGGATGTTTTTGGCTAAATTGGATGTGTTTTTGTGTTGCTCTTGCATGATAAGACCGAAGTTAGTTGATTTGGGATGTGTACCTCGTTGAATGGAGGTTCCACTAAACATAGTTCCATAATTTTGCCATATCTTATGTTGTAGCCCTCTAAATTGGACGATTTCAATTGAATCTTAAACTAGAGACATAGATCTAAAACTTATGAAGGAACTAAAATTTTATTGTGCCTCTAAGATTTTTAATTTGTGGCTTGAAGTTGAGTTATGGTTGCTGTCCCTGTTTTTGAACAGCTTGTAGTGTTTTGGGTATAACTCCTGGAATAATGAACCAAATTGCATGAAATTTATTACATTAGAAAATTAAGACATAGGGGAATCAAATTAATTGATAATATTGTAGGTCAATGTGGGAAGTAAAGGAAGAAGAAGGACCAATATGTAATTTTTCTAAAATTAACATATGGACCAATTAGATTAAGGCATGTGTGACCAATAATAATAAAGAATGTGTGTCCAATAGGAATTAAGCATATGTGTGAGTCCTAAAAGTTCTGGAATGGGAATATGGAGAGCGGAGATGCATGACATTTTGGGGGTTCTATGTTTAGATTTTTCTCCTCTCTATTTCACCTTCTTCATCCAATCATTTTTCATATAAGAAATCAAGCCAATCTTAGTTGAAAATCAAGGTAAAAGTTAGGGATTTTCTCTTCACCTTTATCTGTTCTTACTTTGCTTATGAAGGAATGAAATTATAAAGTTAGCAGTGGGATTGAGAGGTATATTTTTGGTGTTTTTAGTTGGTGAGTCAAAGCAAAGCCAGAGAGGAAGAGAAGGAAAGGCAATAGAAGACCTACTTTGTCAATTTTCAGCTTTGGGACTTCACTTAGTTGATTTCTGTATTTGTGTATGAATGAATGGATATAAAAATTCATTTGGATGTGGAATTGTTGCTGTGATGCTGCTTTTGTGTTATTTTGGTGTTATCTTGGATATAATTGGTTGAATATAACAAGAGAGTGTTATGTAATGGAATTCTGTCTAGGGTTTATTTGAGTTAGTCGTAAGGTTTGAGCCAAAACTAAGCCTACAAACCTCCAAATTATTTGATTTTAGTTAAATATGAAATCTAAGAGATATATCTAAATATCTCCAGAAGGGGCTCTAACTTAATTATGGCTTTATGACCTTGGAAATTGAGACCAAAAAAGGTAACCTTATGTTGCTCCTGTTTTGGAGAAGCTTGTAATATTTTGCCTATATCTCATGATTTAGAAGTAAAAATGGTTTGATTGTTGGTTCTATAGCAACTGTAGGCACAAAAGAAAAAAAATGTCTCGAAGACCTCAAAACCTAATTTTGACTTTTCTATATGCATATTAAGGAACAAGCAGTAGTATGTATAGAGAGAGTGCCTGTCACGATCATGATTTTGTTTCCGATTTCTACCGCATCTTATTTGAACCTTTATGAATGCATATGAAAATTTTCAAACGCCTAGAACTAAATGAAATAGGACTTACCACATGTGAATTGGGAGACTAACATTGGAACATAAGATTGATCGTAATGCATTCCAAGGAAAATCTACATGTCCATAAATAATTTGTATGCATATTCATTACTCATATGTGTATAGTATGATTATACAAGTGTGATTTTGAAACCTCTCTAATGGTGATAAGTTATTAATTTCATGTATGAACACAGATACATTTTTTATGACCTGAAATGTATATCATATGATTTGTCAGTATATGAATTATGGAATTGGCAAATGGTTAAACGAAATGTTATAGTGCCTGCTCTATTGTCTTGGTTGTGGATAGATGGGCATAACTATAGGGTTATAGTGCAGCTGCTGTAGTTTGACACCACCAGTGTCCACAATTAGATACCTTTAGGTATTATTAGTTTGATATTTTTGGATATCCACAACATCCGTTTTCTACACCCACAGAAAATATGTAGGCTTAACACAAAAAGGAAACTTAACAATCATAAATAAGAAATACAACAAATAATTGGTATTGATGAGCATTTGTATTGGCTGTAATGTTGTGCAATTATATTGATAATTTGTATCAGTGAGTGTTGAATATCAATATTTGGCTTATAAATGTGCATTTTCTTTATATGGATAATATGTCGAAGCATATTGGTGCATTATGAACTTTACTTAAGTATGCCATCATTGTTTACATAAGCATTGAATATCAATGTTTGGTTCATGAATGTGAATTTATGGTATATAAGTTGTGATTTCTTGAATGTGTGTGCTTGGCAAATGATTATTGTAAATAGTCATCCAAACTAAGTGTTTTCCCACAAGCTTTCAAGCTTAGCACAAAGTTAATCTGTATAGCTCCAAGTCATAGGAGTAAGGGTATAAGGAACATCAGTAGGGACCAAGGCCAATAGATAAGAGTAAAAGTACATGTGTCTTTCAATTAAAGAATGATTTACGTAATAAAGGAATTTGTACGTTTTCTTTTGGATTACCATGTAAATGTAAAGATGTATTACTGCTGTTAAATGATAATGTTGAGCATTGGGGAGTTTTGTAATGTGAATATGTATAACATTGAATAGAATTGTATACCTTGAATGTATGTATAGGAATTTGGTTGCTATATGTGTGGATGGTTGTAGGTTCCATATTGGGGGTGTTACAAAGTGACATTTTCTTTCATCTTGTTATTTATTTTCTTTGAATGTGTAAGTTGGATATGATGATGTTGATGGATTTGGGATTGGCGATGATGTTTTAACTTTTCTTTAGGGATTTAAACTTGATTCAATGTTAATCTAGTTGCTTTGTGTTAATTCATTTGGGTGTTGTGATTATTTGTTGTAACTTCATGCTTCAGTGAGAAATTGAGAGAGTAAACTAAACGCAAAATGATTAGGTTAGCTAATAAGAGTTAATTGATCTAATAGATCACGCAAATAATCGAGTTGATAATTATATAGAGAGAGATCTAGTGTGAGGACCCAATTGTTTAATAGAATGTTTAAAATCTAATTAGGTTGTGGGTTGATTGTTAATCGGGAGATTACATGTTCAGCAAGGCGATTTAATTAGGGTTTAACAATTAGGGCTTAATGATTATAACTCAAGAGAGTAATCCAGCCTTTTATAGTCTAGAACCGACACCACATTAACACAAAAGTGATTACGTTAGCATTGATGATAGGATAAATCCCTTTCTCATAATTTGGTAATTTTTCTTGTGTGATTTCCTATTGTGAATTTAATGGTGCTCAGTATTTGATTTCATTTGTGTTAATTTTACAAACTAATTTTCTATCAATCATCTTCATGTATTTATTTTTCTGTTCATTTTTATTTTCATTTTAATAAATCTTTAGGCCTCAAATAACTTAGAATTAGATTAGTTCGACACCTCTTTGAGGGATTGACACCTCACATAGTACACCTACGATTTATGCACTTGCAGTACATTGAGGGTTTTAAATAGATTAAAACTTGCTTTAACAAAGAACAAGAAAGTTACTTTAATACATTGTAACTGATCTTCAGCTTACAAACATTATGACAAAACCTTTATGTAAAGTTAGATTTAAAGATTTGAGATCAAGGTTGAGTATTTACAGCAAAAGAACTATGAGAAGTCTTAGAATTACATCTTTTAGTTGTTAAATAAGAACTCAATGATGAGTTGACTTTAGACTATAAGTACTTGCTTTATTTCTAACATTATGATATGTTTTTATAACCAAATTTTCTTCATTAATTTTAGGATTTTTTTAAAATATTGCTAATTTTGAGATCCATAAATTCTAGCTCTCATTTAATGCAAATTTCCATAATTTTCAGTCCTTTTGAATGTGTTAAGTTTGCAACTTCTATATTCTACTATTTCTTCTACTAACATACCAACAAAGTGACAACCTACAACACAAGCTTATCTTAATTTGTCCCTCTTTCACATGTCCACATCGCCATGATTTCACACGTACTACCCCTGTTATAAAAAGGAAGGTCTATCACAAAGGTAGTAAATTCTTTTATTCACTAAAAATACTTTCATATAAACTTAAATCCTAAATTAAGTATTAGAGTTTTACTATCAAAGAATCCTCTAACATTCTGTTTTGTTTCCATTAAGATTCTAATCACAATAGAAACTTAAAGACAATGTTAGCTCTATTAATACACCTAACGTATTAAGTTGCATATAGGGATAGTAGTTAGTGTTCTTTGTGATGATTAGAAGGAAATTCGTGTCATTCCACTCATATTTAGCATTATTGATAAACAAAGAATCCAATACAAGAGTTTCAATAATTGTAAGGGTACCACTTAGGAGGCCTTCTAATAGTCAATAATTGACTATAGCAATATTTATATAACTATTGGGCCCTGTTTCGAGAACCCAACTATCCAGAATATCATAAGACTTAAGCGTGGTTCCTTGTAGGGTTATTTCGATATAATCTTCTTAACCATCATTTGGTTTATCTTCTTGCTTCGATACCACAACTGTCAAATATCAAAGACAAACTCATTTCTCCTACTTCAAGATGGATTTTGGGAAGCCTCAAACTGGAAAAAATTTGACTTATTCAGAATATTTGTTCCCTATTGTCTTAAGTTTCTATTGACCCCAAAATCATCCAATTTGGTTTAGTAATCTCAAAATTAGGGCACAAACATTTTCAGACTGTTATTAAACTAAAACGGTACACTATACCCAACTTCTATCCAGAAATTTAAAGTCTTAGGGACTGAATCTATATTTAATACCTTAAGATAATTTGTAGCTCTATGTCTCTAATTTATGCTGAAACAATAATCATCTCATTCGGAGCTCTACAGATGAAGATACCATCAAAATACCAAAACATGTTCAGTAAAATATCCGATTCATACTCTTCCAACCTATACCCTTACTTTGATTCAATCAATTCTTTTCAAATCAACATCAAAAGCTATAAAATTTCATGGAGGGTATAAATAAATGTGTTATGAATCTATTGGTCCATGAATCATTTCATTTGGAGGTCGGATAACAAGGTTATGGTTTAAAGAATCAAACAAGGTTTTGTCCTCAATCATATTAAACTTGTTTCGGGGCAATTGGCATAACTTTCTCTATAGATGTCTAATTAAGGTCATATTAGGACGGTTTCGAAGAGGACTTCAACATATACTACTTTTATGAAGTTATCAAAGTGAGATTTTGTCATCAAAAGGGTCAGAACTGGACTAGACGATAGGCCAGACAGTTCAGTCTACAATGGATAAGAAGGAAGGTTTTAGTCTAAGACTTATTTTGGAAAAATTAGTATAACTTTCTCTAGAAATATCAGATCAAGGTCATTCTTAGATGGTTTGAAAGAGAACTTATAAATATACAACTTTTATGAAGACATCAAAGCAAGATTCTATCATAAAAAAGGTTCATAACTGGACTAGACGATAGGCCAGACGATTCAGTCTACAGTGGATAAGAAGGAAGGTTTCAGTCTAAGACCTATTTTGGAGCAATTAGCATAACTTTCTCTAGAGATATATTATCAAGGTAATTATTAGATGGTTTGAAAGAGGACTTATAAATATGCAACTTTAATGAAGACATCAAAGCAAGATTTTGTCATCAAAAGGGTCAGAATTGGACCAGACGATAGGTTAGATGATTCAATCTACAGTGGATAAGAAGGAAGGTTTCAGTCTAAGACCTATTTTGGAACAATTAACATAACTTTCTCTAGAGATATATGATCAAGGTCATTCTTGGATGGTTTGAAAGAGGAATTCAAGGTCTAAACTTTATATGAGACCTTGAAGGTAGATTCTATCATATAGAGGGTCAAAATTGAACCAGAAATAGGGTAAGACGATCTTAGATGGAAGGTCAAACGAAAGGGACCTATTTTGGAGCAATTAGCATAACTTTCTCTAGAGATATCAGATCAAGGTCATTCTTAGATGATTGGAAAGAGAACTTCAAGATATACAACTTTTCTGAAGACTTTGAAGATATATTCTACCATCTATAGAGTCAAAATTGGACCAGATGATTCTATCATCTAGAGGGTCAAAATTGGACCGGACAATTCTGTCTACAGTGCATAAGAAGATTTAGTTTACAGTGCATAAGATGATTCAGTCTACAGTGCATAAGAAGATTTAGTCTTCAGTGCATAAGAAGATTCAATCTACAGTGCATAAGAAGATTTAGTCTAAGATGCATCAATCGAAGGTATTTCTATTGGGTCTTCTTCACATCACCAAAAGTTCTAGCGGTTGGTTTGTACAGGGGAATGGTAATAGGAATGAGAATGACTATAGTAGAGAATGGGAATGGATATTATCATTATAATTATGATGGTTGGTTAAGAGGAAGAAATGATTACTATTACAATTGATACTAAGAAATACTAATAAATAAAATTTTATTATAATTAATTAATTTATTATATTATATTTTAATTAATTAATTAAGTAATAAATAAATAAATGAATTATATTTTAATTAATTATATTGTAACTAATTAATAATATTTTAATTACAATATTTTAATTAATGAATAATTATA
>JANIJH010000224.1:26422467-26435770 GCA_024520975.1 Erythroxylum areolatum
TCATTTAATCCAAAGACTACTTACTTTAGGCCATAATCTTATACCTTAAATCATACACTAATTTAATTCTAGCTTTGGCATAATAATTACACTCCAAATAAAATGGCTTATCTAGCAAGACGACAAAATTTATTCAAATCATGCTTAATAAATTAAAAAAAATTCGGGGCCTAACATTAGGTGTAAAAGATTTGGACATTTGAAAAATAATTTCAAGTTCAACAATGGAGAACGAGTAAATACAGCGTAAGTGATCGAAGAAGACAACCTCGTTTAGTTGGTGAGAAATGCACCAGGACGCATCATAGAGAGAAGTGCTCTATGGAGATAAGTGATGAGAGCAGTGCTCACGTTGAAGAACAGGGAGAAGTGCTCTAAAGAAAAGAATTGTAGAAAGATGTGCTCCACCTATTGAAGGGTGATAGGAAGTACAAGATCAAATTTAAAAAGTCTTACAACTGTTAATCAAGAGGGAATGTTGGAGAATGATTCAAAGTCAATAAAAATGTAATCTTTGTTTAAAGATAAAATATGGGAGTAGTAAGATAGAGTAGTAAAGATAAGATCTATTATTTGTTAGAAGATAAAATTTTATCCTTTAAGATAAAGTTGTTATCTGTTAAGATTTAAACTTTTAAATTTTTTATTTGTTTGCTTAATCTTTACCGAGATATTAGCTAAGTTTGTTATTTCATTGCTTATATATTTAAGCCTTCAACATCAATGTAAAGTACAACTCATCAAAAAATTGCCTATTGCATTATCTCTTTTTTATTCTATTTTTTTGGTTAAATTCTAGTTCTAAAATCCAACATAGTATCAGAGCTCTCAAAGATCTTGAGGAATCTATGAGTGATTAATGCTTTACAAGCTCAAGAGTAAAAAAGAGTAGTGAGAAACCAAGAAAGTGGAAAGATGATGGAGAGAACCTATCTAGGAAAGGTTCCGCCATCAAAGAAGAAAGCAAGCATTCCTCAATGTGGCCATTGTGAGAAGTTTGGTCATGATGAGAAAGATTGTTGGCATAAAGGGATGTCTCGATGCTTTAGGTGTAAATGATTTGGACATTTGGAAAAGGATTGCAAGTTCAACAATAGAAAACAAGCAAATACAATGCAAGTTATTAAAGAAGATAACCTCTTTTATCTGGTGAGAAGTGCATCAGGATGTATCATAGAGAGAAGTGCTCTATAGAGATAAGTGATGAGAGAAGTGCTCACGTTGAAGAATTAAGAGAAGTTATCCAAAGAAAAGAATTGTAGAAAGATGTGCTCCACCTATTGAAGGGTGATGGGAAGTACATCAAATTTAAAAAGTCTTACAACTGTGAATCAAGAGAGAATGGTGAAGAATGATTCAAAGTTGTTAAAATGCAGTCTTTGTTTAAGGATAAAAATTGGGAGTAGTAAGATAGAGTAGTAAAGATAAGATCTATTATTTATTAGAAGATAAAATTTTATCTGTTAAGATAAAGTTGTTATTTGTTAGGATTTAAACTTTTAAAATTTTGATTTGTTTGCTTAATCTTTACCGAGATATTAGCTAAGTTTGTTATTTTATTGCTTATATATTTAGGCCTTCAGTGTCAATGTAAAGTGCAACTCATCAATAAGTTTCCTCTTGCATTATCTCTTTTCTATTCTATTTTTTTGGTTAAATTCTGGTTCTAAAATCCAATATGGTATCAAAGCTCTCAAAGATCTTGAGGGACGTATGAGTGATTAATGCTTTGTAAGCTCAAGAGCAAAGAAGGGCAATGAGAAACCAAAAAAGTAGAAAGATGGTGGAGAGAGCCTATCTAGGAAAGGTTTCGACATCAAAGAAGAAAGCAAACATTCCTCAATGTGGCCATTGTGAGAAGTTTGGTCATAAAGAGAAAGATTGCTAGCATAAAGGGAAGTCTTGATGCTTTAGGTGTAAAGGATTTGGACATTTGAAAAAGAATTGCAAGTTCAACAATAGAAAACAAGCAAATACAATACAAGTGATTAAAGAAGACAGCATCTTTTAGTTAGTAAGAAGTGCACCAGGACGCATCATAGAGATAAGTGCTCTATGGAGATAAGTGATAAGAGAAATGCTCATGTTGAAGAATAAAGAGAAGTGCTCCAAAGAAAAGAATTGTAGAAAAATGAGCTCCACCTATTAAAGGGTGATGGGAAGTACATCATCAAATTCAAAAATTCTTACAAATGTAAATCAAGAGGGAATGCTAGAGAATGATTCAAAGTTGTTAAAAACGTAGTATTTGTTTAAAAATAAAATTTGGGAGTAGCAAGATAGAGTAGTAAAGATAAGATCTGTTATTTGTTAAAAGATAAAATTTTATCTGTTAAGATGAAGTTGTTATTTGTTAGGATTTAAACTTTTAAATTTTTTATTTGTTTGCTTAATTTTTACCAAGATATTAGCTAAGGGGCTTTCTGTTTTCATTTTTTAGGTTTTTTGTTGTGGTTTTTGTAAATTAAAAAAAGTCTTAAAACCGTGGTTGGTTAAACAAGTTGTTATATTTTGTTTTTAAAAGTAAAAAACAACATTTTTTTACTAAAACATAAAAATAACATTTTCGTGATTTTTGAAAATAAGTTTTTATAATCTCTTTTTTCACAAAAACGTTTCATATTCAAGTTTTTATGTTCTCTGTGCCGAGTTCATCTTCAGTATCTTCAACACCTTTAGGTTTGTTTTTATACCTATTTGCTGCTTCTGCAATTTTTCTTGTCCATAACATCAGACCCATAACAAAATAGAAAAATTAGGCATGATAGCAGAGATATGAAAACTGTAAAAAGAAAAAGTGATGTGATCATACTTACTAAAAGTAATATATAGAACTTCTACTTTGAGAATAAACTTCAACAATTTTTTGTAATGAAGAAGAAGACAATGCAGCTCTTTAATTTTTGCTTCATCTCCTCGGCTGCTAAACTTAAACAAAGACCTCATCTCATTCTTTATAAAGAGCCAAAATAACATTTGTTGATTCTCGCGTCTTTTAAATCCGAGGCAGGTATAGGTATAGCTACTTTCTTCTTCTTCACGTCTTCATCTTTGTTGTTGTTTTTTACTTCTAATCATTTATTGCGCTGAGCTAGTCTTCACGTGTCTTCAGTGTAGAGCACGCAGCAGCACTAGTCAAACATTATTTTCTTTACAATATTTAATGTAGCAGCCATCATTTAATGCAGGAGAGCCTATTTTTCAAAGCTAATTCACGTATCTTCCTAACAAAAGTGAACTTACTCTCAAGAACTGTTGATTTTTGCATTTGTACTTGAGTTTGAAGCCTATCCTCTTGTCTTCACGTGTCTTCCTATTGTTAGTGTGGAGAGTCGTTGGTTTTTGCTGTGAGAGTAAAATTACAAAAAAAAATAGAAACATGATAATAAAATTAAACATGATTTTATTTTCAATTGTTATTAAAAATCTCAACTAAATAAGTTTTTATTTTTAATTTTTATATTACAAATCTCAACCAAACAGGTTTTCGTTTTTTTAGGAAAAATAAAAACTAAAAACAGAAAACAAAAATAAAAAATTAAAAACAACAACAGAAAACTAAAAGTGGAACCAAACAGCTCCTAAGTTTGTTATTTCATTGCTTAAATATTTAGGCCTTTAGCATCAGTATAAAGTGCAACTCGTCAATCAATTGTCTTTTCCATTATCTCTTTTTTATTCTATATTTTTGGTTAAATTTTAGTTTTAAAATCGAACATTTATCTTTTATTCCTTAGAGGAAGAGACAAGCCAACATATGCGGGAGAAATCAACTAAGAGCCATTTCTGTGGGCAAATAAAGCTCCTGTGTTGTGTACTGTTGCATGACCACCTTATGCTTTCCTCATCACCTGACGTCTGCTAGATGTTGCATCACCCGAAAGCAAAGCAAATCCAAAGGATTGGATTGCGGCTGTTAAAGTCTTTAAGGTCTAAAGGGTAGAACGTTGACTCCCTTAGCGGCGCGACTTTTGGGTCTGCCTGTCCACACGGGCTCGGTTCTGCCCGCCTCGCGTAAAATGCTTTCAAAGACTCCGTCTGTGGCTTCCGTCAACAGATTCAGTACTCTGCCCCACTTGTGTGATGAAAACCATTGGCAGGGGACTTTTGCTTTGCTTTTGCCCTTTCGAAAGGCCATTTTGAAATGTCATTTGACATTCTCTAGGTTTTGACAATTTTGGTTTCTATATAAGGGGATTAGAGATTTTTTAAAAAAAATCCTACATAAAGGAAATACTTGTTGAAATAAAAAATGTTTGTGTAAATTTTCACTTAATGTGACTTTCTTCTTTCCCTCGGCACGTATAAATGTCAAAGTTGTAATATTAAACCGTATACTAAACTAAAACTTGCCAAGGCGAACGGTTTCAGTTTGGACGTCAACATTCAACTATCTTTTTACTGCTACTTGTATATGTAAGATTAAGCCAGAAAATGCAGCATTTTCAGTTAACTGAAGCCATCAAAGATCTTTGACAAGAGCGTCCCGTTCCAAATGTTAGTCGAAGTTTTGATGGTCCAAGCTACTACTCATATGTTTAAGGTGTTAAACCTGGGGTGGATGCATAAATAACAAAATGAGATAAATTAGACATATTTTTATCCTTATAAAAAGTAAAATTAGATAAGATATATATATATATTTTTAACCCTTATAAAAAGTAAATTGCACCAAAATCGAAAACTGTCTTGATTCTAATAAAGGGTTTTGTTTTTCACATTCTTTGGCCCATAAAACATTATAACGGTCCTAGCATGCATGTGCGTGCATGCGTGACATTCGGTTTACCAAGTCTTACTTGTAACTCTGACCATCTGACATCCTTAGTTATTGAACTGTAGGGAAAGAAACTTCACAGGAACGGACATGAAAGAATATTGAATTTTGATTTTGGTTACTTAATTTGTACATTCCAACCCAATGACTTCTGTGTTGAAATTCTAAGGCTATATTTAGTTAGACTTTATTAATAGAACGAAGAGGAATGACTTTTGTGTTGAAATTGTAAGGCTATATTTAGTTAGACTTTATTAATAGGTTGAAGAGGGGAGTATTATATTATATTTTATTGTATTCTAAATAATAATAAAAAATTTTAATTTTGAAAAGTTTAAAATAAAATATAAAATAATAAATAACTTTACAATATATTACATTATAAACCTTTTAACCAAATAACATTTCACTATATTACATTATGCACTCTTTCATTCTTCTTATGTAACAACCTTTTAATATTACATCTATTAACCTTATATTTTATTGTAAAATATTCAATTCTATTTTATTATATTCCATTTTATTAAAAATATTAAGCCAACTAAACATTGTATTTTATGAAACACTTCGTACAAGGCTTCTTAGGACTGAACTGAACGTTGGATATTGAAATTGAACCCCTTTCGGGTCACGTCAAATTTTAAATGTGGCATGCACATGAACGTCTAATTTTCAAGCAGACCATTTCAACACCAGGACGCGTCATCCTGAATGCACTTTAAAACTGATTTGACCGTTGAAAAGTCTCGAGGAATATATCATTTTCTGTTTGTCAAAAGCAACGATCAACATGTGCAGGACTTTCTGAACGTTTAAGCCAGGGAGATTAATTTTCCGTCGAAAAGTTATGAGATGAAACTAAGCGAATCAAGAACTATAAACTAAAAAAAAAAAAAAGGAAAAGAAACGAACTTGTTCTTCTATTACTGAGAATGGTTTTCTTCATAAACTTTTTGTCAACTTATTCTTCAATAGAATATTGCCAAAAATTGCAACGATAGTTATTGTGAACTGATCAAACTGTGGCCGCTAATTGGATACAAAAATATTCATATTAAATCCTTATCTAAGCACTACGGACGTTGGCAAAACATTAAATTATGTACTAGAAATTTGTCAGGGAACATGCTGGGATTGCAACGCTATGATCAGGTATCATAGGCACTCTGTAGTACATGCTTGCTTAGATGTAAAGAGTATGAATATAGTGTTTGAGTCAAAGTTTGTTATGCATAGAAGCTAGAAATAAGTGGAAAATAGTTACACCGGACACTTGAGAGTACTCGAGCATGGAGGGCCTCAAAGTACATCAGTTGTAGTAAAATTTCGAAGGATTACATGTCTTAAGGATAAAGATATATAGGTGAGATTAGATAAGCAGATAGAAGATAAATAAATAAATAGGTGAGCTAACTATAACCTATGTCAAAAATGCCCTATATATGTAAGTACTCGCTAGGTGGGGATCAAAATCTAGCTACTCCCAGGCCAAAGTTAATAAGAAGTAGATCACACTCGTATGGCAAGATTTGTGATCACGAATATATATATATATAATTCGTTAATTAGATTAAACAAAGTATCTATTATGCAAAATGATTTGATAAAGCAGTTTTATTTTTCATACAATAGCTTTATTCATCTAGTAAGATAAAACCAATGTATAAATTTTATGCAACTTTCAATTGGAACATATGCGAAGAGAAAGTACACGAGCATTATAAGCTACATAGGTTTTTATTGAATTGCTTTTCTCTGAATACATCTATATTTATACATATTTTGTGACAATATTGATATTATAACATCTGAGGAGAAATACAAAAAAATAATAATAAGATGAGGATTTGATACAAACAAAATGAATAGTAATGCTAACTAAAATAATTATAACAAAAAGGATGAAATTAAGAAGTAGATGATGTTGTGATGCTAGTACGTGTCGTACGGAGAGAAATTTCATTGCAACTAAGTCACAAATAAAATGAATGTCAGTTTTGATGTTTTTGGGATGAGCATGGGAGGAGAACAGATCAACCAAAAAAAAAGTAACACCTAAGTTGTCACAATATAGATGTGGCTTGATGTCAGAGAATCCAATTTCACCAGGTAAAGAGTTGAGCCAACGTAATTTAGCAACAGTTAGAATAATATTTCTATATTCTGCTTTAGTACTAGATCTGGCGATCTTGTATTGCTTTTTGGGGCTCTAGGAAACTAGAAATTATTTTTAAAAAAATACAATTATCAAATGTAGATCGTCAATTATGTAGACACCCAGCCTAGTTAGTATTAGAATACACATGAAGTGTTAAGGAGGGGGATTAGATAAGTGAAGGCCATGATATGGAGTGGATCAAAGATATTAGAGAATACTTTTAACAGTTGTCTAGTGAACATTAGTGAGACAATAGAAGAATTGGAGAACTTTATTAACTACAAATTGGATGTCTAGTCTTGTGATAAAGAGGTATTAAACGCTCCAATAGTGTTGCGATATTCAATGGGATTACAAAAGGGTATGTCATAATTTTTTGTAAATGGTAAGGAAGGAGTAATGGAAGTAGAGACAGGCTTAGTAGACTCAAGATGGATGCTAAGAAGAAGATCACGAGTATATTTAGATTAGGTGAGAAGTAGACCAGTAGATGTAAAAGAGGCTTTGATACCAAAAAATTAGTGTAGGGTGCCAAGATCTTTAATAGTGAAGGCAAAGTGAAGTTTATAAATGATATGCTGAATGAATTCTTGTGAAGAACCTATATATCACCAAGATATCATCCACATAAATAAAGAGAAAGGTAGTAAGAGTGTTTGTAGAGCGAATGAAAAGAGAAGTATTAGCTTTGGATGCAATAAAACCAAGATCTCTAAGCTTATGAGTTAATTTTTGAAACCAGGCTTTAAGGGCTTGTTTTGGATAATAAAGGCTTTGTGAAGACAATGCACATAATGAGGATGACGAGGATCACTAAACCCTGATGGTTATAGTATAAAAACAAGTCCTTGTAAGGTTTCGCGTAGAAATGCATTGTTAATATCAAGTGACGAATAATCCCATTTTTAGCTAAGGCAAGAGTAAAAATGAGAAGCCTGGTGGTGAGTTTGACAACTGGACTAAAAGTGTCAGTGTAATCAAGACTAGGAGATTGAAGGTAACGTTTAGCAATCAGACGAGCTTCGTAGTGATATATAGGGAGCCATTGGGATTAAGTTTGGTTCAAAAGGCTCATTTATAACTAACAATATTTTCACATGGAGGAGGAGAAATAAGAGGCCAAGTGTTATTATAATGGAGAGCTTTGAGCTCATCAAGCGTCACTTACTACTAATGAGAATATTTGATTTTTTGGGGGACGAGGTATAGTTTGGATCTGGAATTGATGTAACATTTATGTTGTAAGTAATATGATCAAGAAAAAATTTTTATTTACAAGGGCAATCTTAATTATGAGTATCATAGGATGAGAGGATGATAGGTGTGGTGGGTTGACGAGTAGGGAAGGTAGATGTAGAGTTTGTTTGTGGAAGGGTCAAAACAGTGATAGCCTTTGTAATTAGAAGCATAGCTAAAGAAGACATGAAAAAAATAGTATAAGTTTACAGTTCGAGCTTGACCAAGAAAGAAAAAATAGGTACAAGTAAAAACCTAAAGATAATCAAGGTTATGAGGTTTATGGAACAAAAGTTCATATGGAGATTTGAAAATGGAAATAGCTGATGGTAAAAGGTTGATGAGGTAACTAGTACTAAAAAAAGCATCAAACTAGAAATGTTTAGGAAAAGAGCAGTGAGTAAGCAAGTTAATGTTGGGGTTCAACAATATGACAAATTTTACTTTCATCAACACCATTTTATTGTGAGTGTGAGAATAAGTGATAAGTAAGAGAATGCCATGAGTAGTAAGAAAGTTTGCAAATGATCCTTTGGTGAGTTCAAGAGCTTTATCATATTAGAACATTTTAATTTTAGTGAAGAATAAATTTTCAGAAGTAGTTTTGAAAAATTGGAAATGCCATGAGTAGTAAGAAAGTTTGCAAATGATCCTTTAGTAAGTTCAAGGGCTTTATCATATCAGAACATTTTAATTTTAGTGAAGAATAAATTTTTACAAGTAGCTTTGAAAAATTGGAAATGCCATGAGTAATTTTTTTCAATGCTTGAAACTTAATTTCAAAAGGAAAAATCCAGGTGTATTGACTAAAATAATCAATAAAAATTATGAAATATTGTGACCTAGAATGGATAAATGTGGTGATAGCCCCCAAATATTACAATGTATAAGTTCAGGTGGTTTTGTACAAACTTGAGTAGATATTGGAAAAGAAAGATGACTACTTTTACCTTGAAGACATGAGGTACAATTAAAACTAGTATGAGACATTGGAAGTGATGAAAATAATTTTTAAAAGATGGTATTTAATGCATGAACTAGACATTAATTCCAGATTTGTGGAGTTTGTCAAGCAATAAAGGTTATTGGATTTGTAAAATAAGTTGGAATCTTCAAATGATAGAGATTATTATAGATGTTTCCCTCAAGAAGTGAAATCATGGTGAAAAGGCCCCTCATAACATAACCATAAAGATTAAATTCAATTAAGCATGAACTTTTTGTAACAAAGTTTACAACAAAAAGTAAATTTGCAATAAGATCGGGTACAATAAGAATATTGCATAAATATAAGATTCAAAGAGTAGTAAAGAAAGTTAAGGAATCTTTTAGGAATACGGGTAAGAGTATTACCATTTTTGACTACCAATTGATTAGTATCGTGATCTAGTTGAGCTGAGCCAAAAATGGTAGTACTAAGTGTCATGTGCAAAGCGGTTGTAGTATCCAGAAGCATTCGGTAATTTCACTAGATAAAGTTTCTAATATTATCCACGATACTAAATTTAATATTATTTGTAATTTAAGATTAATTCTAAATATTATCCCAATTAAGTTGACAAAGTGTCATGTGTATATAACATCCACTATTGAGGAATCAATTCTTTCTTTCTTTTGGTTATACCAATATATGTGTGTGAGCACATATTTTCATATTCAGATTAAAATATTCCTGTGTTAAGAAATAAAGCTTTAATTCTCACAAAGCATAAGAAACAGACAGACAGAATTTTGGAATCCACCACTCATTATGAAGTGCACTTCTAAAAATGGAGAGGAGCAATTTGTAGTTTATGGGATGGTGTAGGAATTCCACTTCATTAAAGCATTTCAAATCACGACTTAACTCACTCATGATGCCTCCGTTCTCGGATGGTCATGCTCGCGTAAGTTAGTAATAATTAGCATTATAAGTATACTCTTAGCATAATTATTCAAAAATTATGCCCCGTTAGGCTAATGGCTGAAAAGCTATATATTAGCTTTTTGAGGGTGGTAGTTGCTGGGCAGCATTATAAGTATACTCTTAGCATAATTACTCTAAAATTATGCCCCTTTTGGTTGATGGTTGAAAGGTCATATATTAGCTTTTTGAGGATAGTAACTGTATGACTATCTTATTTGGTTAACAGCTGGTGAATTGGCTTATTCAACCTAATCAATTAAAAGTAAAAAAGTTTCAAAATTGAGCATTTTCACTAATCAGCTAACAAAATTTTGTTAGCTTGACAATTGTGCCTTATTAAAATATCACCAAAAGCTTGAATACTCACTTCAAATACTACATTTTGTAAAGTGGGTCTCTATCACATGGTGGTTTTTTTATTATATTTTATTCTACTCCTAAAGCAAGGTATTAGTTTTTGTATTGTTAGACTTTCTCATTTTTTTTAGTTTACTAACAGATATTAGAGCATTCAATGTTCGTTATATATAAAATATATTGGCATATCTTATTTTATATTTTTTAGATGTACACAATAATCAGGAATTACATAATTTAAATAAATTACTTAACAAATAAGAAATTTGTGTGATTAATAAATTTACTTTTTTTTACTTAATTGTATCACTAACTATTATGATTGAAAATCTAAATTCTTATCAGAATAATCAATAAAATACTAAAATATAATATTCATGTTCTGATAAATTTTTTAAGTCATACTCTCATAAATCATCTTACACATAAACAGTTAATACTAAACAATTAATTTTATCAAATATTTCTAATAAATAATTGATATTACTTACTGATCAAATTAAGTGATATAATTTACTATCAAAGTTAAAATGTTCCATAATTTCTTATCTCAATGCCACTTGCTTAGTAGAAGTGTTTGGTTGTAAGATCCTTGAAACTTTTAACAAGAATTCAAATCTTTTAAGAACTGGCGAAGAAATCTAATAAATTTTTATATTTAAGAATTTTAATAAAAAATAATTTTGATTTTAAAAATTTTATGTGAATAAAAATATATTTAGTCGGCCGATTATGTAATTCAAATTTGTTGCTTGAATTTTAGTTATTAATTTGTCATTTCAACCCAAAAAAAAGGGATATGTATCAGTGAAACGACGGTGTCTGGAGCGAAGTATTAAAAGTTCAAATAATCTCTTCTTATGATTTTATGAGTATCTACCTATCTAATTTTTGATAGATCTTGTTTATTAATAATGTCGTAAAAGGCAGAATAACTAGAATAGGCGCGCGGCTCAACAACCTCTAACGAAGACAACGTGAGGCTACTTCGCGTAAAACTGAATTTTTTTTTGTATAAAGGGAAAAAGATAACACCGGTGACAAAACTAGTCGAGGGAAACAAATCCCCGACAGATCCTCCGAGAGGATGGTAAGGCACCCGTTGGGTGGAGAGGCAAGAAAAGTGACATCAATGTCGGATTGTTTGGCCTGAGTGGCGAGCCAGTCCGCGCTTCTGTTGCTCTCTCGGTACACGTGCCGATGAACAACAGTCCAATTACGATTGAAGAGCTCCAGGATACCCATGATGAGAGGGTAGCGTGTCTGAGAACGGGCGATAGAGGAAGCGAGGAGCTGGTACACCCTCAATGAGTCCACCTCCAACTCAATCCGCCGGAGGCCCAATCACCAAGCTAGAGATAATCCGGTATAGACACCCCAGAGTTCCACGGACTGCACGGTGCACCAGCCGATATGCTGCATGAATCCACCAAGCCAGTTGCCAGCACTATCTCGGAGGAGTCCACCCGCGGTCGCGATGGCCTGGGCACGGTGGCAAGCACTATCGGTGTTCAGTTTCACCCTACCTGGCGGCGGCCTACTCCAGCCTAGGAGCTATTCCTGGCGGGGAGGGAAACCTGATAGGATCTGACGCTGCCTCGCTGAAGCCTGATGCACCTGACCTGTAAAAGACAATATGGGAAAAGCAGGTGAGGAAGGTCGCACAAAATCAGTATCAAAAATAGCCTTGTTGCGCCAGGACCATAGGAACCAGCAGGACAAGCCAAACAGTAACGCCCAATCCTGACCCTGAACTTGTCTATGCTGCTGAAGATTGATGAGAATCCAGTCGTGTGTGGGAAGAGAAAAGGAGGCCGAATTAACAAGGTCCGAAGGGAAGGCCGCCCAAAGCTGGCGTGCGATCGAGCAGTCTCGTACAGCATGAAGAGAGGATTCTACAAGAGAGCAGTGGGGACAGGTGCTGTCGGAAGTGAGGTGACGACGTGCTCGTTGTTGATTGCTAAGCAAACGATCCTTCGCTAGTAGCCATAGGAAGGATCGAACCCGCTGAGGGCCTGGCCATTGCCAAATGGCCCGCCAGATCCCGTGAGGAATCGCGGCCTCGTGACCCATGATCATGGAGTAGGTGGAAGCAACTGTAAATGTACCATAGTCGGAGACACCCCAGGATAACCTATCGGGGCCCAGATAAGGCTTGGGAGGGAAAGTGTCGGCTATGGATCGACAGATGTGAGACGGAAGAAAAGACTGGAAGACCGCCCAATTCCAAGTGCCCATATCATCAACAAAATGGAGGATGCTAAGATTCAGGAGGGAGTCAAGGATGGGACGAGTAATATGGGAAATGAGAGGTCCGACTCCCCTGATCCAAGGGTCAAGCCAGAAGCGCATCGAAGTGCCATCGCCGAGCTTCCAAATCAAGCCTTGGGTCACTATGGGCTAAGTCGCTTTGATGCTACGCCAAACCATCGACCCCCCAGTGGACGGAAGAGAAATGGGTAGGCGATTCACGTCAAAAGCGTACTTGCCAGCAATCACCCGTACCTATAAAGCGGTAGGGTTGTCTATCAAGGACCAACCAAGTTTCGTCAAAAAAGCATCATTCATCTCCCGAATCCGACGGATGCCAAGACCCCCCAACTCCTTGGGGTGGCAGACCTCCTCCCAGGGTATGAGGGGAACCTTCTTCCGATCGTGAGAAGAGCCCCATAAAAATTGCCTTATGGCCTGTTCCAGGGCGTCACACAGGCCGCGGGGAAGACGGACAGTCTGCATCGTATAACTCGGGATAGCCGTCAAGATCGATTGGATCAGGGTGAGGCGGCCCATAAAGGAAAGAGAGGAGGGGGACCAGCCAGCTAAACGGTGGTGGACCTTGTCCAGTATGTACTGGTAGGTGCGCTTG
>JANIJH010000224.1:26435870-26448481 GCA_024520975.1 Erythroxylum areolatum
AGAGGTGACCGTTGGGGAGAAGGCCGTTGGGGCGTCGTGCTAGTCGGGAGAGGAGATCGTCATGAACCTCGAGTCGCTGGGGCCTGTGGCGGTCGCATGCGTGGGTCTGTCGCGACGAGTACCGGTGGGGGGAGGAGGAGGACGACGACTTTTGCGCGTGACCTACATCCAGGGGCCGTAAGTCTCTGAGGTGGGCTGCCCGGTGGTCGGAGGTCTACTGGCAATGGTGGGGGTGGACTGGGGCAAGCTATCGGTAGGCGGCGCTAGATTTGGAGGGGAAGCGGGTCGGGATGGACAGTGCTCGGAGCCATGCCCGACCCGACCACAGTGGAAACAGATTTCAAGGAGTCCCTCGTACGCCACATGCATGGCCTCCCTGTCAAGTTCCACAATCGATCGAAGAGGAGAGCTCAGATCAAGGAGTACGACGACACGAGCAAACCTTCCCGGTAGGTCTGCTGCGTATTCTGATCTATCTTGACCGTTTTGCCAACTACATTTCCGAGGGCTGTGAAAATGGAGGTATGATAGCAGGCGATAGGAAAAGACGGGAAGCGAACCCAAGCAACAACGTGGGTGATACGGCCATTGGAGGGGCGGAACGCCGGAGTCCACGGTTGGACGGACAGGGCATGACCGGCAATAATCCACAGACCCTGGGTCAAGGTATGAATGTAATCGCGTTCCTCTTTGAAATTGATCAAGTAAAAGTTATTTTCGAAGTCCACAATTTTCAGGGGACCCGTAGGATGCCACAGTGCGAGAATATGCTCCCTCAGCATGTTGAATCCCATTTTACGTCCCAAAAGCTTGACCCCCACCGCGGAAGGCCAGACCGTATCCAATTGACTGCGGAAGGTAGGAGACAATTCAATACCCAAGCCATGTGACCCTTGTACGATGGTAATGTCACCCTCAGATAGTTCAATGGGTGCCTCATCTGGCTAGGGGAGGTTGTGCATTTCGGGAGCAGGAGTGGGAAGGCCAGAGACCGCCGCACTATAGCTGAGAGGGGGCGGAGAGATCGGTTGGTCAGGGGGGGAGGGTCTTCCTCGCACTCCCTGACTCAGACTTTTTTGGCTGTGTGAACATTGGAAGCCAGTGGAGGTGGCGAGCTCATGGTGATCAGAGGCCAGGAGCCGCAACAGAAGAAAGTTACTGTAGCAGTTCGAGAGAGATCAGTACTGTAGCAGTTAGTAATTCTTGTTTCTTTTCTTCCTGGCAAGCAGATTATTTCTGTTTTCCTGATACCGTAAAACTGAAATTTTACTCTTAACCATAATAGGAAACAAACAGTAACTCCTACATCATGTGGATCAGGGACCCACACGGCCTTGCAGACATAGGCCAGTAGGATAGCTCGATTTGGACGGTGATGATCTTTCTTAGAAGTTCGAACTAGAAAGCTACAGACTGTAGAGCACTTGATCCATATTTCTCTGTATATAAGTGACTTGCCAATCAAGTCTAGGACATGTCACAAGAACAATAAGAAACAAGAGGCTTCCACCATTTCAAGAAAGCACAAATTTTGTGACTTTCTTTCTCTCTCAAACAAAATTTGATCTGGGGTCTCCATAATTCTGCAACTTCCATGGAACCGATTGATAATATTAGTGAGGAGTATCAAAATTACTGGGAGACTAAAATGTTTCTACACAGTGAAGAACTTGATAGGTGCCCAGTTGACAACTTTGGTATTGATTTCGTGGTTTTGAGGACTTTCTTTTTGGTTGTTTGCTGAATTTTTATGTGGGTTTGTGTGATTTGAAGCAGTTGGCCGATGGATGAGGCATTTTCAGGGTACTATGACTCGAGTTCGCCTGATGGAGCAGCTTCATCGACGGCGTCTAAGAATATTGTTGCTGAAAGAAACAGAAGGAAAAAGCTTAATGAAAGGCTGTTCGCACTCCGATCAGTGGTCCCGAATATTAGCAAGGTGACGCATTTTGTGTTCACATTATTGCACTCCCAGTTACTGATCACACAGAGAAAGAGAATTTTGGAATAGTTAGTGCTATTCTGACTAGAAAGCTTGTGCGTTTTTGTTAATTTATGTTTTATATGTTTGTGATTGGGCTTTAAAAAACCTCTCGTGTAGATGGACAAAGCTTCCATAATCAAAGACGCCATTGATTACATACAAGAGTTGCATGAACAAGAGCGAAGAATCCAAGCTGAGATTAGGGAGCTTGAATCAGGGAAATTGAAGCCGCCAGGATATGATTTTGAGCAGCAGCTACCAATCTTGTTGAGATCCAAGAAAAAGAAGCTTGAACAGTACTGCTATGATTCTGGGGTACCAAGAAACTCGGCTATTGAAGTTCTTGAAGTAATTGGCTTTTCCCTTTATCTCTTTAATTGAGTAGTAGAATGAAATGATGAACTTGGTTACTAAGTTTGGGCAGTCGTTTGCAGCTGAGAATAGCTTACATGGGAGAGAAAACTCTGCTGGTGACCTTGACATGTAGTAAAAGAACAGACACAATGGTTAAACTTTGTGAGGTGTTCGAATCTTTGAAACTCAAAATCATTACAGCCAATATCACAACCGTATCAGGGAGGCTCTTGAAGACACTTTTTATAGAGGTAAGTCCACCTAAAAATTCCCTTTTTCTTTTCCATGTATAAGAAGCTACTTGCCAAGGGGGGATTGCATAGAAGGGCATCCAAAAGGTGGGACCTACAGGAGTTGGAAACTTGATAGACTACTTTAAAAAAGACGCAATTATGGTAATAACCAATTAGAATAGAGCAATGATGGGTAGTGTCATCCAGATCCGAATGTAAGTTATAACAACTCCCCTGCACTGCAACAAAGCCAAAGTAAACTTTTACCCTTTAGGAAAATACATTTCCTGATTTTCGTTACTAACTAAAACATCAGGACAAATGCTTCTTTTTATTTTTATTTTTATTTTCCACGAGATATTTTAGAAGGGTTCCAACTATAAGAAGGCACTTTTAAGCCATCCACTCTCAGACTAATCTCCGCTTGAGTCGGATAGGACAAATGCTTTCGGACTACAATACTTTACAACCTCAACCTTGACTGTAAGGCGAACGAAATAGGAAATGCATTAAAAATATGCTTCAAATCCTGTTTCACCGTATTTGGATTCTGGCTCGCACGCTTTTTCTTGTCTACCTGAACATCATTTGACGCTATGAATAACAGATGCACTATCTCACAACTTCAAACAGATAGACCATAAGTATTGGATTTTGTTTATCCAGCTAAAAATATGAAAGAAGTTTGTGTAACTTTAGGTAAGAAATCTTTGTCAACTTAGATTACAGGATCTTTAGGTTTTCCATATTATTAGAATAGGAGGTTAAATTAGATTTGTTGTCGAAGTCATAGTTAAGCTCAGGACGAAGTGTGATTTAAATAAATAGTTGGTGATTATGGACCCAGGAGGATCAAATTTCTCTCTTTTAGTTGTTGTCTTGTTCCCCACATTTGGTGGTAAGATGTGGACAATTTTACATTTATGCGGTGAAATAAATAAGAACAATAATGGCACCTGTAAACCTGACATTGCTTGTGTGTGCAGGCAGCGGAAGAAGATAAAGATCATTTGAAGATAAAAATTGAAACAGCCATAGCAGCCCTCAGTGACCCTCCAAGTCCAATGAGCATGTGACTTCTAGGCGAGACATATGTCCCCTCTTGTTGAGTCATCTTGGTTCGCTGTGTTTCTTCTCCTTGTTTGCTTTTTGGTTCAAGGGCCTGTAATTGTTTGCCTTTTTATTCTCCCTTTTCCAGGTTTTCTTTCCCTTTTTCTTTTTCCATGGAAATCCGAGACGTGGATTGTAGAATGTGAAATACTTTTTACAAATAAAGAAAATTAAAATAAAGTCCCTTGCCCTACCAATGCTACCTTTAGTCGATACTAATTTAGTAAAACAGGCAGATGTAAGTAAATCAAATTGTGTCTCAATTATTAAACAGCATCCGTTTGAACTAACTTGTATGTATCAGAATAAAATATAACAATCTGACCCTTCTTTTGACAGCTCTCAACTTCACTTGTATTTAACATCAAGACGAGATCAAACAACTGTGAAAACAACTAAACTAATAAAACACAAGATGAAAGTAGACAATGATTGAGATTGTAAAAGCCCAAGCTTATGAAGTCATCGCAAATTTCGCAGATAGTCACTTCACCAAATACTTAACATACCTCAGAGATTTACTCAAATGACTAGTACGGTCCAAAACTACACATTAGGAAGGAAGGAAGGAAAGGTCTTTCACAGTAACGTAATGTTGTACAACAGTTGCAAGCAAGGTTCCACAGCTTCCCAAGTAAAGCATATTCTTTGATAGATCAACAAGAATGTTAAATGTCCGAACTGAAGTGGGCGTACTGAACACTTGGACCACTTGTTTTGTAGCTTCAGCCGATGTAGCTGTACAGGGTTTATACACCGAAAGGGACGAAAGTGTAATTAGGTGCACTGGAGAACTTTCCTAGGATCAAGTTGTCCACTACAGTAACTGGAAGGAAAAGCGGAGAGTTCCAGCCGTCCTCTCCACTCGTCGCCAGGCTTTGGGGTGATTGGTTTTTCCACAGCAGCAGCCTCTACACATAGCATATGCTTGTATTCGTCGTCTCCAAAATCAGCCACAGCCTTAGCCTTCTTATCCCATGGATTCCACACCACTGCACACAAAGTTAGAGAACAAACTCTTCAATGATGCTATGCATTTCAAGTAAAAGACACAGCAATGGCTAAAAGCCATAATGCTTTAGCAGTAAAATGAGAAATTTAAAGCTCATGTTTGCAACAAAGGTGCCTCCTTCTAGAACCTATTTATCTTTGTTTAAATCAATCCATCTTTCTCGTGCCCCGCCTCAAAATGCACCATACTAATAACATCTAATTGATCAGTAAACCAGTAAATTGACAATTCATTTAGTACACTCAAAAACTCAAATGAAAAGTGTTAGTTCTTTCACTTGAATTTCAATATCAAGTGTAGAATCCGGGTAAAACAATTTCTTGACATAAACAGACACAGTTTGTAATTGCATTGGCCAAATAATGATATACTTGAAGGTATGTCGAGCCTCGCAACTTACAAAGGCACTATAGAATTGTTATGCAGAAAAGTAAGATCCAATTAAGTTGTAGAAAAAGCACGTCAGAGAAACCAAAATAAAAGTTCAGTACATCAACATATATCATGCAAGGAATTAGAGTTCCATTAGATGAAAAAGGAGGATCCATTGATCTGCGGGTCCAAACATATTATCATTTTACAAATTCTACATTTACACCACAGATAAACACCATATTTTGGCTTGCAACCTCCATGTGGTTTATAAGTCAAGACTTGTCTCAAGGTTGAAAAAAAAAGAAAAACAGACAAAACTCACCTGCATCTGGAAGTCCATCCTTGCGTAGGACAAATGTTCTCTTCTTTTCATGATCCAGGATTGCAATTTTTGTAGGAGTACTAAGGTATATCTTATCAATCTGTACAACCAGAAAAAACCTTCACATCTTAGCCTCACGTGGAACCCATAAAGGCAAGAGAAATAGGAAATACTCGGTATCCTCAACTCACTTCTGATTCAAATGTTATTGCATCCCCTTGTTCAGTAGAGCGCTCTTTGTTCTGTAAATTGTCCAGATAATCCAGTGTTTCTAAACCTTCCACTCGAACTTCACTGAAAACAACCAGAAAATTCATTTGAGGTTGTATGCAGAGTTCAAAATGAGGGGGGAAAAAATTTAAACAAGCCTCAGAATCCTAAGATCGTGAGCAAGGTAATGCAGTACTGCTAGTAATGGACTTGGGCAGACTTATGTTAAGTGAAAGTTTAGAAATTAGTCCAACTTTAATGTTTCCCTATTAAGACTATTAACTTATTCCCCAGATTCAAGTCATTTCATTTCCTGTAGGGAAATCTTTTCCCTAAAATGTGGCCATCTGCTGTTACTAGCAGTGAGAAAAGAGTTTATTCCAGTATTTTGCTTCCTTTGCCAGTTAGGGTCTCCCTCTACTTTCTGCCATTTGCTCTCTCTCAATCTTACCCTTCCTCACCCTCTTTTCTACTATGCTCTACTACTTAAATACTGAGTTGCACAATTGTTGTAGACTCAGAAAGACTGGACCTAAAGCAACAATATGCATCACGAAGATTCCGTAAGGCTAGAGGGTGCCATGATCCCAAAAGATCTGTATCTACAGCATGTATAAAACCTGCGGTGTCATCTTCGAGTCCACTAATCTAAAGAGATAGTTCCAAAGACCACTAATCTAAAGAGATAGTTCCAAAGACCACTAATCTCTAAGGATTAACATAAATTACATCAGTAATTTGCGTAAATCCTTAAAAAATAACTAAAGACAAACTTACAAGTCAATTACCTGATGTGTGAAACAGAGAAATAGGTGTGATATGCAAAAGTGAATGAAAATGGCTTCCAGGTCCCAAAGCTACCCTCAGACGGAATTCAAAACTAAAAAACACAAAAAAGACAATCCACTAAGCTGTTGAATGTGGGGAATGGTCTTGAAGGATCTAGCCCTCTATCTAGAGTAAAATAAATGTCATGAAGTTCCAAGTATTCCACCTGTGAGGCCAGATTTTCATATCCTCTTCAGTGGGCCTAAGAATCAAATCAATAAAAGCTCTACTGGAAGAATTTGTTGGAAAAGGAGGAGGATCGTTTTCAATGCTCCAAATCCTATTCCTAGCAAATCCGTGTGGATCCATAGAACCATGATTACTAAACTGCATAAACACAAGCAGCTCTTTTGAGAAGAATGATCTAAATTAACACAAACATGACAAAATTATATAATAAGTACAGACTTGAGGAAAACAAATAGGAATGCCTCCACGAATGGCCTTTGGGGGTTTGAAATTTGCCTGGAAAAGACACCAATCTGTGTCAGTTTGGATCATATGAAATCTGACTGAGCAATTTCACACGGAACATGACCAACTTCTAGAATCAATGCTGGGGGTATGTTAGGATCACAAATTATATATTTATGTAGGCAATTCCCTCAAAACAGGACCAAAATTAATGTGTGGAGAAAGTAAGTAAACATTGCATACCACCTTACTGCTGAGAAAAAGTAACTCCTCTCCATGGTCATTCTTCCAAGATGTCACATGGCCCCCGTACAAGTACACCTGGACAAAACAAGGAATAGATAGATATTAATACAAGTTTGAAAAGTGAGAGCTCTTCTGATGAGCCTACTACTCCAGCAATACGATTTGTTTATCAGAGGAGGAAGAAAGCTCATGGTCTCCCTAGAGCTGGGCCCAACAATGGGGCATGAAGGGAATCCGAGTTATGAATAAGAAGGACAGCTGTTTGTATGGCTGTTTTGTGGCAAGTTTGTTACTGGTTGTTATGGCCAGCTTGGCATGTTAGTTACGATTTGTTACAGAAAATTATAGTATATAGATTTACAGAGAATGTATGAGAAGGCAGAGTAGAATTTTGTAAAACAATGATGACATTGATGAGTATGGCAGACTCATGAATTCTGTTGGTGTCAGCTTATACAAATATCCCTAATACATTCTATCCTTCTCTGTTCTTCATTTCCACTATTTCTTCCTTCTTTTGCCCTGTTATAGTTACATTATTTCGGCTCTTATCATCTTCTTACATGACTAAGGAATATGCTATAGAGCTCCAATATTTAAACATGAAACCTATGGATAATCTTCATCACAGGACTTGAGCATCATATAATTCCAAGTGACCTACTACACACAATACAAAAGAAACAGTAAAACAGGAAACAAGGAACAAGGAACAAGGAACAAGGAACTTAAACTAAGACTTGTGCGAGAAAATTATTTCAAGCAAAACAATAACAATTATGGTTAGCATCAATAGGCTGCTTTCAAATTTTTTGCTATACTTTGAGGATTCATTGGTATCCAGTCATTGGGTTATAGGAAAGTGAGTAAAGTGAGCGAGAAGAAGAAGAATAAAACATTGTCGTAATCATTAGTCACATGAGTACCCAATGCTGTGTTTCACTAATAGTTGTAACAACCATTGTATACGTGTAACATGCTCAGCAGTAGGGAATATCCTTTTATAGCCCTTGTACTAACATGGCAGATATGAAATGATTGTGTTTTCTCTCCTTACAGATTCTCTAAAACTTCTTTCAATTTTCTTTCTTCCTTCCCTCATGATGTAAGATAAATAGAAGAATTATTAACTAATAGCTAAAAATCACAAAATTAAGAAATATGACTGATATTAGGCTACCGAAATATCAAGTTTTGGCGTTGAATTTTCGCTAGCAATGCTGAAATTTCAGATTTTGTATGGCTGAAATTTTAAGGTTTGATTGCTGGAAATTTAGGGTTAAGATTTTGAGCTTTGGTTACTGAAATTTTGTGATGAACACAAAAAAATGGAAGGTAAGAAACTACGAATCACTCATAGAGTCTAAGAATCACTCTTAGAATAAAAACATTACACCTTTTAGTTGAAAACTCAAGTTTGTAAAAAAAATCTAGATTGCTTATTATTGATCAAGAGTTTAATACACAAATATATATAATTCTTAAAACCCATATTAAATCCTATTATAATAGAAATTATATAAGTCCTATACAACTAAGATAGCGTATCTAAAATCGAATAACATATACCACTACTTCCTATTTAATAAGGAATTCTAATACAATCTAAATTTTAGCCTACTTTGATGTCAACTCAATTCCCAATCCTCATCCCAACAAGTTAAGTTTGTGGTTGATTAATGTTTCCTCTTTTATTTCTTTTATAGACTTTTAAGTTCTTTTGCATCAATTCTCTCAAGCTTGTTTGAAGTCTTCTCGACGTAGAATGTGATAAATACTGATCATATAAGTTTGGATTCAACTTTTGGAATTCATATTCCAAAATTCAAGTACTATTAGAATCGGTCTTCCTTCCCACTTGACAAGAAATTATCGATGTCCTCCATCTCTTATCAATACAATTTGTTCATCAAGAAAATCCTTCATTTCCTCCTTAAGATGAGGAGTGGTTGGAATTCTTATAGCTGCAATAGGGGATTGCTTGACAAATAGTTAAGTCCGCAATATTAAAGATAGCACGTATTCTCATATCACTTGGTAATTCCAAGACATAAGCATTAGCAATTATCTTCTTGATGATCCTATAAGGTCCAACATTTTGTCAAAGAAGTTTCTTACATTTCCCTTTTTGAAAACGTTGTGGACAAATCCTAACCATCACCATATCCCCTTCATTGAATTCTACCAATTGACGATGTTGATCAACATGTTCTTTGGAAGAAAAATTGCTGGTTATTATCTTTCGTCCTATCTCATCAAAGATGTCCCTCATGTGTTTTGCAAAACCTTTAGCTTCAACACTAACTCATGTTGTTTGTGGTAAAGGAACAAAATAAATAGGCTTTCTTGGTTGAACTCCTGAAATTATCTCAAAAGGGCTCTTACCACACCTATTTATAGAACTGTTGTATGCAAATTCTGCCATAGGAAGCATTAGGTTCCAATTTTACACATTTTCTCCAATCAAACATCTTAACAAGTTTCCCAAGCTTCTATTTACCACCTCTGTTTGTCCATCGAATTGGGGATTGAAAGAACTTGAAAATTAAAGTTTAGTGTTCAATGTTTTCCATAGAGTTCTCCAAAAATAACTCATAAATTTTACTTCACAATTAGAGACAATAGTTAAAGGTAATCCATGGAGACATACAACCTCTTTGAAGAAAATTTTTGCAATATAGACAGCATCATAAGTCTTGAAACATGGAATGAAATGACTTATCTTGGAAAACCTATCCACCACCATAAAAATAGAATCATAACCTCTTACAATTTTAGGAATTCCTAAGAAAAAAACCATACTTATGTCCCGCTATGGTTTATGAGGCATAGACAATGGTGTGTCTAATCCAAAAGTTTGTTTCCTTCCTTTAGCTAATTGACATGTTTGACATTGTCCTATGACCTTAGGAATGTCTCGCTTTAAAGGGGGCCATGAACTATTCTGGAGTGCCCAACCTACTAATAATAGTTCATTGAGTTGGAGAAAGATCTTATTTGTGAGGGATAAAATTGGTAACCAATTCAGATTTAGGATAGAAAATGAGAATTCTACTCTTTTATGCTAGTATCCTTAGCATCCTAGAGGAATCCTGAAGTACTTCTCTACTCCGAGAGTGATCAATGGGTCAGATTTAACTATGATAGCAAGAGTTTCCGAAGTTATCAGAAATAATAAGTGGTGCTGGCAAGAGGCAACTGTCGAGATCATTGTTAACCTAGAGCCCCTACTCAAACCGAATTGTTCTAAACCTGATTGTTTGGAATGGTTAGCTAACCCTTCAAAAAATTATTCTAATGTTTCAGCCTATAATTTATTGAGACCCCCAATTCAGAGTGTTCCTTGGCATAAATTGGTTTGGTTTAAAAGTAATAGCCCTAGGTGTTCTTTCATACTATGGTTGACTTTCCTTAAAAAGTTGCAAACAAGAGACAAACTCCTCTATCTTCACACCCCTAATCACTGTTCCTTGTGTACCTTAGATAATGAGACTATTGAACACTTGTTCTTTGAATGTTCTTTCTCTAAAACTGTGTGGTTACACTGCCTCAACCACTTCCAAATACACATTCCCAATCAAACAAACCTTCACTCTATTCCCAATTGGTTCAACCATTCCTCTAATTTCAAAACCTGTGACATTAACCTTTTTCCCATCCTCCTTTCTGTTATTGTCTATAAACTTTGGACTGAAAGAAATTCTCGAACCTTCAAAGATGAAGCTTTGGATGTGGAGAGCTTAAACTCCAGAGTGATCCTCCAATTTATGGAACATCTCAGCTTAATTGTTGGAGTACTTATTTTCTAACAATATTTCTACAGGTTTTGTTTTTAGGTTTGCAAGAGGGAGGGTATCCAACCTCTCTTTGGTATCTAAAGCAAAAGCGAAGTCAGTTCCAAGAAAATCCTTGTCTCCAATCAACAAAGCATGAAGTTGGCAAGCTATGGCCTTTCCCTGAAATAGATAAGACGATTTCTATGAAGGTGTTCATAAACTTTAACAGTAGGAGAACCATCTCCTACGGTCGTGGTATATTAATGGATGTATGTGAGAGGTGGGTAAACTTTGACAGTGAACAAGGAAACTAGAAGGACATCATCTGACTCTTCATCTTAAATTGTGTTGTATGTTGATTTGGCTTGTAAATGAATGATGGTCGATTAGTGTTGTTGTAATTTGTTTGTTGGTAAACTTGTATTACTGGTTAGATGAGCTAGCTCTATAAGAGCCTTTTTGGTAGGAAGGTTGTATAGAAATTCGGTTGTTTATGTTTTGTTGCAAGGAAGTGCTGTAGCTTCCTTATGTATTCACATTAGGTTATTCCTAGGTAAGAGATTACTGATCAGGTAGTCTCTAGAGGTGTACATAACATTTCTTATTTGCATAAAAAGTTACCGATTTACCAAAAAAATAATAATAAAAGTGATCTTCAACCATTGGGATGCTTTTATCTCTTCCAAAGTGTCCTCTTGCTCCTCCTCCATATAATTCCCAAATCATATATTCCCTTATATAAGTATTAGGTAGGCAAAGTCAATTTTCTTTGAAAAAATAGTCATGGTGGATCACAAAAGAAAAGTGTTGGTCTCTTTGTCCAACTACAATTTCTAAATACATTATTCCAAAATCTCGATCTAAAACATATTCTCCTTTATTTTGCCGAACACTACAACTTTTACTGCTAAAGTGTTAAGTAAATGACTCTTCCTACCCAATACATCTGCACCTTATTCTCAACTCCTATCCGATGTTTAATAACAAAGTTAAATTGCTCCAAAATTCACTCTATAAACTGTGCCTTTTGTTCTAGTTCTTCTGAGACTTGAAGTATTTAAGAGATTCATGATCTGAATATAGAATAACCTCCTTATACGAGAGACAATGACGCCAATTGTAAAGAGAATGTGTTACTGCATAAAATTCATCATAGGTGGAATATCATTGCTTCTCTTCGCTTAGGGCCTGTTTGGTTGGATGTTAATTAATAGAATGGAATGTAATAGAATGGAAGGGAATGGAATGGTTTATAATGGAATGGAATGTAATATAGTAAAAAGTTATTTGGGAAGGATGAAAGGGTTCATAATGTAATGTAGTGAAATGTTATTTGGAAGATGGATATAATGGAATGTAATGTATAATAAATGACTTTTATACCCTTTATATTAAAATGGTTGTTACAAGAGGTTTATTATTTTATTATTAATTATATAAAATTATTAATATTAATAAATTATTTTATTTTATTTTATGTGATTTATATTAAAAATAATTATTTATATAAAAATATATACAAACAATTAAAGAATATATATTTTTACATATTTTCTTTTTTCATTAATAATTTTTTTAAAAATTATTATTAATTGTATACAATTTATTAATAATTATATAAAATATTATTATTAATTATTTAATATATTTTATTTTATTTTATTCTATTCTAGGTGATTTATATATAAAAATAATTTATTTTTATTTTCATTTATATAGAAATATATACAAACAATTAAAGAATAAT
>JANIJH010000224.1:26458819-26473999 GCA_024520975.1 Erythroxylum areolatum
CTAATCCCTAAAAATCAGGGATTTACATGATTTCTATAGCTATACAATCTACTAGATAATACTGCATGATTCTACATTATCTGCATAGATAATATTGCATAATCTGCATGATACTGCATAATCTGCATGATACTGCATAATCTGCATGATTCTACACAATCTAACACTACCCAAACGAAGAGAAGGGGGAGGGTTCCTACAAATCAAGGGAACCTCACAACCAAGTCCACCAACTAAAAACCATAATGAGATTGGAATCCTATCCACACCCAATCAGTAAGTATTACTACAAGTAATTTCATTAGTACTCATAAAGGTCTAAGAACGATGAATAGCAAAGAGTTTAATGTAAAAAGGTTGAAGAAGTGTTTTTGGTGTGATAAAAGATATATACCAAGACATAAATGTAAAAAAAAGGCAAATTCATTTGTATATGGGGGAGTAGTGAAGATAAGGGGACTATGAAGGATGAGTAGTCAAAACCCAACATCTCTTTGCTAGCTATGATGGGCTTGAGAGACAAGAAAGAATACAAGCAAATGAGGGTTATAGGGAGGCATCAAATGAGAACCTTGCACATATTCACTAACAATATGAGTACTCATAACTTCTTGGACACCTTTGTGATAAAAAAGGGAGCGAAAGGGTGGAGGAAATTCAACATATATAGGTTACAGTGGGAGGAAGATAGAAGTTGGAACGTCATCAGGTTTACAGAGGGTTCACTTAGAGTATGCAAGGATTTAGGTTCAGTAGAGATGCACTAGTCATCAAATTAGCAAGCTGTCTGATAGATCCTGCCAATATTCCTCTATCCGAATAACACACACAAGCTCAAACTAGGTTCAGTAGAGATGAACTGAAATCGTATGCATATATCTCTTGATCACAATTGGCCTGAAAATAACAAGGATAAGACACTAGAATTTGAGGTTCTAGCTCCTCCAGCCGTCTGGCTCAAATCATGAAATACAAATGCCTGCCTCCCCCCTCTCACTTCCTGCACTGTTTTATTCCCTTAGTCAGCTAACTAACTCTTTTCTTACTTTAGACAACTTTGCCCCTTTCCTAAACTTGACAGAACTACCCCTTACTCTTTCTTATCAGTAATAGCCCTCGTACCCTTAGACCTCTCCTTTGATAAGTAAATTTAATTTTTGGACTATAGGTCATAACACTGTCACATGGTTATTGGCATATAATGGGTGTTGT
Source organism: Erythroxylum areolatum (assembly GCA_024520975.1). NCBI lineage: Eukaryota > Viridiplantae > Streptophyta > Magnoliopsida > Malpighiales > Erythroxylaceae > Erythroxylum > Erythroxylum areolatum. Next base: position 26,460,032 of record JANIJH010000224.1, read on the forward strand.
TTAATTTTAGGACTTGCACAATAAAGTTTAAATGGGATGGCAACATGGTGACATTGATTGGGAATCCTAATAAGGTTGCCAAGGTAATCTCGAGCAAAGATTTCAACAATGTCTTTAAGAAAACCAATGGGAGAAGTTTGTACATGCTATAACTTTCATTCCCATTGATTATCAAATGCAACAAATGGAGTTGGAGTATCATCCAAACCCTAGAAGAGCTCAACGAATTGATAGAATAATTTGGAAGTGTATTTAAAAAGCCTGATAAAGTTCCACCTAAGAGGTCCCATGATCATAGAATCAAGTTAAGGGATGGAGTGAAACCTATTAGCATTCGGCCTTATACATATTCTATTGAGTAGAAAGACATTATAGAAAGAGTTGTGCAGGAGCTAATGAGGCAAGGTTCGTCAAACAAAGCATCAGTCCATATGCTTCACCTGTGGTGTTGGTCAAAAAGAGGGATAACACTTGAAGAATGTGCATTGATTACAAAGAGCTCAACAAGCAAACCATCTAAGACAAGTTCTCCATAACCTTAATTGAAGAACCGCTTGATGAACTTCATTGTTCCAGCTAGTATTCTATGCTAGATTTGAGATCAGGGTATCACCAAATCCAGATGAATGGAGAAGATGTACACAAGACTTCCTTTAAAGCTCACGAGGGTCATTATGGGTTTTCGACAATGCCATAATGCACCCTCAACATTTCAAAGTCTCATGATGAGGTGTTCAAGTCATACCTCATGATATTCATTCTAGTTTTTTCGATGATATCTTAGTTTATTGCAAATCATTTTAACAACACTTGGGAGCATCTTCAAAAAGTCATGCAAACCTTAAACAATCATCAATTATTAATTAAGTAGAGTAAGTGTTTCTTTGGGACAAGACAAATAGATTATCTGGGATACCCAGTTTCAGCTTCAGCTTCAAGGTGGGGTATAAGTTGCAGCTAGCCCCAAAATCATTAATTCACCCCATGGTCCATTTTTTCCAACTTAAGAAATATGTGCTTAACCAAGAGCCTGTCTCTAATAATCTTCCTCTTACTCTCAGACGTGCAAATAGGACACCAGTGGCAATTTTAGATGGAAGAATGGTGGAATGCCACCATAGACCCATAACACAGGTGCTAGTGCATTGGTTAGATGGAACACACGAGAACGTGCCTTGAAAATTCCTATTCGAATTGTAGAAAAGGTTTCCAAAGTTATACCTCGCAGGTAAGGTTTTTGAAGAGGGAGGTGGTGTTATAGGAAAGTGAGATGAGAAGAAGAAGAATAATAAAACTATTTTCATAATCATTAGTCGTGTGAGTACCCAATGCACATTTCACTAATAATTGTAATAACCATTATATATGTGTCCAATGCTTAGCAGTAGGAAATATCTTTTTATAGCCATTGTAACTAAGACGGCAGATATGAAATAATTGTATTTTCTCTCTCTATCTTACAGATTCTCTGAATTATTCTCTCACTTTTCTTTCTTCCTTGCTTTCCTAATTATAGCATTTTCAAATAACCTGCAACTTCCCTATAAATTCACGTAACACATTATGATGTTTCTTTACTGAGTAACTACAACATTGCTGCGAATGTTATAATGCAAGGTTCTCAAACTTCTTCAGATCATAAGAGCTCATTGCTCGCCTAAATCACAGTTCTAATGCCTATCATGATATGACTGGAAATATTTAACATAGAAGGACATTCTGTAGTTACAACAGGCTAAACCATGTAAGTCCTTAGCTCATATCAGTACAAATCAGCAACTGTCATCGCCTGATTGTTATTCAGTAAAAATTGCACAAATTAAATACTAAGAATCTTCTGATCGTTTCCATCTATTAATTCCATTTATGTTAAAGGCTTGAATTCAGTCTGATAAATCATGTTCAAATTGTCTTTAGAATTATCTTTTATACAAATAAGTAGGAAAGCTAAGATGCAAGCACTAAGACAACATCACTGCGCTTAAAATTGACCCTACCAACTCGAAACAACAAAAAAATGCTTTTTGCATAATGCAATCATGGCATGGAAACCCCTGAAACGCTAAATCCAAAATTCTAAGAGATTAAAGTTTTACAGAGTCAAAACCAGGTCGATCAACTTAATGAATGCACAAAACGGTCCAGTAACAAAGGATTAATCGAACTCCAATATCAGATCTAAACTTCTCTCATTTGTACTAATAGCTTTATACATAAGCTTATACTAACCCAAAAAATGAAAGGAAATTGAGAGCATCAAATGAAAAAGGTCAATAGCCATGAGATCGTGAAACCCTTTTGACGAATCAAAGGAAGAACCCAAGACATAGAATAACATGAAATGAGATGAGCCGATTAGAAAGAGGAAATACCTCGGCGGAGCTGCCTCGAGCCTCCTAGAGAACCACCTTGTCGAATCTGTTGATTCCCTTGCAAACCTGCATCGGCACCCTATCGCCACCCCCCGCCATTAACACAAAACACACACTCGACACTCTCCTTTCTCACTCTCTGTATCTTAGAGTTTAATAACAGGTCTCCTTCTTCAGTGTTCTTCTAAACAATTGCAAACATGTAGCTCTAGACTAATAATCCTAACAAATTTCAATCATCTTTGTTGCTTGAATCCCTTTTCCGCCGTCAAATGAAGAGAGGTGTCGTCTTTCTGTCTCCTAAAAATTGCTTTGCTTTGTATTTGATCGTGAAATTTCGGCTTTTTGGTTATATTCTATTCTGTTCTACCCATCCAATTGTACAGTTGCCCACTTCTTGAGCTCATAGGAACCGATCGGTGCTTCTAATTGTCGATGGTTGTCCAAAAACAAAATCGTAAATTTATAATATTTTCAAGCCTCCATAAGATCATTTCACTACTTTTGCAACTGTAGTGACAAATGGTATGTGGGTTGGTTTTCTTTTCCGGTACAACCAAACTATACAAGAAAATGAATTTGGATTATCGTCAACTTGCATCAAGAACAAGCACAATTTTCTTTTCTTCATATATCATCAAGTGTTACAAACAAAATGGCAAAGGCTCTGCTGTACACACTTGCATCCTCCATCGTACCAAATACATCCTAATTGATTTTGACTCCTAAAACCAATTTCCAATCAAAAAATTAATCAACCCTCCGAAAAAAAATGTGAAAAAGCAAAACCATCAACCTCTGGCAGTAAAATTAAAGGACAAGAGAAACCATCTAACCAACCCAGAAAAAGAAAAAGCTAGAATGCAAGCAACCACATGTAAACTGGGGAAAAAGATCTTGGTTGTTGCCCATCAAATTATAGAAGAACGCAAGCTTCTTGGGAGCAGAAGCAGCTAAAAATGCACTGATGCTGCCCTTTCTGTCTCAGAAACTTTCTTACTGCAAGAAGGAAAGTATGCTATTTCAGAATGCAATTAACCATCAATTGCATAAAAGACCAAGAATGAAATTTTAATGGCTAAAAAATGCTTAAAATCCTATTATGATACATTTTTCCACCTGCAACTGCATGTATCTGAAGAACAGGCAGAGTTACAGTAGGAGACTTTAGAACAATCGCACAGCCAATTTAAGCTTGTTTTGTTTCCACTTAGGCAATTTGTAAAAGGCATCCTTTGCCATCCCAAATTTCTCCTTGAACTCTGCTGATGACAAGTAAGTCTGCACACATTCGACAGAAGAAAATATTAGAACACTACCAACAAAGGAACACCAGGCAATAGATTGCCAATTATTCATGGTTCACCTCTCGCTTTGTCACATCAATTTCGTTGACAGGATCTGCTGATCCAGTCTTGAGGCGTTCATAAGGATAAATTGGAAGTCCTTCCTCATCTTCAGCTTCACCTTCTTTTACATCTTCTTGTATGGTGAGGGACTCTATGCTGTTGCTCATTGTATCTTCCTTTAAGTTTGACTCGGGGGTCAACTTTGGTGCCCCAGGGCTCGCTACAAACATGAAAAGCAATTTTCCAGAAATTAGTACCTAAAGATATCAAACGTACAATAACTTAAACGTCCCAGAAGATTGGTTGTATACCTTTGACGGAACGGGGCATAATAAATTGTCGTGCTGGAGGCGGTTGTTCAAAAGACGAACTAAGTGCTGCTATAGCCGACGATTTAGAAGTCAGTTTTGAAGAATCTGGGCTCCCTGATTTTGGGTAAAGCTTTCTAACAACCGGTGGTGGGGTTGAAAGGTTTCTGGAATTAGGATTGTCAAAGTTAGCAGCCAGTGCATTGAAAGCTGGGGACCTGCCCCTGACACGGACTCGCTCAGGGCTGAAAGACACACTTCTGGATCGCTGTGATTTGTCAGGCACACTAGACCTTCCCCCATATGGCACAGGTGTTCTTCTTTTAGGTTTCTGATCATGCGTTCATACTGTATTAGAAAATTATTGCTGAATGGAGTAGTGCAATAGTATTTCCATGTGGTTTATAATACAAAAATACATCAACAACTTCTAAATTATCCAGCAATCACTGAACATCTTAAGCTTCAGTGGTTGAAAAGCTTTTAATTTTAGTATTTTGATTTTGGGTTACCACTCAATAAATTTGTATTTTGAATCAGAGATCAAAATATCCAATGACCAAAGCATAGATGATAGATACTATAAAAGAAAGCATGCATGATATGGATGTACAACTTGGAAAGTAACTAGTATACAACTAAAGTAAACTCTGATAACAAATGCCTGAACTCATCTTACCTCCACAACAGGAGTTCCCCCATTTTTCACAATTGCAAGCTTTCTCTGAAATGAGTTCCCAAGCATCTGTATGCAAATCAGAATGCTAAGACTTCTTGAAGAAATCTATACAGAATTTTAAAGAAAATAAATATAACAAGCTTACTGCAGATTTTGCAGAATTCCATTGAAAGAAGAACCGTGTGAAAAAAGGTGGTTCGCTTCCTTCTGCAACAACATATACTGGAGCTTCACGTGATAACTTCTCCAACAGATGATCTTGCTCTACAAATTTCTATTGGCAATAAAACGTCAATTTTCCCTAAGTACTGGAAGTTGATAGTGGCCAAAATAAGTCCCATCATATACGACGTATAGCCATTTGTCACATAGATGACCTACTTCAATTCAAATTTTATCAGCCTAGGATCTTAGGGCATATTGTAAACTTCAAAATAGAAGCATAAACAGCCAAAGGAAAAGAAGCAATTATTGTAAACAACCACTGCCCCCAAAAGTCTCACCTCTCCAATTGTTAATGCATTTGTTTTGTTTTTGGAATCAACCTGTTGGCCCACCCAGACAAATATCTCAGAGTGACAATCCAGGATGAATATATCTTCCGTCATCAAATCATCTTGGTTGAAACTGTAAATCTCAGTCACCTGAAATGACATCCCTCCTTAGAACAAGAGACCTAAGAATAAGATCTGGGAACTGACAGGACAGAAAATGATTAATCATATGACTACATACCTTTAAATTTCCTAAAGATCAGTATGCATTTGGGCATTAGTTTAGCACGAGGAGAAAAGGGCAAATGAGTCAGAATTTAATAATAGTATATCCAGATAAAACATAACTTCTAGAAAGAAATCTACCAGCTGGAAACTGGGACATTTTTTGTACCTTTGGAAAATGCACAGCAGAAAAGGTGAGGATCATTTTCAGCTTCCCTTACAATTTTTTGGCTAGGATATTCAGCTTTTCCTCCTAACAAATCCCAAAATTGCTCAGACTCTGAACCTTCCTTTTGTGGTTTAACCTGTACATTTGGCTGCAGAACATTCAAAAGTACATTAAAGTGATTACAATAGTTGGTTACAAGATTACCAATAATAGTATAACTTAAAAGAGTCTTTTATGTCTGCAACAAATTGCTTGAAATAAATGTTCAAGAAGACATATTGAACCTTTATTAGATCCAGTTGCCTTTCAACAAGTTCCAGGTCCTCCGTGGTTGTCATATTTCCAGACCATGTGTAGACAGAAGAATCATTATGTAATATGTAACAGTAGGAGGAGTTCAAAGATGTGGCAACCTGATTGAAATTCAATAGAGGCAAACAAAAAAGAAAGTGATATCAGCAACTATAAGCATCCAAATTAAACTAACAAACTGCAACAGCAAAATCCACATTCAGTAAGTAGAGACCAACAAACTTGTAAGCTTGATCTAAATATCACTGCCACACTCACGAGAGAATTATGTAACTTTATTGCCTTACAGGCCAATTTACAACTATTGAGATAATATGCTATTATCCATCAAAACCAGTGGCCAAATCACAAGGATTATAGTAATGTAAATTCCTATTTCCAAATGGAAGTACTAAAAGCATCTAAAATGAAATATAGTAGTATTTATTGTATTTTCCTGGTTCCAAAATGTGTCAGTAAAAGCTTAAAAAATCAGACAACATCATACACTTCAGCATTAACAGTGATGAAGACATACTGATTCAACTTGAATTGCTTGCATATTATCAGGTCCAGAGCCCTGAACTCTAAATAGTGCAATACCATCCTCCTTATATGTCTCATCAGGGAGTTCGTTCTCTGTAATATAATTCTTGTATCCAGCACTAAGGCCACCCTGTTAACATTAGAATTAGTCGACTTATTGGTTAAAGATTAAGAAAAAGTTTAGTAAAAGATTACGAAAGACTTTAGATCTTCAAGATAATTAATCAAATTGCCTTCTGTTGTATAAATACGCCACATACCTTAAAAACAATAAAGTTTTGAAGGATTGAAAAGAATTGAATTGGTTCATTTCCTTCGTAGATGTGAGCCTATGCATCCATAGCGTTTAACATCAGAAACCATTTACCTAAAAGTATAACGAGATCATCATCAAGAAAACATCACTCCGGAGAAAAAGGCTACCTGGGCAGGTAGAAATTTTAGTGACTCAAGCATCTTGGTTGCCAGTGAAATAGCAGAAGCTCTTTCAGCCTATTTCAAGAAGTAATCATTATGACCAGACAAAGGCATCAAACACCAACGAGTAAATAACAGTAACACTGGTGAGCGGGTACTTGAAGCCAGAGACAACTAATAAGATGCATTGACTATATCAGACAACAATACCTAAAATACAGAGCCCTCGAGATATAAGCAGAAATTAATGTTCTAGTCAGCAACGACAAACTGCCATAAGATTATTCATGCCCAAAGAACTGTCTGGTTATAGCAATCAAAACACTCTGAAAAAACAGAACAAATATCTGATCATGAAACAAAGATCTAGAGAAAGTGCGACTTTCTACATTCAACTAAGTGAACCACACGTAGGCTTTCCATTTAAGGCTATAATTTCAAAGACAGATGTTGTGGCAGATAAAAGGGAAATGCACAAGAAATATGAAGGATAACATTAGAAATGAAGTATCAGTTCATCAATAGTACCACAACAAGTCCATCACTTCAAAACCCTAACCCTTTCCTCTCAGCAGTAGACACATTAGAATCCTGGAGGAGGATGGGAAGGGGATATGGAATGAAAAGAGGCCAGTTGAGAACTTGAAATTTACCTCCACACTCTTCCTCCCAAACCATGTCCCTACAAGGTATTCCTCCTTATCTTCCCCTGGATATGAATATTGAAAAACATAGCAATCTCCACTATAGAACTTAAACTGGTCTGAAGCTGGAAGGATGATCTTTTCCTCGCCACTAACACGCCAAACCTGTCAAACCAGATAGAGGGACTATCAACATTATTTATAACAAAGACGGCTCATAAAATAGATGGAAGTAAAGTTAAGAGGTAGAAATGTTGGAGTAGGGAGGAAACAAATTCAAATTTCAAACATAGTCTTAAAAATTCCCAAGAAACAATTTGGTTGTATTGGAGAACATGGTATTATATGACAACTCTTCTATGGTTGCCAGTAATCTGTTTGTTACGAAGTAGCATATTTCTTGTCATTTGCTTCCGCTTATGCCCTAGAGCTCAAACTTTTTTTCTGGACTGTCATCCCTACATAAACATGGCAGTCTCCCTCACAGAAATTGCATGCTCTTATTTCATTAATTTGTGTTTCAAACAACAGCTCCTATTTGCATATATACCAAAAGCAGGACTCGGGTCATGCATATCTAATCTATGAAAAGGAAATATGATATATGAAGATTGAATAACTAAGAAAAAGTCACACTTATCTTAGAATTTTATTCGTGCAAATACAAAATTATACAGAAGATTTGAGAATTTAAGGCTGAGAAAATAAAAGGTCTGATCCTGAGAAAAATTTAGGATCAAACGAAACAAGGTTACAAATAGGACCTGCAAATTCCCTGTGACATCAATATATGGTTGGGGTTCTTCCTTTACGGGAGCAGCTTTCAGCAAACCTTTGGCGTTAACGCCCTGACGTTTTAGAAGTGCTACAAACAAAGTTAATAGAGAAAGAAGTTTAATAAAATCAAAATGATACAGGGAGGCTGATCGCAGTAGTAGTTGCAAAAACAATAACTATAAAAGCAAGAGATGGTGACAACAATAACCAAGAGAACTCCCATGGAGGAAGCAAAATGTGAAATTTTGAAGTAACTAAACTAATTCCAGTCACAAACCTGCAACCTTGCTTCTACCATCCTCAGATACAGGTACATCAGCTCTCCGAGGCCATGCTTCAAAGTTTGACCTAAACATCACTGTCTCAAATCCTTCAATTACACGTATAATGTGGGATTTAGGTCGGTCAGCACCACGAACTAACTCCTGATCGATTTAGATAATATGAATTAACAAAAAACAGAAAATCTTTAGTAATGCACATGATTAGCAGGAAATAATTAAGCATTACTTCTGCAGCTCTGCTTGCAGTCTTTCTTTCATCAAGAGAAGTATTTCTCCCCATCCATACAAACACTTCCACTCCACAATCAAGAATATAGCACTTATTTGTATCAAGTAATTCCCTTGTCAAAGAATCCACGTCAACAGGTTCTGGCTGTCCCTTCTCAATTCTTCAAAGGAAAGCATAAGTTATTCAGAACTACATTACTTTTGAACTCCGGCAATCGCCATGTCAAAATGACCTTGACAATAACTTCAGGGGAAGGATAAAAAGAGGATACATGGTTTAAATTTTTAATTCAATATATCACGAAATCATCAGTAATAAACTATTCTTGGAAATTTTATTATCAACAAAACTTAACAGTAAGACATACTACATAGGCATGACTAGAGATATCTGATTTAGTTAGCAAAAATCTTTGGTAAATAAAATGCACCAAAGGAAGGCAAAATTCATGGAAGAGATACAAGTGGTGATGTAGGATAAACTGGAAATCCCCAAACACAAACTGAAATGTTAAACCTATGTAAGAATCCTGTTAACCAAATCCTACTGAGTTCTTACCTGTAATTCCTTGTAACCTACTAGATATTAATCCTAGCCTAACAACAATTCAAAATAAACCTTCTCTAATTTAACTTCTAATAAGGAAAAGTGACAAGAGAAGGAATTGACTAAAAACTGCCTAAAGAATAAATTGATTCCCACTCTCCTCATGTGGATGATCTAACTTTGTCATATGCAAGATAATATGCTAATGCATTATTCTTAAGTAAAAACATAAAAGAAACTCGGGAATTTATACTACCTAAAAAGTTTAGTAGAAGAAATATCAGCAGCCTTATCATCATCATTAGCTGTTTTCCTTGGAAGTGGAGCAAAGCCACCAAAGAGACCCCAGAATTCTCCAGTCTCAGCATCAGCCATCAATTTTCCGTCCTCTATATGAAGAGGGAATAATTAGAATTAAAGTAGCATACTTCACTATCATCAAATAGCTCCTAATAACACTGCACTTACCAATGGCAGCTACATCACATTTTCCATCATGATAAGTATCCTTAATATACTGGACTACTTCTAAAGCCTTGGCTCTCTCTTGGATGGATGAGTTAGAGCCATTAAATTGGAAAATTTTTGACTTGGTATCGAGAATGAAAATATCATCATGGTTGAGTGATGATCGAGTAAAAGGAACCTGCCTCCGAACCAGAAAATAGAAAGGTAAGTAGAGATAACAAAACATTCAGGAATAAATTTACCAATTGGAGAACCAACCAAGTTGACTTGCCTCCTTAACATGGACAACATGTTTTCCTTTGCAAACAAACAAGCGTGTCTGATGTTCTTCAGCCTCAACATGTTTGAATCCAGACGTGACACCACCTTCTTGAGGTATGATACATGGTTTGAAGTAAGATAAAAACTTATCAGTTTCATGACCCTGTACTTCACGATATTGCACAGCATGGCCTCCAAGAGCTGCATCAAGTTCAACTGTTTTGATGGCAGCAGTACCTGCTTCATCCTATTTAAGAGACTTAAGGATATAAGGCTGGAAAAACATTTCAATTTTCTTAAGCATGAAGAATCTATAAAAGTAGCAGCTGACCTGAGTCGTGTCTTTACCAAGCCAATAATGAATATCATGGCGCAAGGCACCACTTTTGAGTGCAGTTGTCTGCACAGATAGGTAGCATAAAAATTAGTATTTCTCTGTCAATATCCCATCTAGCAATGAAAATTAAAGACAAAAATTAACTTGGGCGGAAGTTATTAATGACCCATGATCTGTCCAGTAAAAAAAAAAAGCACACTTGAAGATAGAGCATAGTCTAGGAGGCAAAATGCAAGGATTCAAAGAACCCACAACCCAAAAAATATACAACAATCATGGCATTTGAGTGAATTAAGAGATACATAGAGAAGGAGAACAAATAGCAACTAACCTTCAAAATCACATAGGAATCCCCAGTGAAAAACTTGCCATGAGAAGATTTTGGGACAAGAGCAGGATGAAAGTTTTCAATCCTCCAAATTTCAAGTCCACTTATTTTTTCAAACTTTGGTCAAGGAAACTGAAATGTTAAAGACGATGTAACAACTTGCACATAGAAGGCTTAAGAATATTATTCATGACAACCTTTATCCCTTAACTTCTTGAACATCTATGAAAAAAACCTGAAGAATGAAATAACACAAATTGAAAGAAAATTGCAGAATTTCTGAAGAAAGGATACGCTTTCTGTCCAGCACCTTGAAAAGCCAGATCTAAATCTCTCATGGAAACTGCCATGGTCTTTATCCAATTATGCTATTTGGATTCCACAATTTGGAGTAAGGCTTGCGAAAGAAAACCCTGAAATGGTACCGGAACCATCAATTCAATGTTTCAAAAGAAAAAAGGAACACAAAGTGAAGAACTAAGAAGCAGAAATAACATCATTAATAGGTAGAAAAAAATTTAACGAGCAACAAAAGTTAAATGCAATGATACATCTTTTATATATCATAACTAGGAGTCTTGTACACCATAGTTAATACTATATATGGAATGTTATCTTAGTAACAAGACAAAATTTTGCAAGTATACTATGAGCAAAGGATAAAGTTTTCTATTGGAGCAATAATATGCTTGAGTTGCTTTCCATATGGTTCGCCGCAAGTACTTAATGAAAATTATGTAAACATGTAAAAACCTGGTTTCTGCCTTTACAGATTCTATCCGGACTTGAACCCCCGACCATATACAATTGGATGGAACTAGCAATTACAATATCTAGAGATGCACATTAGTATCTATTGGTTAATCCTATAACAAATGGAATCTACATTGTGGCATAATTCTTATTGAATTCCTTGGTCAACAATAGTTTCCTGCTAATCTCATTCCGATAAGTACCAGAGAGCTACATTTTTTAGTAGAACATTGAGAAAACTCTCCTCAAAATTGTAGAACCACGTTTCTGCTAGTAAGATCAGATAATATGATATAACTAGTTCAATGACACTCTAAACCTGGTATTGCGCCCCATTACTCTTTCCATTATCCACCCACTCCTTCTGTCAACTTAAAAAGAGATTCATTTTGTGCCCACCTAATTGGTTCCTTGCATGACATACAACGGTTCCTTAAAACGCTGGTGGAATAAACGTTCCACAACTGACCAATAAGCAGTCGAAACAATAAACCAAAGACACTTGATCAAACCAACACAACGTAGATGTATGAAAATCAATGAAACCACGTAGAGAGTCCATCTAGAAATGGAGTCCGGCCAGAAATAATTTGGCTCGATCAATGCAAGGCATAAGGGAAGAAGTCATCACAAAAATTGTAAAATATCCGAACAAAATCAGATATTTTATGAAAAAAATTCGTAATAACAACACAGTAGCATGATGCAGCACCCAATATTCCAACTGGATCAAAATGCACCCATACAACACGCAAAATAAAACCATAAACAACCGAAGTCAACAAAATTTCATGACAAACAAAAGTCTCATAAATCCATTTTACAAGCACTAGAAGTTGTCATCAGAAATATTGGCCAAATTAGACGTCTGATGAAAACACCCAGAGGCTAAAAAGATTGAAAAGGGGACTAAAAAGAGACAATTCATAACCATGGCATCAAAAGAACCTGTTCTTTGGGTAGAGGATCCGACCAAGAAGCGATCAGATCCAATCTGACGAACACAAATGTTATTATTAATTCAGTCGGAAGTATTTTCTGAAGTGGCAGAGACAAGGAAAAAGCTGGAAAGATGTCAAAATAGAAAAGTTGAGAGAGAAAAAGCGACTATGAGGAAAGTGGGGCTACAGAAGAAGAATAACAATTCGGCAAATAACAAATGAAGTCTACAGAAGGAAACCAAAAAACCAAAAGTTAGAGAGAGAGAGAGCGAGAGACAGAGAGGCGTTGGAGGGAATGATTGAGTGCCAGGCATGCTTATCACTAATGGCAACAAAAGTCCACCCCTCAAAGAACTCACAAACTGTTGTTAACATTAGAAAAAACATCATCAAAAATCCAACTTTCTTTAAACTCATCAACTAATAGAAGCACAAAAGATAATTCCAACAAGATGATACTAGGATTACTATCTGGGTTTTCTTAGAAGGTGACCAAGTGATTTTCACTCGCTGGTAATTCGGACAAGATGATACTAGGATTACTATCTGGGTTTTCTTAGAAGGTGACCAGGTGATTTTCACTCGCTGGTAAATTTTGCATAACACTTAACAAGAATTCAATAAAAAATTGGTATTTTTTGTCCGGTAAAGCTTTTACAGCTATTTAACATTTTTAGGAAAGGAGAAAGTAAAGAAGCCCATCAATGTTGCAATGGAAAATTAATCAAATGATAGTAAAAACCTTCCATCTCTTGAAAAAGGGTAGTGAACTTGATATGGCTTTTATAACTTCACCAATCTAAAAAATTAATCTTTTCGTTCCTTTGGATTTCTGGGAGCGACAAACTGTGATTAATGTAAAGAACAATTAAACAATGAAATGAGGGAAAAACAAAAAAAGTACCTCTGAGTTCGTCACCAATTTTTACTGGTGGAATCTGCCGGGATTGGTATCTATATCTTTTATGTTATGCAGGTAGAATGTGCATGTCTCATTTCGATAAACAAATCGATATCTTTTGCATATCGAGAAAAATTAAAGCATAGAATTGGGAAGAGGATCCTGAATAATATTCGAGTATATAGAAAAAACATTTAATTTTCCGGAGAGGTGGGCAATGACGGAGCCAGAAATTTAATATAGGAGTGCCCAAATTTTTATTTTTTAAAATTTTGGGGGCCCAGTACACTAATGAACTCCAAATAACTCTATACTTGTATATATATATATATATAATTTTTTAAAATATTGGGGGGCCCAGTGCACCATGGGCTCCCATATAGCTACGACCCTGGAGGTGGGAGAGAGAGGGAGAGATGGTCCGAGAAAGGCTAGAGTTTTGACGTGCACCGGGAAAAGATTGACGTCGATAGGATGATGATTTCAATGGGAATTTTGTCTTATTGGGTTTTGACCTAAAGGAAATAAAAATGATAGATATTTGGAATTCAGCAAACAAGAAAATAAAGGATACGCAAGGTTTGATTTCTACGACACCTCTCAGAAACTTGTTCCAAGCAATCCCGATGATCAAAATAAAACCAATAAA
>JANIJH010000224.1:26763203-26775003 GCA_024520975.1 Erythroxylum areolatum
GCTAATTAACGTCAAGTTAATTATGCTAACTTAACTTACTTGATTAGGCTAATCATGCTTAATTTAAAAAAAAAATTTGGGGCTAACAGATAAGTGTAATTTATGGTTGATGAATTTGGAGTAAATCAAGCTTACTTAAATGTATAAACTTGATTGCAAAATGGTAGTATACAAGCTATAATGTTTGAATGGTCTTAAGTTGTATAAGCATAAATTGAATAGTCAAGATCTATGCATAAGAATACCTACCTGAAAAGTCAATTGAGCATGCACTAAAACATGACACATATACATATGCATGATTGTATATTCATAAGGTTAAACACTCGACTGTTGTGTAATGTATATGTAGATTTTGAATTATAATGAAATATATGACTTTATATGTTTATGAAAGAAATGAATGTTTTGAATGCTTATAATATATTTGACGATTCGGATTGAGTAAATTTGGTTTTCCTAGAGTATCATTTCCATAGAGTATATTCTCTAATCATCCAAAGTATGATTTAGGATTTTAATTTATATCTATTGTAAAGATATTTAAGAACCTAAAGAGTATCATATAAAGAATGATTAGAAAGGGAGAAAAAGTAATTTAATCAAGTGGGTGCTTGGTTCATGGGTTTGGGAAGGGGTTAATACGTAAGAAATGAAAAGTAAGTGGTTGGTTGTTGATTATTATTATAGTGGCAATAGTTTGATATTTCACTTTTGGGGAATCCTCTATACCCTCTATTTAGTAGAGGAATGAAACTCATTCCTTAGTAGTGGCTCTTTTTTCAAAAATATTTTTAATACTAATTAATTAAATATAATTTATTAATTAAAATATTATTACTATTAATCAATTACTTTATAATTAATTAAATTATAATTAATTAAAAATAAATACGTAATTAGTCATAATATAATTAATTAAAATATAATTCATTCATTAATTAAAATATTGTAATTAATTAGTTATAATATTTTAATTAATTAATATATTATAATTAGTTAATTACAATATGATTAATTAATTAATTAAAATGTAATAAATTTTTATTTCTTAATATTTTTACAAACCGACCACTATCACTGGTAATAGTAATCATTCCTTTCTCTTAACCAACCATCATAATTATAATGATAATATCTATTCCCATTCTTCATTATATTCATTCATATCCCTATTACCATTCCCCCATGTAAACCAACCACCCCCTTAAGTTTGATTGTAAATTTTGAGAAACTTTAAGAAAAAATGAAGGATTTTTGTCAAATAAGGACTAGTGATAAATATTTGATCTTATTTAGGTCCAATGGGTATTTCACTAGATTTAATTATAATTCTAATTAAAGTTTAGTTAGAATTATAAATATATTTTAATTAAATTACTAAAAATTTCAAAACCTATTATAAATTGGTTTTGATTCTTAAAGGGTTATCATTCCTTTCTTAGCCCCTCTTTACATTAGTTATAAAGTTCTTTCAACTTATTCATGTGGATACCATTAGAGGTTGAATACTTGTATAATTGAGATGAATGTCATTAAACTATTTTAGAAATTGATTTGAAGGAAACAACAACAAAAAAAGAATTAAGTTTCATAATAAGGTACAAATTCATAAGAATATAGAGAACAACTCACAAGAATTTTCAAACTTCTATGAGAGTAATGGAACCAAAAGATAACTTAAAAAGCCTATACCCCTCTATAAACGGAGTTTGCAAACAGAAGAATTGCATAATTTGAACATAGTGCAAAGTATTTTTATAAAAAGTGGAGTTCCAAAAAGATTTTGGCCTAAAGCCTATAAATGGAACATTCACACAATTAAATAGATGTTTGATATTTGTTTTTCAAAATACAAATCTAGATGAAGCATGGAATGGACAAAGATTGGTTATAAATCACCTTAAAAAATTTATGTGTATTGCATATATCCATATCCTAGACAAGGATCGAAGAAAGCTAGATGATAAGGGATAAAATGTGTTCTTCTAAGTGTTAATAACTAGTCAAAAGCTTATAAGTTATGTAATGTGAACACCAAAATAATTATTATTAGTCATGATATGGTCTTTGAAGAAGATGCAACTTGGTTATGGAATGTTGTTGAAGAGCACATTGTAACAAATTTTACTAATGATAAGGAAAGAGAACAACCTTTATTAAAGGAGCAGCAACTAGAAAGTCATGAAGATGTTTTTTTACATGTTTAAAGTTCACTTGTAAGGCTGCAACAAACTCAAAAAGACTTTTATGGATGATTGATTGGGAAGTTTTTGGAATAGATATATTGGAGGACTCTCTTACTCAATTTTCTTTCTTTTTTTTAGTAGATTATGATTCTATAAGTTTTATAAAATAGTAAAGGAATCAAAATGGTGCAAGTTTATGAATGAAGAAATTACAAAAATTAAACGTAATAACACTTACAAGTTGAACTATCTTTTAAAAAGACACAAGAAAATTAGTGTGAAGTGGGTACTAGATAAAATTAAAGGAGAATAGTGAGATTGAAAAACACGAGGTTTAATAAGTAGCTAAAGATTATATTTAAAAAAAGAGTTTGGTGTAGATTACAAGAAAGCTTTTATTATTATCGCTTGGTATGATATTATTAAATCAGTGATTGATTTTTCTACTCAATATTCATGGCCTACTTAGATAGATATGAGGCTAGCCTTCTTTCATAGATATTTGGAAAAGTAAGTATTTATTGATCAACCTCTCGATTATATTAAATTTAGGGATCAATATAACTTGCACAAATTAAAGAAGACAATATGGAATAAAACAAGCTCCAAAAGCTCCATATTAGCCCTATAGATGCCTGTTTTCCTAAGGAGGATTTCAAGAAAAGTCCTTATGAGCACATTCTTTATTAAAATTGGTGATGGATAAATGATTCTCATTGTTGGATGTATGTTGATGATTTAATTTTTAATGTTATTGGTAGCATTGTGTTTGAGAATATTAAGAAGTCTATAATGGTTGTGTTTGACATAACTAATCTTAAATTGATGCTCTATTTTTTAGTATTTTAGTGAAGCAATTAGATGATAGATTCTTTTTATGTAGAGAAAATATATGAAGGAGTTTTTAGGTAGGTTTTAAATAAAAAATTATATTATGTCATAATACTAGATGAAAATATTTTTATTTTTAAACAGAACTGAAGGATATAATAATGTTATCACACTTATCAGTAGGTTCATAAAGATTCCAAAAGAGAAGTATCTTTTGGTTAAAAAATGAATATTAAATACTGATAAGGTAAAATAGATTATCGACTATTTTATAAGAAAGATGAAAAATCATATTTATGTTATTTTTTATATTATGGATTATATTGATATAAAAAGCACATCTGATTATGTCAATATATTGGGATTATATGCAGTTTTATAATCACAAAAGAAGCAGTTAGTTATAACTTTCTTTATCATAAAAGCTTAATCAATAGCGTTAATAAGTTGTGTTTGCAAATCAGTGTAGTTGCTAAGAATTTTTTGAATTAATAAGTTGTTAACAATTTTGTAATTTGTTTGCTTTAAGCATGAAGGAGTTAGTTTGATTTTATTATGATAACACTTCAACCATAAGGTTATCTAAAAATCTTATTATGCATGAATAAGTAAACATATTTATATCTAATTTTATTTCTTAAGAGATCTGATGGTAAGAAGTCAAAACTCATTACCAATTTGACTCAATTTGAACCTCCCAGGACGTGGATTGAGACAGTCTAAAATGATTATTTTACAACAAAGAGTGTAAACCATTTGACTAACCCAACGTTTGTGTTAACTAGGCCTAGCATGATGAATTTAACAGGCTAAACTAGACTTTGGTACCTTTGTCATTCCTACTCATAATAATAAAAGCTATTGATATGTTTTTTTTTTGATAAATTAGTAATATTATAAATCAAGAATTAAGGGTTTATGTGCATGGCTAGAGATTGTTCAAAAACCAGATCTCATAGGGATACCAAGAACAAAACCAGCCCATTTGTACAGACTTAATGTAACCTAAACTGAGAACAAGCACAACAGTGTATTACACAAGAATTAACACTATACAAGACCAAATACAATACTGCCTAGTACTGTCATCCCTGTGATAATGATTTGAGAAGACAGACTTACCTGCTCCTTATGGTAATTGTCGTCTTGCAGCATCTCATCATTCGGATACTGATATGGCTTGCTTGAATCACTCCTTCACTGAAGCCAGCTTTTCCTTGAAGAGTATAGAACTTTTGCATAATGCAGAATGCACAACCTATTCCTCCAAGACTTGCAACCAATGTCTCTACTGCAATCTTTGTAGCCTTGAAGCTTTTGAAAAACCTTCAGAACCATCAACATTACTCACACACCCACACATTTAAAATAAAACCCAACATTTTTTGATGATAGGGCTCAACATTGTTGTAAAATTTCAAAGAGGGAGTAGACTTCTCTTTGTCTCGAATTCCTTAACCTGAAACCAACAAGAAAACATAATATTAGCCAAAAAGAACACAAAACTCCATAATTACCTTCTCTCAGTGTTTGCGCAGAGTTGTTCCATAACTTGGAAGATCACTATAGTGATAATGCTCCCCACTTCCATGGTTGTGTCTCTGAAGGTTTTGAGGATTCTTTCGAACCATAAGTTATGCACCATAATCAAACAGTAAGACGAAAAAGATGTTGGGATCAAAATTTCTGAAGTTTTGCAGAGGACTGAACCAATTTATAATGGATTGGAGGCTTAACAAATTTGGAATGTATATCTAGAAGTGGTGTTGGCCCCTAAAATTTTTTTTTATAAATAAGCATGATTAAATTAAATTTGAGGTCTCGCTAGATTAATATATGTTGGAATTAATGAGCTTGCTAATGTGGGTAAGATAATATGACATAGGTTAAGGGAATTGAAGCATTAAAGTAGTAAGAGTGTGTAAGGGCAAATTTGGCAAGTCTCAAAAGTTTAGAAACCATAAGGCTTTTAAATAAAGGGCAAAATGGACATTGTGCAATCATTAAGGGTATAAAAGGAGAAGATGAATTGTGGGCTTGAGTTGGAAGAAGTCAAAAATGTGATTGAAGAAAAGAGAGGAGAGAGAAGCACAAAAAAAGAGAAAAAGAAGAGAAAGAAGAGAATTGTGCTAGGTTTTGATTTTTGTTAGTCTCAAAGAGTGATTTTGAAGTTGAGCGAGAAGGGAAAAAGGAAGAGGAAGATTAGAGCCCTCTTTTGATCCAAAAAAACTCATTAAGTGGTAAAGATTCAAGGTAAGTTGATGTTAAATCTTTTGGAGTCTTGGAAAGGTTTTGGTACAAAGAGCTTAGAAAATGCATAGGTTTAAGTATTCTAGGACCAATTTTATACATATGTTTCTTTGGGTTCTCATTTGGAATTCCTATTGATTTGGGATTTGAATAAATGTTGAAGAAAATTAAGGGAGGCAAGAGGAGCAAGAGGAGAGGCACATTTGAGCAAGTTATAAGCAAGAAATTCAAAGTGGGTTTCACTTTTATAATTAAGTAATAAGCCATTAAAGTTTCTTTTAAGAAATGACAATAAATGATTTTCAACTACTTTATTCATGTGCTTTTATGGTTTTTGTAAATGTTGTAAGAATGTGCTACATGGTTGTATATGAATTGTGTTAATTGTTGATGAATTAAATGATGGAAATGATTTTTGAAAGAATAGCAAGTTTACTAAATCAAGTTTTGAAAATGCATATGAAATATTTTGTGCTCATGAAATACAAGTTTTCAAAAAATGCCACTTTGGGCAACAAGTTTACAAGTTATGAAATGTGTGTTATGTGAGTTTGGGGTAGTCCCTCAAAAATGTCACGTGCACGTTGACCAAGTTATAGGCTTCTCCCGCTTGCCCGCTAGTGGCACAGAGCTCCTTCATGGACTCCCTCAAGTTTACGGCTACAGAGGACCATTATGTGGAAATGTGTAGTGCGTTATGTTTATAGATCTACCTAAACGGTTTTGATATACTATGTGTTCATGATAAGTGGATAATAATGATGCATACACATTTTGCATAAACGTGAATTTCTACATTGGAAATAACTTTATAAATGATTTTGCTTGTTACCAATTATAAAATTGTTACCCACAGGCTTTAAGCTCACCCCCCATTCTCCTCCCCCATATCCAGGTGATGAGCAAGATATCGAGTAGTCAAGGGTTAAGGCATCACTCTGATTTTTGTTTATTTTGTATTTGAAGCCAATATTGTAAAGCAAGGCTTCAGTTGCATTTTGAGCAAATCATAGTTCATATATCTTTTTTATTTTGGGATTGCAAGATATTAATGTATTTTCAGCTTGAAATGCCCACTAAAGCTTTGTAAAACTCTTATCTTTTGATGCACATGGAATATAATTGCATTTTTTTCATGACTCTCTCTCTCTCAAGTATGTTCATTGCATTTTTAAGTTTTCATAAGGGAAAAGTTCTTGTTCGGACGTCAGGGGAAGATCTGGATTAATCTAGGTTGATTTAGGCAAATATGCCTTTAGAAAGTTGTAGGTCTTTCTTTTAACTTTCCAATGGTATATAGTATGGAATTTTTGGACGTCTGGGTCGAAAGTTATAGTCCTTAGAAGGGGAGATGCTTAGGAGTATAAAGTGGTATCATCTGTAAAGATGTATTGTCTGTGATGATATCATATAGTCTGTCATGATGTCATATTGTCTGTAAAATTGTATCATCTATGATGATGTCATTCATCTTAAGAGTTGCATCGTCTTAAGTTGACTTTGCTTCGTCTTAAAAGTTGCATCGTCTTAAGTTGACTCCGCTTCGTCTTAAGAGTTGCATCGTCTTATGTTGACTTTGCTTTGTCTTAAGAGTTGCATCATCTTAAGTTGACTTTGCTTCATCTTAAGTGGACTCCGCTTCGTCTTAAGAGTTGCATCGTCTTAAGTTGACTTTCCTTCATCTTAAGTTGACTCTTATTCGTCTACTTTTTGCTTCGTCTACTTTTTGCTTCGTCTGCTTTCTGCTTATGTGACCTAAACTTCTTCTTCTGTACACTATTCATCTGATCATATCGTCTGCTCCATTTTTGACCCTTTAGACGATAGAATCTATCTTCGAGGTCTTCATGAAAGTTATAGATCTCGAAGTCTTCTATCAAAACGTCCTAAGATGATCTTACTTTGATATCCCAAATGACAATTATGCTAATTGCCCCAAGATAGGTGCAATACAATTGAGATCTAAACCCTGTTTGATTCTTTTAGCCTTAACTTTGTTATGGGATCTCCAAATGAGATGACTCTTGTCTCTAAATAAACCAGAGACATAGAGCCACAAATGTTCTGAACAAGTCAGATTGAAATTTTCAGTTTGAGGTTTCCCAAAAATTTGTCCTAAAATAGGAGAAGGGAGTTGTTTTGATGTTTGTCCTAGTGTGGGCCCGCCACCCTTGTGGAACATGCGTTCAGATGTCACTTAGGATGTCAGGCACGTGACCCACAAGGGCAGGGTGCCCAACAAGTGGTTGAGACATTGTAACCACACTTATTTTGAAAATGGACATTCAAAGAATAGGTGGTTGATAGATTCATTATCCAAGGAACATAGGGAGTAGTGATTAGGAACATAAGAATAAAGGAGCTTATCCCTTGTCTGTAGCTTATTAAGAAAAGCTAACCACAAGATGAAAGAGTGCCTTGGGTTTATATCTTTATGCCATACCAGTTTATGGCAAAGCACACTCGGAATAGGAGGTCTCATAAATTTGTAAGCTAAGGCATTTGTATATGGTTTTGAGTGGTTGGCAATCCATTCTAATCTATCATATTGGGAACAATCTGGTAAGTACCTTAGTGGTTTTAAAATACAAATGATCTCATTTGTGGCATCTTGCTAGCACTATCCATTGTCTCTGATAACATCGGCTACATTTGCATTCAAAAGGTCTGATCTATTGATCACTATAGGAGTTGAGAGATCCTTTAGGATACCTCTAGGATGCCAAGGGTCCTGTCATAAGATAATAGAATTCCTATTTCCTATCTTAAATCTGAATTGGCTCCCAATGAGATCTCTAACATGTAGAATCTTTCTCCAACTCCAAAAACTATTATTAGTCGATAGAGCACTCTAGAAATTTTTCCTTCTAAAGATAATGGTATGTACTCGCTTAACCCATAAAGCTTCCCTATCATTAAAAAGAACCCAGAGTCTTTTTCCTAACAAGACATTATTCTAGGTAGAAAAATGTTTAATCCCTAGACCACCCTTTTTTTTAGGTCTAGATTGATCGTTCCATTTAACTTTTACATGAGCTTTAGACTTCACCTTCCCAGACTATAAAAAATACCTTAAGTTTAGACTATATTTCTTTAATAATGGAGGAGGGAAGTATGAATTGACTAGACCAAAAGACTTAAAAAGTAGAGAGGACTGAGATAACCAATTGAAGTCTACCCACATAGGATAAAGATTTATGGGTCCATTTATTAATCCTGGCATCAATTTTTTCCAACAGTGGCAAGCAATCTCTCCTATAAAATCTACCTATTAGTAGAGGAACTCCCAGATATCTCATAGGGATAACCTCTTTTGAGACCCAGGATAGTTTCCATCTTATAGGTCATATGATCCATATCAGGAGACAAAAAGAACTTACTCTTATTAAGGTTCATGTCCATACTAGAAAATTTTGAGGAAGTGCACATGCAATTAAGCAAAGTATGCACTGAAGTTGAATCAGCATGACAAAACAATAAAAGATCATCAACAAAAAAAACATGGGAAAGTTTAAGAGCTTTACACCTCCAGTGATACTTAAAAGAAGCACTATCTGAAACTGAGGCATTCAGACTCCTAGAGAGTACTTCCATACAGATAATAAAGAGATACGGAGATAAAGGATCTCCTTGTCTTAACCCTAATTTACCACTAAAAAATTTAGTAGGGTGTCCATTGATCAGGATAGAGTATAAGGTGAGGTAACACACTCTTCAATCCACTTAATAAACTTAGGAGGGAGTCCTACAGCTAAAAGCACATTAAGGAGACAATCCCATTAAATTGAATCATAGGCTTTTTCCAAATCAACTTTAAACGCACATCTCTTATGATTATTAGCAAGGTGGTAGTTCCTAAAAATTTCTTGAGCTAGGAGGATGTTGTCCTTTATACAACGGTTCTTAATAAAAGCACTTTGATTTGGGCTGATAATGTATGGCAATATCTCTCTGAGTCTATATGATTTTAGTGGTCATCTTATAAATCATGTTACAACAGGAGATAGCTTTATAATCAAAAAAAGTGGAAGGAAGATTCTTTTTCAGGACTAGAGAAATAAAAGTTGAGTTAAGCTTTTTGAGAAGACTCCCATGTTAGAAAAAATCTTGGATGGCCCTAGTGACATCATCCCTAATGATGTGCCATGTTTGTTTAAAGAAGAGCCATTAAACCCATCCAAACTAGGGGCCTTTGTAGGGTTGAAAGAGGTGAATACATCCTTAATCTAATATGCAGAGATTTCAGCTAAGAGGTTGTTTCTAAGGTTTTCAGGAATTGGATGAGGGAAAAGGGCATCCACATACTCCTTAGAAGAGCCTAGGTCTTTCTTATTCCCAAGAGATTTTTGGAAAAAAGCTAGGAACTATTTTTGGATTTCTTATAAGTTGGCAATCCTATGGTCATTTTCCACCACTAATAAGTGAATGTTGTTCCTATTTCTATTTGACAATAGTGAATTGTGGACGAACTTGGTGTTCCTATCCCTTTTCCTGAGCCACTTAATTTGAGAAGATTGTTTATAAAAGGACTCTTAATCACTTAAGGCTTTAAACAAGTTAGTAATGGCCTCATTTTCCTCTGTTACTAGTTGAGTCCTATTAGGCAGAAGTCTCATTTGGTCTTGGATATTTCTAAGGATAGTTTGACAAGTCTCAACCCTAACATTTACAGCGCCTATCTATTCTGAGTTTAGGGATTTTAGTGCTTTTTTACTATTTTAAGCTTAGACACCACACAGAATATAGGAATACCCCGAACATAAGAATTCCGAGCATCTTCTACTATCTAAAGGAAATTTGGCTAGGAGGCTAGGAAATTGGAAAACCTAAAAGGAGAGGACCTCTTATTTAGGGAAGATAAAGACCTAATCACTACTAGAGAATAGTCTGAAATGTTAAGGTTATAAATCTCTCCATAGGATCTAGGAAACCTAGAACTCCAATCTAAATTGATAAGAGCTTTATCTAATTTTCTTACTATTTGGAGATTACCATATTGTTTATTAGTCTAGGTAAAACTAGGACTCTTAGAATTTAAATCAAACAACCCACAATCCTCTACACACTTCCCAAAGTCATTCATACCATTAATGGCCGAGGAACTAAGAGGTTTAGCCTCATAAGAAAACAGAATAGCGTTAAAGTTCCCAACTATAATCCACGGATGACTCCCAACAATGAGTTTAATATTAGAAAGGGTAGACTAAAGATTTTTCCTACGATTCAAATTATTAGATCCATAGACAGAAGTCACAAAAAAAACTGAAGCACAATTCGTAGGGGTCACCTCCAAATAAATCAGTTGATCATTGGTAA
Organism: Erythroxylum areolatum; assembly: GCA_024520975.1. NCBI lineage: Eukaryota > Viridiplantae > Streptophyta > Magnoliopsida > Malpighiales > Erythroxylaceae > Erythroxylum > Erythroxylum areolatum. The sequence goes on from JANIJH010000224.1 coordinate 26,773,790, forward strand.
TTAAAGGAGAGCACAAGTGGGCCTCGTTTCTGGAGCTCAACTAACTGGAATCATAGAGCATGAGCGGGTTTACTTGTAGGGTTATGCCAATGTACCCTAATTAGCCATCAACGGTTCCACATTGCTCATATAACATCTCAAGCCACAAAGGTGATCCCACACAATGAATTTACAATACTCACAATTTGACTTCATCAAAATGGTAACTCTTAGTCTCTAGTTTATTTTGGAGCAAGAAGCAACTAAATCGGAGTTCTAAAGATGAAGATAGGCTTAAGGAACCAAAGTATAATCATGCCCCCACATGCTCTCACAACTGATCCCTCAATTTCTTCCAATAAATCTTCTTGAATTCAAAACCAATGGATGTAATTGTTTTTGGGAAGATAGAAAAATGTGTTAGAAAACTATCGCTTCAAGAATCACCTCAATCGGAGGTCGGACGAAGAAGTTATGACCAAACAAATACAACATGTTCATGTCCTTACTCATATTGTACATGCCTTGGCGCAATTGTTATAACTCTCACTACAGATGTCGGATTAACTTTATTTTTGAACATTTTGAAAGAATACTCCTAGATATACAACTTTAGTGAACACTCCAAAATGAGATTCTATTTTTTGGAGGGTCAAAAAACACGGGCTGTGTAAACCAACACAGGCTGCCCGTGTGATTTTCGGGTGAAATGGTGCTCCTGCGCTGGAAACACATGGCCTGTGTGATTTTACATGGGCAGGCCATGTAACCTTCAGGTGAAACTAAATTTTCACTCTCCAAGACCCCTCCAATGGATCCCAAACCCATCCTATCATCCCTTTTACTCATAATCTTGCCAAATTCAACTCTTTCTAGTACGATATTACTTTCTATACTCTAACGGGATGTTTGGTATAAGGGAATAGTTATGCTATTCCCACTTTATTCCTAGCGTATTATTAATCCTGTGTTTGGTTTCTAACTAAACGCAGAATATCCATTCCTCCGGAAAGTCTATTCTTAATTTTTGAAGAATAGGTAAAACCAACTACAACCTATCTTTATCTAATCCATGAATACCTATTCATCTTCGACATCTGAAATTTGTTCCTTCTTACAAATTTATCCTTCTTCAAGTTCGTGATTATCTTCTCTCCCGAAACTTCTTCCTCTTCTTCAAGTTTGAGCCTCTCTCCCGAAACTTCTTCCTCTTCTTCAAGTTCGTGATTCTCTTC
>JANIJH010000224.1:26775103-26787551 GCA_024520975.1 Erythroxylum areolatum
CAAACTTTCTATCTTCAAAAGTCAACTTTCTTAATTTCTTCAAAATATAACACTTTCACTAATCATTTCTTGCTTTTTAACTTCCATTTCAATCAACTAATTCATTTTAACTTTCATAACTCATACCACTCTACTCAAATTTCAAAGTCATCAAAATCAATCACTTCATTTCTCATCAATTTCCTTTAAGCACAATAACATCTATAATACAATACTTATACAAACACACTCATTTAATTCCATTTAATATTTCTAAATTTCACCTAAAGATCGGGGTCCAACACATATTCTATCTTTATTTGCTTAAATGATACTTTTCCTTTTTCACTATAAGTGGCCAACTAAAAGGACGAAGACTAACTCCTCTTCAAGTCTAATTCCACACACATTCTCCCATATATAATTCTAAACATCTTAGCTGTTTAGGTATTCATAAGTAGAGGATAGGCCACTACACTAGCTATCCTACCTAACCCTTCGTTATTCCAATATTTGTATGGAATATTGTGGAATCTAGTCCACACTGGAGCATACCTAATCTCCTCTTACTATCCTGCATTCAAGCTTCATTTCCTTAAGAATAAGGGCTTCTCTTGGATATGTTAAAGGCCCTTCTCTAGTACCTCATTCATACCCACGTCCGAATCAAACTTGAATAGAACCTTATTCGAACTAATGATCAAATTTTCAGTTAATCCAAAGGCTAACCATGATTTCGAGAGGGTTCTATGAACTACTGGGTAGGCAAGACGCTTACCTATGAAGAAGCCTATCAGGGCGTGTCTTTGGCGGGGGAATGATGAAATTTTGGTCATCCTTAATCTCCGGGGGGTAATAAGTCAAAACCTTAACATTTGAGGATTCCTCCACTAACTCAGAAACTACAGATTTTTAGGTTTTTGGAAGTGCTTTCACCAAAGCTCTCGGGTCTTGAGTGTTTAAGGAATTTGCGGGAATAAAAGACTTTTCAGCTTGATTTTGCCCTCCTACAGTTGTCTGAATCTTTATAAAAGAAGAAGAAATTTAAAGGTTCAGATCTACATTTTGGGTGAGGGAGTCGAAAGGAAAGGTCTTAGTGATGGTGCAGTGATTTAGGCTAGGGGAACACGAGATGAGGAAGGGGAAGAAGAAGACGTAGTCATGGATTAGTGGGGAGTAAAACCATCGGCGATCTATGAAGTTATAGCCTCTCTGCTACTCTCTCTCGCATCTCTCTCTTTAAAGAAACAAAAGCTATTGCTCTTGTTGATTATAGAAGTGAGGATCATGTTATTAATATATTTACAAGAAGTTTGAAATTAGATTTTCAATATCTTAAAAAGTTATTAGGAATTTAGTCTTAGCATGGTTTTTAGATTACACTGATTTCATCGATATCAATTTTGAATAAAAGTTTAGTTGCTCTCTATTTTATTTTGTAGGAGTTATGCAAGTATTTAGGAGTTCGATTTATATTAAATTGTGTTACGATGGCTTTAAGAGTCAATTTCAAGTATTTGAGTAGTGCAAGTCTCCAATTTTTTATGTTATTGTAAAGTCACATTTATAATAAATAAATATATAGAATTTTCTTTACTTTTCTTTTATTTAATTTTATAAGTTTAAATAATGACCCACTTTAATTGTTATCACAAATTTCAATTATAAAATCAATAACTTTAACTTTGAATAAAATTTAAACTTTTGAAATGGCTAAAATGAATGATGATTTAAAGTTTTATGGATTAAAGTACTTAGAATTTTTTTTTTTTCTTCTAGAGGATGATCGAACTAGAATTTGTTCATTAACTTCAAGTTAAACTCAGCCTTTTTTACTATATTTAACTTTGAACAAAACCATTAACAACATGTCTTATTACTAAGAATATCTTTCTGCTAGGGTTATAGTTCGTTGCACCTATTTAAAAGTCAAATTCATATGAAGTTTGAGATTTAAATAAATCAAATAATATGTAATTTTAATTACAGTAATTTAGAGTAGCATTAATCATACCATTATAAATAAAATTTTAAAGTAAAACTATATTTTAATAGTGAGTCTTTTGGCTAACTAATTTTTTATTCTAATTAATTAAGTTTCATCGTTTAGTATAACTTTTTTATTTTATAAATTGAAAAAAAGTTTTTCATTATGTTTTAATTAAAAAAAATTTATTTAAATTTTCATAAGATAAATATGTATGTATTAACTCATTTGTTAGTCATTTATTTTAATTGTCTTTGATAAAATTTTTATTTGTTGTAACATGTATTTTTACACCCAAATTTCCATTTTTTAGATTAATAAAAGAACAAAATTCATATGACTAATTAGAGATTTTATCTAAGGTAATTGCATTGTTTTCACGTAACCATATTAAAGTTATTTCAGCTTACTTTTAAACTAATTATAAATGGATTTTAATTTCCTTTGACAATTTTATATAATTTTTATATTTAATAAATATTTAAAACTTCATTAATAAAATAACTTAATAACTAAGTAAATTTATTATTGTTCTCTAGAAAACATACAAAATAAAAAGAGGTAAATTATGCGTATATTCTTTTTTTGTTATTTTTAAAGTAATGAATAGTTATGTCAAATTTACATTTAAAAAATTTTGTAAGAAATATAATAGGGTAAATAACGAAGAATCCTAAACTTTATTAAATTTTGTAATTTTAAATTGTTGTAAAAATAATCTGAAAGTAGTCTTTCAATCATTACTAACATACATACCATGTCACCTATCAGCTTTGTCACATGGATAATACGTCGATTTTATTTTCTAATAAATTTTGAATAAAACAATTTATTCTCTCCTCCTCTTCTCAACACTTTTGCTGTCACTAAGAAGTTGGTAAGAGAATTGCAGAAAATGGCTCAAGAGCTTCAAGTTTCTCCCTACCATATGGATGGTGCAGGAAAGCGGATAATCTATTGCAAAAAATTATGATCTTTAGGCAATTATGAAAAAGTGTTAAGCTACAAACCACAGAAAACTCAAATGAGCAATATAATAATGTCGAGCTGCTATTAAGAAATAATAGGACCAAAAAAAGCATAAGGAAAAAGTGAAATTCTGCGTTAGAATTAAAGAACAGGCCGTAATAGTAAAAGCGAGTAGAGAAAGAGAAACAATTCTTAGCTTATGACCACTCTTTAAGCTCTACTTAAGAATTCACCGTCTTTAAAAGTGGGGAGAAACTCTCAGATTGTGTATCCTAAACAACTTTTTTCAATTACTATACTAATGGCTATATACAACTCAAAAACTTTCTTTCTTTCTTCGATGAAAGAATCAATATGGTTCATGAAATACACTTGTACTCACATGCGTTCTGCTCTTAAAAATTTTCTAATATGCTAAACGATGCCTCTACACACTTCTAGAAAACCTGAGAGCCAAAGCAGAAAAGCAACGACAAAGTGGAAAACTGCCACCGACGTCATTGAGACAATAAGCATTGGTATAACAATTGCAGAGCAAAAAAGTAAGACTGCTGAACTCTTGGTCGAAAGCGTTCGTGGTTGTGTTTGAAGAATTGGGTCCCTCGTCTTTTCCTGCAATTTCCTATTTTTGCTTTGGATAGAGTGTTGTAAGTAAGAAGTGAAGAGGTGTTAATTGGTTAAATGAGTTCTTCGACCTGGTTTGGGCTTTCAATATAACCAGTTAGCTATTATGGTTTACGTTTGGTTCCTTTGTCTGGATATATTATGAATTGATCAAGTTCATTATCCCAACAACTTGCTATAGAATTGCATTTCCCCTGTCCTGAACTCTCTGTAACCCAACTGTCCTGTCCTTTTTCTGAAAAAAAAACTATATTCATCCTAAAGTATCACCCGTAATCCAACAAGCTTCTGCGTGATATACTTGTAGCTGTTTTGAGTTGAACGGAGAAAACATGCGTAGGAGTTGAAGTTATTAGAAATTCTGAGCCAGTAAGAAATTATGTGGTAAAGAACTAGCATACAATCGGAGCAAAAGTAAGTTGCGTAACAAAAGGTCACCTTTATGTTGCTCTTTACTGAGGCAAAAGCAACGGAAATAACAACCTTTTTTGTTTCAGCAGCTGAATTACACGACAAACTAAAAATAAAGAGCTCAAGAGACTCATGCCAAATTAAACTCTCTCCCTATCTAGAAAGGCTAAGGTAAACAACCACCTTTTTTCTTTCGGCAGCTGAATTACACAACAAACTGAAAACAAAGAGATCAAGAGACATATGCCACATTAAACTCTCTCCCCATCTAGAAAGGCTTTTAACTCTTCAGGCCAGCTTAGCTACCTTTGATTTGGCCAAGGTGTTGAACCGCAAGACCTTTCCTTCTCAAGCTAATACGCCATTTTTTATTCTTTACACGGTATAGTGCTGCTGGATTGTATCAATGTCCAAGCCCTTAAGCTTGACCACGGACTCAACATGTCCCTTGAGTGTATGAAGCTCCCGAAGCCTACAAACCCATGTTTAGAGAGACAGACGATATAATAAAGGTAAACAATTTTACTTCTTAACCATGATGGCCTACCTTGCAACTTCAGCTCGTCTCTTGGCCTGCTCAGCAATCTCAGACAATTCCCTATAGCTATTCTTCTCGTTGAAGATGCTAGCGGTTTCAGGTGGTTGAAGGCCATGCAAGGTCCTTTGAGCAAGAGCCCATTGAGCTTCTCTTTCCTCTTTACCATAATCTTTCTTGGTGGTAAAGGCAGTCTGTTAAAAAGAGTACAATAAGTGCAGACATGAGGTGATTGTGCTAGCTTCTTGACAATGCACAATTCTAGGTCCTGAAGAAGATTGCTTTTACGAAAATCATTACCTTGTTTTCAAGTAAGTTGTTCCATGCCTTTCCACTCAAGATGTAACGGATGCCAAATTTCAGCAAGTCAAGAGGGACGTAGAAAACGATACTGTAAAGCCAGATAACACCTGCCCATCCCCACCCAATACCCTTAACTTTTGCAAAGCCCCAGTTGGCATATACCGCAATCACAGTTGCAATCTGAGAAAAAACACTTCATGTTCCGGGTTGTGAAGTATAAAGGGTAAAGTTTGTGAGAGAGTAAAATTCATACCAGTTGTGCAATCATGAAAGCGCCCATCAGGAGTAGACCAGGTCGTTCCACATAGGACCAGCTACGTGAACGAGTCACGAAAATGAGAGCCTGACTCACAATACTAACTTGAAGGTACAAAGCACTCATCATTTCGTGATCTTTGTCCCTTAATGATCGAACACCAAATTTGTCCTGTATCCATTAAAGTTGAGATGATCAGCATTGTAACCAATTAAAAAAAAAGTCAGTTTCAGACAGAGACATTGTTGCTCATACCGAAAAGAAGTCAGTATCATGCATGGCCCAGAAGAATATCACTGTCATTAATGCCAAATAACCACCAAGTGCAACACCCGTGGCAAATATCTCTTTTAGTTTCCAGCTATCAGGAAGTGGAGATGGCTTCACTCTATCTTTTGAAATCGTCATAATTGTACCTAAAAACAACATTAATTAATATAATTTCCCTGCACTTTAACTATCCAAATGGTGCACTTAACCAGCCAAACTCACCATCATTCAGGATGGCAATAATCAGAACCATGAAAGGAGAGAAGTCGAACTTCCATATCAGAGCAATAAGCATGAAACCAAACTGCATGCAAGAATCGAAAAGAACATCATTCAGATCTTTTTCTTTTACCAAATTCTACAAATTACTCTCTCTCTCTCTCTACTTACCACAATACGGATGGTGATGGAAACTGCATAGATCTGCAAATAGAAAGGATTTAAGTCCATTTTATCATAAAAATTTATTGAAAACTACTAAAAACTGAGAATCCCGAAAGGTGATCAATAAGAAGGCAACTAACGGTGTAGTTCTTCATCCTCTGGAAAATTGCTCTGCTAGTCAGAACGGCGCTGATAATAACACTCAATCCAGGCTCTGTCAGAACAATGTCAGAAGCACCTCGCGCAGCATCTGTAGCATCCGCCACAGCAATTCCAATATCGGCCTTTTTCAAGGCTGGTGCATCGTTCACACCGTCACCAGTCATCCCTACGATATGTTTACTCCCTTGCAACTTCTTGACAATTTCATATTTGTGTTCTATACAGAAACAAAACAAAAAAGATATTTTAAGAGACAATGAAGCCCACATAACCAAAAGTGGGTAACATCTTATATAAATGGTGCGCACCAGGAAACACTCCAGCGAACCCATCTGCCTTCTCAATCAACTCTTCTACAGGAACAGCATCTAGGCTTCCATCCTTGTGTTGGCCCAGTAAAGATGCAGAAGGATACATGTTTGTTCCCATTCCAAGTCTTCGCCCAGTCTCTTTCGCGATGGCAAGTTGATCACCTGCAAATTAACAAAACCATAGGTGAGCAACGGTGGTTAAAGAAGAAGAAGAAGAAAACATTCTCTACCCTGAGTAACCAACTAAGTAGACAAATTACCAGTAATCATTTTGACATTGACACCAAGATTGAGAGCTCTGCGAATGGTTTCTGCACTGTCATGCCTGGGCGGATCAAAGAGGTTCAACAAGCCAACAAACTCCCATGGACCGCCTGCACTTTCCTTGGTTTTCTCTGGCACTTGCTGTGAACGTACCATGACAACAAAGTGAGAATTTTTCCTTAGAAATAATGAAGAATTTAGAGGTGAGGAATCAAAACCTGTCTGGCAACAGCCAATGAGCGAAGCCCACGTTCCGCAAACTTTTCAATGACAGAATGAACCTTCTTCTTGATATCTTCCCTAGAGTTGCAAAGACTGAGGATCTAGTAAAAAGAAAACATTATCTAAGACTAAGTGAATTGAGAAAAAGTTAAAGTAACATAGCATGTAATGTTAGCAGGTTACCTGTTCAGGGGCGCCTTTGCTTGCGCGGTGCCAGTTTCCATCAGCATCTATGTAAGTCAAAGCAGTTCTTTTGTCCACAGGATTGAATGGGAAGAAGTGTACTTCTCTTATACCAGCTCTTGCCTGTCAGGAAATTATATGAATCCATAAGACAGAACATACACATACCATTTCATTCCTTAGAAAGCAGAGGTATACATATATATATATATAGGTATATATACCTCCTTTGGGTCAGCTAGCATGCCAACCATGGCTGCATCAATGGCATCCTGGTTCTCAACCCTAGAGGCTCTGGCTGCAAGCAGTATGACGTGGTCCCTATCCACACCCTTGACGAAAACCTCTACCAAGTTCTTGTCAATACTCAGCTTGTTGAGGGTGAGAGTCCCAGTTTTATCACTACAAAGGACATCCATACCAGCCATTTCTTCAATGGCAGTCATACGCTTAGTGATGGCCCCTTGTTGAGACAACTTGTGGGACCCAATAGCCATCGTCACAGACAAAACTGTAGGCATGGCTATAGGGATACCTCCGATCAAGAGAACCAAAAGGTTGTCAATGCCATCCCTGTACTTCCTCTTCTGAATAGGGTACATGACTATGATCTCAACTACCATTCCAACCGCAATGGAGCAAATGCAGAAGTTCCCAATAGCGGTGAGCACCTTCTGGAAATGCCCAACCTGGTTGGTGCTGTCCACAAGATGTGCAGCCTTGCCGAAGAACGTATGAACTCCAGTGGCAATAACAACAGCCTCAATTTCTCCTTGTTTGCAGGTGGAACCAGAGAAAATCTCATCACCAGGATTCTTGGTCACTGGAAGTGATTCTCCAGTCAGTGCCGATTGATCAACTTTCAGCGGATCACCTTCAAGAAGTCTGGCATCAGCGGGGATGATGTCTCCTAACTTCACACTGATGATGTCTCCTGGAACCAGGATTGCAGCTTCCTCCTCAGTCCATTTTCCATCTCGAAGCACCTATATTAGATTAAAAATGTGAGGAAGCCTGATTTGTACAAAACATTAAAAAAAAAAATCCATTTGTTTCATTACAACGTCATCATCAGCTAATTAATTACTTTGGTTTTAGGAGCCAGGCCAGCCATAAGAGCTGCAGCAGCGTTGCCAGCATTGTTTTCTTCAATAAAACTGATGGTGGAGTTAATGACCAACAAGCAAATAATGCCAACGAAATCTTCCCAATCAGGGGGCTTCCCTTGGCCATTAGCCAATGCTATTGCCATGATAGCTGCTGCTTCCATGACCCATGATAATGGATTCCACATGAATCCGAGAAACTTGAGAATTTTGCTTTCCTGTTCATGTCATGGCCAGTAATATATACATATATCGTCAGTCCACTAACGACAACAGATTAATCTTCATATCCAACCACTTAACTACCTTCTTCTCTTCCAGCTTGTTGGGCCCAAAAATCTGAAGCCTGTTGGCTCCTTCCTCCGAGCTCAAGCCTTCTTTGGTACATTTCAGTTGCTCAAACACTTCGTCAACAGGAATGCGTTCCTGTTCAAATTATGAGGTTATGAATCACTTTTTAAAAAAAAATACATGGTTAACCTCATAAAAATAACGCTTCATATTTTTTCCTCTCAAATTTCTGATTGATGTAATTTAGTTACAATAATCAACATATATACATTGGATTACACAATTAAAAAAAAAGAATCTCTTTCACTAGATATCAGGACACAAGCGGGTTTTTCTTGTTCCTCAACTAAATAAATTATAATTTATAAGATTATTCGTACCCATGCACCTTATTAGCTTTAAAATTCTGAAATTTAAATTCGAGATATATAATAAATATCCTGTCAAATAAGGATTCTGTTTCCAGCCATGGATATTAAGATTTTGAATAGTAGTAATCTTATCAATATGAGTATATATTTTCATATTCCCTCTGTAACATCCACAAGCTTATAACTAACCAAGTCAGGTCCAGAGAGTCGAGTTGACGAGTCAGTTAGTCATCGAAGCGTCGAAAATCTAACCAATCAACCCAAATAAAAGACGTTGACCTAGAGACATGACAACCTCAAAAAGCGCATATGGTCACGTGGCCACCAACCTAGTTCCCATATTTATTGGACCGTGCTAACACGCGCCACTGCCAGTCCATGAAACAAAAAGATCCAGGGATAAAGTTGTCAAATCAATAAGCTAAGGGTACAACTTACATGTCCGTGACAGTCCCCTCCCCTGGATTCTTAACGGTTGAAAGAAAAGAGAATTTTATTTACAAGGTCTACAGTACCACGGAAAAGTACCCAAAATTCCAAAAAGTGCCTAACGGACACAGACAAAGAGAAGAGACCGGCTCAACATAATAAATGAGTTTCTGTTTTATTTTATTTTCTTTGGAAGTTTGTGAACAAGATTGTGTCTTTCTCAAGGAATCACCTGAAAATGATCTGGGTCTGGGACTGTTAGGCCGCAGAGAAAATTGGAAAGAAAGGTTTGGACTACTTTAAGGTAGTAGCTCCCATGAGACGAACAAGTTCGCTTGTGGGAGTAAAAGTGAGTTTCTGTTCGAGAGAAACAAAGAGGACTGAATTGAACCATCTCAAATTATTCTCTTTTTCCAAAATGATTCCATCATGTTCAACGAATAGACAGAAAATTTAGGACCACCCACAAGTTGAAACAGATCAATGTCATGGGATTTGTTGTCAAACTTGTTCGTTACAACACGTAGAAATAAACAAGACTCTTCAATTCTCTATCTGATCTGAAGATTCCAAATATAACCCAGAAATAAAGTACGAGCCTTTAACAACCCCGTTCAGTCCCATGACAGATCTCTGTCCCTTTCAGTTTGAAGCTCACGAAAACAGACTTAAGGAATACGAAAACTAACAAACCATCCAAAATTCTCAGAGCTAAAACCAGGGGAGTAAAAAGAGTATAAGTGAAGAGGGAATACCAAATCAACAGTCTCGTTCTTGATCTCCTCGAGAGTGATATTGGACTTCGCCATGTTACACTGTTAAGTACAGCTATAACCCAAAACAAACAAAAAAGTTCTTGTAAAAACAAACACGGAACAAGGCTAATCTGGTATAGTCAGTAGTGGTGGAGAAGAGAAAGATGGACAGAGATGAAGCTAGGGGCCACCATTCAATGAGAATTTGGGCATCCCAAGAAATGGCAGAGAGAAAGAGAGAGAGAGAGAGAGGTTGTGGGATAGATAGGTGAAGGATTCTTTGCAGTCCTTTCTCTACTTCTCCTTTTATATAGTTTTTTGTGATATGAGACATGTTGCAGGTTGCATATTTTTCTTGACTATCTTTTGTTTTGTTTTTCTTTTTATTATTATTATAATACGTTGCGGGCTGCATTGTCAATTGACATCCTGAACTGATTAAACGAAAGGGCTGGATGATGTTAATCGAAGATAAAATATATATAGATACCACCATTAGAAATAGACTTCCTTTTATTAAGATCAAACCGGATTATAGTTACTGGATCTATCAGGCTAACCCCAGTTGTCCGTCTTCAGTGTTTAAAGTTTAATCCATTCCCTTCTTCTTTCTCAATTTTCCTTTTTTTTCCTGATAATGTTAAGGAGGTGACATAAATACAAATCGAACTATACATGATAAGTTATTTAATCTCAACTTGGAAAGCCGACCAACCAAACTGAAGAAATTTACTGGCACATACGCTCTAAAGGTCTAGTCCTTTCGTCATTATCTTTTGACACAATCTACCTGAATTGTTGTGAATAGTATGTAATCAACTATTTGGTTGTGCTAATTAATAACACATTCATACTGGTAGTCTATGGGAGTGATTAGGTTGATAAAAGAAGATCAAAACAGTTTTCATGTGCCCTTTTAAGTTGGAGCATGAAACTGAAACTTGTAAAAATTAGAGAGAATGTTTAATTTCCGAGAATTAAAAAAACTTTACATTATTTATCTTTTTTACCCTTAATCTGATAATTTCAACTTCCTATAAGAAATCTATGTGCATAATTTTAATATTACAAAAGATTTTATTTGGTCAACAAAATCGAAGTCTGTATCAAAAGCTGAATCATTGAATTGTGTTGATTTATTTATTTTTTTTCTCAGATGGTACAGTGATTAAGTATATATACTGTACCGGAACGACTGAAGCAAAATATGGTAATAAAGGGTCAATTTTAGCGTGCAGGAACCAAAAAAATCAGCAAGTCTGGATCATAATATAAATTGTTGAACAGCCTTTACGTTATCTACATTTATTTTCTTAAAAAGATTACGAGCAAGTATTTGAAAATTATAATTTCTTTACCGTATACATTTGAATTTTATACCATATATATGTATACATATGTAATTATTTAGTCACTTGAATCGAATATATATATATATTGGAGTTCAGTCTGGTGAAAAATGGGATCCTTACTTCTAATGGGTAACCTAATCTAGACCAATATATGACAATTGGAACATTCTTCTCAGGTCACACAGCCTAAAAGCAGAAGGTTAAACATTGACTAAGAGCTTTGGATGTACATCGCCGAATAATGCAAGATCAAGGGACAATTATTTCCTCTGCATCTATTTTATACTGTTTTAAAGCTGATCAAAACACTACGTAGTGGGTCTCCTTGCAAACCCACTGTGCACTTTGGTAAATTTGTACTAAAGAAAAATCATCTTCATATTGCAAATAAAGTTTGACAGAGGGATCTTGTGTAAATTATAGAAGTTAGTAACATGATAACCCCAAATTGGACGCCTTAAGTGCTCCTCGCTATGTATTCAATTGCTTAAAACAATAAGCCTATCATGGTCTGGATACATATTAGACAGAAGTAAGATCTACCGATGGCAAAAATGCAGCTACGTACCAAGCTCTGAATTTACAGCTAAAGTGAAAATAAGAGAAAACAATAATAATAATAATAATAATTGTTCCAACAATCTTTTATAATAGGATCACTAGAGAATTAATTTTAGGTTTATTTATCCAATTGACTAAACATTAAGTTATATGTATAAATTAAAGGATAATCTTTTCTAATAACAAGTTAAATGTCACCTACTTGTTCATAACATGCCTGTCATCACCTGCAAGTAATGAAAGAGGCCTTTCAGTAGTGTTTTTGTTTGCTTTTTTAACTTGGTTTCAGATTAAAGAAGCCAGGGTCAAATCAATCTAGTGAAGAGCCGTTTACATAGAAAAATAAAGAATCATAAGTCACGCAAAAGACTTCGTGCAGATATATGTCACAGGATGGAGTCATCAGCACAATAATGGGACTAATTTGTATTGTAAGTTTGACTTTTGACTTTATAATAAGAGCATAAGTTTTTTTCTTATTAAGAATGATTATAAATTTAGTAAAATGATGACAACTGTAGTACTGTAATTATCGTTTTTATAATGCTCAACACCAATTTCTACCCCCCCACGCATGAGAAGTTGTTTGCGTATCAAAAACTAACAAGTTGTCCAATACAACCCTATACGAATGTTAGCAAAATGGAAGGCGAGAAGCCAAAGACTGGTGCATATTGATATGGGGTTAGTTACAGCAGTTAAAATAGCTCTTATTTTTATTTT
>JANIJH010000224.1:26812906-26824348 GCA_024520975.1 Erythroxylum areolatum
GAAGTATTGATGTCGAGTCTCTTACTGTCATCAGTAATGTAACCCTGCAATCCTCTAGCTTTGATGAACAACAAACAAGATCTTGACCAAGCAAGATAATTAGTTCCATCAAGTTTTACGGGACTAATTTGAAGTGAAGGAATATCAGAACTCGACATAATTACCTTCTTTCCCTCCATCTTCTGCAGTATTAATCAAAATCTCCAAAAAATAGAATATAGCCAAAAAATAGCTTTTGTATGGGCAGAAAAATACCAAGAACAAAAGTACCGAAGGAAAACAAGAGAGTAAGGGTACTGGCAGATGGTTGAATGTTGAATGTGACACCCCCAAAGGAGAGGCAAGAGGCAGGCGACTCCGGTGGAGAAAGAACGGCGGCGAAACAGTGGCCGGAGGGTGGCGCGTGACACTCATGCGCGGCGACGGCAGAGGGGCTTCGGCGGCGCGTGCGGATGCGTCGGTGTTGGGTTTTTCCGGTGAGGTTCGCCGGTCACAGTAGGAGTCTAGGTGGGTGGTGACACAATAGGCACAATGATTTTAGGGCGAGTATACTCAGCCACGTGTTCGTCCTTGTTTGGAATGAACAACCAGAAAAAAATGCCCTAAATCGGACAGGGCTCTGATACCATGTTGAAGATTGAAAGATTGAAAGATTGTTTGTATTTCACACACTTTCTGTACATAGGAACAATGTATATATACAAGCTTCCTAGGACTATTTAGGAAATAATCTAACTATTAACTATAGGATAATCTAGCTATTAACTATAGGGAATCTCTCAATTATAGGAGAGATTATAGGTACAATTAATACAAGATCAATGCATAAATATCTATAATCAACAGACATAGTAGCAGGGTTATGCTTCCTTTTGTTCATGTCATTGTGAAAAAGATATATATTGTTTTCAGGCAGTAACTCAATTCCATCAGTCATTCAGATGTAGCATCCAGGATTTTCAATGTTAATAGGCACTAAAGATAAATTAATAACAGCTATAAGTAGAAGGAAAGGAAAACTATATATACCTTGTATTAGTCATGATTTGGACTTTGGGACCTCCTCCATTCAAATCGTAAAAGAAAAGCTTTGAGGAAGAAGATCGTTTGATCATGATTCGCCCTTGTAGATAAGAGACAGAAAAGTGGTTTGCAGGAGAAACAAGGTAGCAACAGAATCATAATGCCATGTATGAATAAAATGTCTAGCTTTAGGTACCAGCCAAAGAAACAGTTCTCTCCTCAAGATGCTCTCCGCTGCGCAAGGATCCAAATTACCCAGTGAATTCAGAGATAGACATTGTAACATGGTAGTGTGTATAGGGATTTTTCCCTTCCTCCTTCAGAGCAGCAAGATATTTCAGCCTGTTCCCGAACTATTGCTGCAACATAACCATACCAGAAAGCACACTCAATAAAAGCCCCATTCACTCAGACAAGAACCTCGATCCCTGCATAATAAAACAAAAGGGTATTCTAAAAGTAAAGAATACAATGATACTGTTGGGTCCATCTAGTCATCATCAGCAGTAGCTGCAGATTTCTGCCCCTGAGAAGTAATCTTGTTGGCAGCCTGAAGAAAAAGGGAACAATTTTAACATAATTAGCAAGTTCAACCATGATTACCAGAGCACACTAAAAGCAAAAATTTGAAATATTGTTCAAAATCCATGTTGGTTAAACAAGAATGAAGCTTTTGCACAAATAAACACTAAACATGTTACTAAAAGCAAAATGCACCAGGTTGGCTTTCATTTGCCTAGTGAAATTGGCCACTCTCCGCTGAAGTTTGCTAGTTTTGGAGGCCTACTCGTACTCTCTAATTACTAATCACTAATTACTTCACTCTAACCAATCTAATGATCTTATTCTGTTAAGTAACCATTTTACCACAATAGCTTAGGCTGTTGTATGAGGCAAATTAAATTAGTTTTATATATTCACTAACACGCCCCCTCAAGTGAAAGCCTTTTGGACTTGAAACTTGCACAGGCTCATTCTACCTTGTGCTGAATAATAGGTGGGTAGTAGGATTGCACAGGTTCACTCCACCTTATGCTGAATAATAGGTTGGTGGTAGGATTTGAACTCACGACTACTTGGTCACAAAGGCTCTGATACTATGTTAAGTGGCCGTTTCACCACAATTAAATTTTTAATATGGGTAGAGTGTAGAGTCTACTAACAAGAATTGGACTTGGGTCAACCATTGTCCAAATAACTAGAGATAATTGACCCTTACCACTTATAAAACCATTAACATTTTCATGTTTAGTCAATATGGGATACTCAACACTCCCTCTCAAGTGCAACTGGGACTTGACATCCAATTGTCACTTGAAATATACGCAATGGTAACCGCAACGGGCTGCTGGGATTGGACATCCAGACGGATAACTGAGAAATTAATAATTCGGACCAAACTTGCTCTGATACCATATTAAATTTTTAATATGGGTAGAGTGTAAAGTCCACTAACAAGAATTAGACTTGGGTCAACCATTGTCCAAATAACTAGAACTATTTGTTTGGATAATTGACCATTACTACTTATAAACCCATTAACATTTTCATGTTTAGTCAATATGGGATACTCTAATATATTCTTAAGCCTAAATAAACATTAAGTGTGAAGTTGATACATGTTATGACTATAAATTTAATTTCATACAGAGTAAATTAAAAGGGGACATAAAGCACCTACTTTTTTACTTCTTTTTTGTTTCATAAAAATAATAGAATCGAAAGAAAAAAGAAAAATTTAGTAGTCTATCAAATAGAGTTTTATGAGATAATTCTAGAAAAGTTGTCCAAAAGAAAAACTATTTTAAATTGAAAGTTACCAACAGCAACTTATTTAGGGGTTGAGCTCAATCAAACCAGCTTTTGCCTATTGATAACTGCATAGCAATTGTTGACAATATGTGCAACATAAATACACTTTCCAACTGAATGCAATTAGATTTAGCATCTTATTAGAAGAAAACAACATCTTGCTAATGGACATAAATTTGATGTCTTGCTACACCAATCTGCCTCATTGCTCATCATCTCACAAATGGTACCAGCAAGTACTCCGCATAAAATAGCTGTACAGGGTCAAGGAAATAAAACCATTACTTGACAACAACAGATTACACAAAACAAGTATTACAACCTTGCTTTGATTCCTTTTATCTCTTATTTTGCTTTACATAGGCACTACTATCAAATCGTAGTTCCTTATTCCAGTTTATGATAGTTTATTCACATGCAAATTGAGGGGCCTGAAAGCAAACAAATGTCAATAACCAACATCTATCATAATCTTTTCACCATTTTAAAACTTTCTTAATATAACCAATATACTTAAAGCATAGGAACTAATTTCTTCAGGTAATTAAAACATAACTACTTGATGTGTCAAAAGTTCAACTCGAGGAACAAAATGTCATATGTTTAGCCAAGGTAAACTTCATGCAGGGTTGGTGCAATTGTTCATACTAAGTGCTGAACTAGGACAGGTGATTACCTTCCAAATAAACATGTAGCACGAAGTTATTGCAGCTTTATTCTTCAGATCAACAGATTTAGCATGATTCCACAGTAGGAAGGCCAATATGGCATGGCCGAAAACCTATATCATGCAATTTAAGTTTGATTACACATTTATACATCAACAAAAAAAGGAGCACAGAACTCTGTCAAGCATCCAAATGTTTATTAAAGTCCACTGTTGGGATGCCTGAAATTTAAGTACAACTTTCAAACAAGGTTATTCCAGAACCATCACACCGTAAGTCAGCTTCTGGACCTAGTTACCAAGGAGCTGCCTAGAGCTTGGTTGAATGGCACTTGCCCCCACACAAGTGAAACGTCAATTAAGACTCAAAAGAGGTGTGGTAAGCCTATAATTGATAGGTCTTCTTTTATAGAGCTGGACGTTCAAATGTATCAAATTTAATGAAGCATAAACCCTTAAAAGAAAAGGAACAAATTACCGTGATCCATTTGCTCCAGGTGTAAGAAGATCTTAATCCAACTAAAACAGCAACACTGTAAGCAACTTCTAGCAGTGCAATACAGGTCCAGAATACCTGAGCCAGATCAATTAGGTTCAAAATAAAGGAACTAGATACTCTATTAAGAGAAAGCATATATGTTGAGAGCTAACCCGTTTTTGGCCCAAACTCACTGTAAAGGTTTGTATGCCATATATCTTATCACCTTCCATATCAGGAATATCCTACACAAAATACTATTTCAAGTCTACAAAGAATATATAGTGAATGTGTTACCAATTTAAAAATTTTCTAAGAATATATAGTGAATGTGTTACCAAGTTAAAAATTTTCTTCCCTTACGAATTTTCTATCACTCTAGTAAAATTGAAATAACAGTTACCTTAAATAAGGCTATAACAACTGAAAAGAAGCTCATGAATGCAGTTGCAAAAATTAGAGGCCTTGAGTAGATAGCTGGTCTTCCATACACATGAGTCTGGAAATTGTCAAGACAGGTACTTAAGTACTTCAAGCATATTCCAGGAACAAAAAGGAAAAGCACCTATCATGCAATTTAATGAATCTCTGCTATAAACAGATTCTTGTGCTCATGTATGCTAGACACCTTTTGAGACCTCATTGAGAATGGCAGTAACCAGAAAATCAATTTAAGAGTACATTCCCTTTTGTGATGGTCAAGAATTGAACACCAGCCTTTAAGGCACTACCATGAAAACAAGCTATACTTCTACGTGTTACGAGGAAACTTTTTTAGAATCCCAATGGTAACACTTTTCTTGAGAAAATGATTTTTCCTAAACTTTAAGTGTCTAATAACACAAAATGTGGGAGCAAAAAAATACCTGCATATGCAGATAGAAGGCAAGTTGAACAATCACTGCCCTAACAGCAAGGATGCACATTGCTGCAATGACTGCAAACCTTTTCCATCTCAAAAGTGGCAACTGAACAATCACAACTTGTAAAGGCCATGAATTAGAAATCTATGGTTTATCATATCAAAGCATCACATAGATATTCAAACATGTGACCAATTGAAAAATAATGAAATAAAGTTCAAGTTGTTAGAAGGACATCAGACTTATTCTGCTCCGATAGTATGGTCAGAAGTCCAAGATTAAGTGAAAAAAGTGATAAAGGAGCTAATGTTCAAAAGTATTTATAGTAAATGATTGCAACCATATAAATTTATGTTAATAAGAATAGTTTGTCGTCTCCGGGTTAATAAGAGAAACCATTCAAACTACAATGCAAACGATGAGGTACAGTTTCACTAGAGGCAGCATCAATTGACCAAAATAAGTAGGCATCTCTAGCATCAAGTTGTTGACTTAAAAACTTCGTTATTTACCTGTTTTTCACTTGCTATTGCTACTACAATAAGTTTTCTAGATTGATAGACATTAATTGTGACCAAATGAAAAGATAAAGAAAAATTTATACATATATTTACCCATTTACATTTTTCTCCATTTTCAAAATAAAACTTGAACAGTAAGAATTAAGTTTAACAAAAAATGTTTTTTCCCATAGTATATTGTATTTCTTTTGTGTGAGGCACCCTGCCCACTGTATTGTGCTTTGCTCACACAACTATATGAATGCTATGAGAAATTCATAGTGTACTAAAATGCACTTACGTTGATTGAATATGCTGTTCCAAGAACAAAACTGATGAAAAGAGCATAAAATAATGGCCATGATCCAGCAATCCATCCAAGACAAAAACTCTGTGGAGATGAGAGCGATGTAAAAATTCTTTTACATGAATTCCAACTTGGAGATGTATCAAACTTCTGAACTGCAGGAAAGGTATTACTAAAAGTAAATTGATCTTTTGGAACCAGATTCAACAAGAAATAATACACGTCATCAATATTGGTCTCTCAAAGGGCCATCTCATCCAACATTTAAAAGACATATTTAAACTCAGGATGTTAAGATGCACAAACTTCATGAAAATTGACATGTATGTAACGTGGGTAACACACAGAGAGTTAAGGGTATTTCATAACTAATAGATTGAGCACTAGCTTGTAAACCACCTAAAAAGGTAGAAAGTTCCCACTTATATAAATGTTGCAAACATGGGACTATCTTCCACGGTTGAGCATAATCTGTAAACCTTCATGAAGACTATCTTTCCACCAAATATCATATCCTTCTAGGCTCGATACTCCATAAAAAAAAATTACGAGAAAAGGCAGATTAGAGGCTTATTGGCTAGTCATACAAAGAACAAATTTTACAGGTATACAAACTAACTTTTGTATTTGTCTAAGCACCAACTACAGTATCAACACTCAATTATTGGATATCACAATCGATGTTAATGACTGCGATTAGCTTGGTTGGAGATATTTTGTTTTGACCTATCTTTGTGAGCGTGCTCACAAATTCCATCAAGCTATAGAGGCAAAAGATATTATACCTTATATGAGTGGATGCACATCTATACTTATGGTAAATAAAATGTCCATCAATTTGAAATTATCAACAAATATTTAGACTTGTAAAAAAATGCGATAGATGACTTTAATTTTTCCTTTGTTTGTAGATTTTTTATCTGGACAAGCTACGTGTGAACTATCCATTTAAGTAGGACAAGATGACAAGAGTTACAATATGAGATGACATCAACATCAACATTGACAAGACATTGGATATTGATAGAATATTAGAGTACCAGCACTAGAAGCTAAAGGTAATGTTGTTTCGACACCGATTTATGGTAACATTTAGAATATTATTTTCAAAATTTTTAATAGAATAATTACCTAACTAATCTTAAACGTAAAGCGTTGACTACAACAAAGAATAACAAAAGATCATGGTGGGCCGAGTCAATGAGGAAGGTGAAGAAAGTATTGTGGGCGATGGAAGAGGCAAAGGTATGAAATTAGTAAGTTGTTGTTCACTTGATTGTCCATAATTTTTGGTTTATGAGTGAATAGTTATTAATATTTTAATTAAATAAAAAGAAAGAGAAGAAGTCTGAAGTCATGAAGAGATGTCTATGACGAAGGTACGTGAACAATCAATCTCCTGGCATGAGGAGATGCCAATAATAGATTAAAAAAAAGATATCTTGAGGCATGATGAGATATTAATGAAGAAGAAGGATAAAGATGAGGTTGTCCTGAAACATAGGGAGAAGACATGAAGGAGAATACCAAGAAGAGGAAGTTTAAGAGAGTGGTATATTTTGGAGAAGCTTTCGATACATTTGGATAATAGTTGTAATAATTTTTGATATATTAGCCGAAATGCAACAACTGTCTAATTCATTACATGGTAAGAAGAAGAAGAAGAAGAAGAAGAAGAAGAAGAAGAAGAAGAAGAAGAAACCAAAAAGAGGCTTGAATAAAGAGATAAGATAACATCATTAAAAGCTTAACCAAGCAAAATTATAAGTATTGTATGTATGGCATAGTTTATCTTTTATTCTCGTACCACTTTAAGAAGCATGTTAATAGGTGAACTCATAGCAAGATTAGGTGCCAACAAGATTAAAGACATTTGTGAAGGATAAGAGACTAGAGGAATATGTCACAAGCACAGCTATTTAACTACATCCTAAGCCACCTACAGAGATATAATCAGATTTTATACCATGATCGCAAAAGACATTATGATAGCAAGACCAGTGCCCATGGAATACTCTCCTGAAGCCAAAGGAAGATATGGCTTGTTAACCTGCAATGAAACATGACATAACATTCATAATATGACAGTTATGATATAATGCATCTCTTTCATATTGTTCCAGATATACAAAAAGTCAATAAAATATCAACACAAAGTTTCAACTACTTTAGGGCGTAAGGAGAGGAATAAATGAATAAATATCACACTATCAATCATTTCCAATTATCAAACTCAGCCATTACTTAAGAACGTTACATTTAAGGAAGACATCCCAAACATTTTAATTATTTAGGATGCTGCAACGTGCAAAGTTACCTTGTCTATTTCAACATCGGCCAACTGATTCAATCCAACAATGTATATATTCATCATTAGGGCAGCAGTCAAGGCCTGAAGTAAAAGCAAAGGTAATATAGGTCAATAAGAAGCAAAAATATTTTTGAGAGTTCAATTGATTTGACATATTGCACATCACCTCCAACAATCCTGTGAAAAATACTGGAGAGAAGTCTGAGAGCTTCTCGACTGCAAGAAGAGAAATTGATACAATGCCCAAACCCTGCAGATAGCAAAGTACTTCAAGTTCATAGACTTCTTCTTTACATAGTGAGGTTTGCAAAATCTGGACAAATGATACGCTTCATAGTAAAACATTAACTAATCACAGACAATATCACTAACTTAACTGTTCCTATAACTGTATGAGGCCGTGAAAATCTGTAGAAAGCATATAATGAGTTTAAAACAGATCTTTTGGGATCAAAAGCTCCAGGTTCTGATTCAAGGGGTTGTCCAGACGCAGCATGCACTGAGAATTTCTCTTTTCTGTTCCGATAATGTTGAGGTCTAACTGTGGTGGAGCCTTCAATAGTATCCTTGAAGCAATGCTGCTGAAACCGAGTAACACATCTTCGGTTTAAGCTGTCCCCTGCTCTGCACCATGAAATTTCAAATGCTCCTCTACCTGTTATCAGGGTGATCAAACCAACCATAAATTGCATAATATGTTAAGGAAACGACCGCCATTACATTACCTTAAGGGCCTAAGAACAATCACTGTCTGAAAAAGAAAACAATTACCCATCAACTGGCAACTCAATTATAGAATGACAAAGGAAATATCATTCTCATCATGAAGTGAGCCACTTCCCAAAATGTTCTACCAATCATAGATTTAAATCCGCAAAATAATGCAATATTTCGAAGATTTCACTATAAGCCTCTAAAAGGATCTATATCTACATGCATTAATGTCTCCACGAGGGAACTCAAAGTATTCAGCTGGGTGTGAAATTTGACAGTTACAGTGAAAAAAACTCAAGATTAAGAAATAGTAATGAGAGAAATAATCAATGGTAGAGGAGGAGGAGCAGGACGATGGCAATAATGGGAACTTACTTGAAGAATGGTCCACTTTAAGATTGTCGCTCGTCCGACAACTTCCATCTATTAACATTTCCAATCATCATATGAAGAACAGTCAACATGCCCATAAAAGCAACCCCAGAAGAAATTAACAATGAAATTCAAATCTAATTATTGACAAGACCATAGCTAAAAGTAAAAAGCAACAAAAATATGTTGTAACAACCAGAATTGAAGTGAATACTTTGAGTTTAGAAAACGAAAAGAACTGAAAAAGAAATCCGGTAAATGGACTGAAGTAGATAAAAATGATTTAGAAACAAATTTCACAAAAAAGAATAACGTACCAGAAGGAAAAGAGGAAAAAGAAGAGAGTTTAGGAGTGGTGGCAAGGACCAAAAACTCCATTTTTGGCGACTTGAACAGGGCTTAGTCAACTAAAAAATGCTTTCCAAGTACAAGGCTGAAACTGGGTTTACAAACGCATTAAACAGTCTACCCTTCTCAACTGAAATCGGAGTGAAGGTGAAGCGGTAAAAGTCAAGTGCAACGCAAGCTTTGGTTCTGCAACAGGGGGCATGGTCAGTGCTGCCGGCTAAGGCTGCCAAGTGACACTGTCAGTTAAGACTTAAGAGTCTGTTTAAATTTTAAATTTTATTTTTTTATTTTCAAATTCAATAAAAAATTTGTTTGCCTAAATTTTGGTTTCGATTTTTTTCAATTTTCAAAAATTATGAAAATTATAAGAATATAATTTTAATTTTCTGTTTCTATTTTTTGATATGATTTATTACAAATTAAATATATATTATTTAATTATTTAATATATCAATTTTTAATATAAATTATAAACTAATTATTAATAATAATTATGAATAAATTAATTTTACTTAACAATTTTATTTAATTTTTGTAATTAAATTGATTAATTATTAACAAATATAATCAAATTTAAAATATCTTCAAAAAATAAAAATTGAATTTAATAATTAAAATATATATAATAAATAAAATCTTAAATTATTTAATTTAATAAAAGAAAAAATTATTATAATTTGTTAATAAATATTATATAAGAGAGTAAAACATATTTATTTAATTACAAGAATTTATTTTTAAGTTTTATTTAATATGTAATTATTATTAATGTAAAAAATATAACTATATTAACATATAAAATTTTGTTTTTATTTATAAGAAAAATAGAAATATAAAATTAAAACAAAATATGAAAATGAAAGTAAAAAAAAAAAAGGAAGAGCTAGAGGATTTAGTACTTACTAAAAAAGAAACGAAGACTTGGTTGGCATTGTGTAGAACAGACGAGTTTATTAGCCTTTATTAAAATTGTTTTAATATCAGACTGAAGTTTGAAACCTGACCTTGTTTCTGTTAACGCCGCCATGAACAAGAGGAAAAAGAGGGAGACTTTCTCTGTGATGACATGAAGCTAAAGGAATTGGAATACTCTGGTTACAGGATAACTAAGGGCAAGAAACATTTTCAGAAATTACCATCTGGTTCCTCTTGTCCAGGAGAAACAGGGCCTCTTTGAAGAACTTTTCTCCATTTCTCCAGAGCAGTCAGTTTTGGAATACATTCAACACATTCATCTAGCTATAGTTTGGTAGCAATGAGCACATTTGAGCACTGCTACGTGACGGGCACTCTTTGTAGGATGGAGCAAGCCTATTCAGGGTTGGGTGAAGTTCAATACAGATGGCACTTCCAACGGCTCCACCATTTCGGCTTCAGCAGGTGGACTGCTGCGTGACAATTCAGGCGCTTGATTGGGATGCTTCGTCCAAAACATTGGCAGGTGTTCCTAGTTGATGGCAGAATATTGGAGAATTCTATCGAGTCTTAAGTTCGCATGGTCTTTGGGATATCGGCATATCGTTTTAGAGGTGGATTCGCACACAATGGCCGACATGCTCTCTTCTTCGCAGGCGCGGGCTGTCTCCCCCCACCCTTTACGTAGCGTTTGGTTAGTGTTTGCAGACGCGAGGACAGAGGACAAGGACATATAAGTTCTGTCCTTGGTAGTGTTTGGTTGCCGTCTTTGTCCATTTTCGTTTCGTCTTCAAAGGACAAAGAAATTCTTTTTTGTCCAATCCAAGACTATGGCACAGAAATTTTTGTCCTAAGGGCAAGAACAGAACATCATGGTGAAATGTCCGAAATACCCTCCTTTTAACTCCAAAACGCTACGTTTTCTAAAGGCAAACGATGTTCCCTCTTTGCGCAGCTCTCCTTCCTTCTTCCCTCTGCTTCATAGCTCTCCTTCCTTCTTCCCTGGGCTTCGCAATCTCCGCAGGTAATGGTTTGCATGCTTCATGAATCTCCCCTTGTTTGCCTCTGGAGTCGCTGTCCATGTGAGATTTTTTACGAATCTCCGAAATGCTCTCTCCAATGTCTTGCGTCT
>JANIJH010000224.1:26919163-26931714 GCA_024520975.1 Erythroxylum areolatum
GAGTATATTTGCAGGATTCAAGTGAAGGATAGAAGTCGGGATCAGTTCGCGTCTGCATTGCATGTCTTTATTTATGTCATAAAATGTATATTTTGAAATGACTCAAGTGTTGTATTTGTAAAAGGGCCAAATGGCCATATGAGAATTTTGTAAATGACCTTGTATGATTGAAAAGGGCTTATGTCCTATTTGATTATTTGACTTTCACATGTGCGTCTATGAAAAAGAAAAAGAAAATACCGAATTTTGATTGATCGAGTGCATAGCACACCACCCTCGCGGGGCGCGGTCTCGGATATCACCATCAATATTGGGTTCGGGTCTTGCGGGAGTGGGGTGTTACAGAATGTCATTCATTCGATTATTGGTAAGAATGGTATTAGACTTGTAGTTGTTGATGAGATTCAAAATCGGTTCTTAGGCTGCTTTAAAAGTACGATTGGGTCCAATAAGGACCTGCCTTCTTCCAAAGAGTATGTAGAGAAGTTATTCCCTCATCAGATCAATGATTCTCTTACTAGTTCTCTTATTGCAGACATTTCTAATCAGGAGATTAGGGATGCGATCAAATCTTTTAACCCAAATAAGTCTCCCGGGTTAGATGGTTTTAATGGGGGGTGTTCTTTAATCATACCTGACATATTATTGGGGAGGATATTATTAAGGCTATTAGAGATTTTTTTTCCTTCATGGGCGTCTCCTCAAAGAAATTAACTCTACTTTCATTACCTTGGTGCCCAAATAAGCAAATCCCTCCTCAGTAGAGGAATATAGACCTATCTTTTGCTGTAACTTTATTTATAAGGTGATAGCAAAGATCTTGGCTAACAGGCTTAAAGAGATACACACTAGCTTTATAAGCTCTAATCAGAATGCTTTCATTAAAAATCGGCATATAGGGGATAATATTTTGTTAGCTTAGAAGATTTTTAAATACTACCATCTAGCCAATAATTATAAGAGATGTGTCTTTAAAGTGGGTTTACAAAAAGTGTATGATTCTATACATTGAGAGTTCCTTCTAAATGTGTTAGAAGCTGTTGGGTGCTTCCCAGTTTATTCATTAGATTAAGGAGTGTATTACTTCACCAGCATATGAAATCCTTATCAATGGAGGCCCCACAAAATTCTTTCCAAGAAAGTCAGGGTTGAGATAAGGAGACCCTCTTTCTCCTCTTCTCTTCATCCTTTGTATGGAGGTGTTCACTAGGAGCTTAAATGATTCCATTCGGGGTAGTAACACCTTCTAGTATCACTGGCGTTGTCAAGCTCTTAAGCTCACTCATCTCCTTTTTGCTGATGATCTCTTATTATTTTGTCATGGAGATTTGCTTTGGTTCATACTCTTCTAGATTATTTAGGGGCCTTTTCTCGAGTCTCTGGTATGGTCATGAACTTGAATAAGAGCCAGTTTTTTGTCTCCCCAGAGTTGACCCACTTGGTTCCTTAACTTGAAAGCTTATCTGGTCTTAAACTAGGACACCTTCCCATTCGATATTTGGGACTACCCCTTATATTGGAGAGGTTGTCTAGAAGGGATTGTATCCCTTTGTTAGACAAAATTGATTGCAAAGTTAATAATTGGACCCACAAACATCTCTCTTACGCTGTTAGAGTCCAATTAGTTATTTCGGTCTTGTCTTCCTTTCGGGTTTACTGGGCTAATATCTTTATTCTTCTTTCTTCTATTCTTAAGGAAATATACAAAAAACTTAGGAATTTCTTGTGGTCGAGTTCGGTCGAGAAAAAAGTTGCAACTAGGGTTAATTGGAATGACGTCTGTAGTCCTAAAAAAGGTGGTGGTCTAGGTTTTAAACATTTGCCTACCTGGAATAAAGTGTTAATAAGGAAAAGAATTTGGGTTCTTTTTACTGATAGGGAAGCTTTGTGGATAAAGTGGATTCACACCATTATTTTGCGAAGAAATTTTTTTGGGTCTATTTCTCCTAGTAATAGTCAATCGTGGAGTTGGCGGAAGCTCTTGTCTGTTAGAGACCAACTTAGGGACCAATTTTGATTTAGAATTGGGAATGGTATTTTTACTTCTCTATGGCAGGACCCTTGGCATCCGAGCGGTATCCTGTTGGCTCACTCGACTCCATGGTTGATCAATGGGTCAGATCTTCCCATGATTGCCAGAGTTTCAGATGTTATTTGGCACAATGAATGGAGGTGGCATCATACAAATATGGAGCCTATTCGTACCCTATCCCCCATTCCTTATAACCCAGATTCTTCCAGTGAGGATAGCCTTGAATGGCTAGTTAGCCCTTCCAAGCAGTATACTAATGAGTCAGCATATAAACTCATGAGACCGATCCATCTGATGGTGTCGTGGTATCCATTAGTATGGCATAAGGGGAATAGTCGTCGTTGTTCCTTCATCTTATGGTTGGCCTTTTTGAACAAATTGCCGACTAGGGATCAGCTTCTGTTTCTCCACACCCCAACTGGTGTTCCTTATGTGTTAAGGATTCCGAGACTATTGACCATATTTTCTTTCATTGTGCCTTCTCACGATCGGTTTGGTCCACTACTCTCCACCATTTTTACCTTCCCAGTTCACAACTCTCTGATCTCCATTCAATCCTACGAAGGGTTAACATGTCTCCCCCCTTCAACAATAGTGACTTTCATACTTTTTGCATTGTCCTGTCTGTTGTTGTGTATAATCTGTGATATGAACGAAACCTTCGCACCTTCCGTGATGAAGCCTTGGATATAGGGAGTTTTACCTCATAAGTGATCTTACAAGTTATGGAGCACCTCCGCTTAAACATTGAGGGAAGGTAATTAAGTGTGTATTCAGTTTCTTGTTATTCTTATTGCTAAAAATGCAGGTTTAAGGACATCTCAGGGTTAACGAGGAGGAGGGTTATACTTCCCTCCTACCGATACTAGGCAGGTTACCAGGCGGAGTTCCTTCCCCTACGACGGTCATGTTAGAAGGATAATTTTTCTACATGTGTTCTGCTGGTTGTGGATTTGGGTTGTGGTCTTTGGTGGGTTTTTGCTGCAGGTCTTTGTGTGGTGTTGTCATGTCTGCTGGTGAATTTATGTATTAGGGTAGTGGATTTAGTTTTCTTAGGCTTCTCGATAGGCAGGCTTTGAGGGTGTGGTTTTCTTTCATGCTTTGTTCATGGTCCCTATGTATTTATCCTTTGTGAGCCTTTTTCGTAGGCTAGAGGTCTTTTTTCTAGCTATCAGTAGCTGTGTATATAACCTTTTCTTATTTGTATAAAAGTTTTGCTGATTTACTAAAAAAATGATGATGATGATAATGATAATAATAACAACAAGAATAATAATAATAATAATGATGATGATGATGATGATGATGATGATGATGATGATGATAATGATAACACATCCAAACATAAAATATAATTGTAATTAGGCATAAATTAACTTGTAAAAATTAATTAATGTTTAGCTTTATTTATTTTGGAGGGTATAATTGATTTTTCACTTCTACATATTTAGCTAAAGATAAAAAAGCTATTTAAAACGTTGTTGTTATGATGCAGCTTTTCTAAATTTGACGGTTTGATATAAATCAACTAACTATTTAACTTCTTACTAAACAAAACTTTCTATTTGATATAAATCAACTAATTACCTGATTCATTGTTCACCAAATGCAACCAAATATCTCTCTACTACTGTCCACTACCATCTTGGGATGTGTGTTGGTTTGATCTTATAAAGACTTGTAAGTACTCTTCACTTCACACCAATTGTACACACCAGCCAAACTCACTATCCTTCTCTAATCTCCTCTTACTTTACTCTTTGCTCTAAGAAACCAAAGCTAAATAGCCCTCATTTTCTCTTATCATTTAGTCTCCTGCCAACAAAACAATGCCAATCAGCAAGGATCCTGACACCTTTAAACCCCCTGATCTTCAAAACTCTTCCTACTCCTAAGCCTGACAATAAAGTGGTATCTCAGCCTCTAGTTCAACCTCCACTGCAGCAAATTGATAAGTCTTACTATGCTTATGATGGCTCTATTGTTGGCATCTTAAGAAATGCTATTACGAGAGTTCAAAATGGTTTGTGGTATTTTTACTGTTTTGTATGAGAAGTTTCAGTGTCTCTTTTTGTTTTTTTTCCCCTGCCTGTCTGGGCACATGGGATTTCAAGGTGCCCTCTTTTGTTTTATGTTTATTTGGACCGATTTTTGTTGCGTTGTATGGCAGCGCATTCAAGCTTGGATGATCATTTGGCACATTGGTTTGGTTTAGATCAGTCCAAGTCCAATGGGCATTGGATGATTACAACAGAAAAGGATTGGTATGTTTCACACATGTAGAATGTTGACTCTAAAGAGTAGTCAATGAGTTTAAGAAGTGAGTAAAGAATAAGGAATGAAAAGTGAGTGATTAGTTGTTGATTATTATTATAGGAGTAAAGTTTGATATCCCACTTTTGAGAAATTATTCACATCTTTTATTTAGTAGAGAAATAAAACTCATTATTTAGTATTTACTCTTTTTCTAAAATATTTTTGGTACTAATTAATTAGATACAATTAATTAGTTATAGTATAATTAATTACAATATAATTAATTAAAATAAAATAAAATAATATATTCAATTAATTACATTATAATTAATTAAAATAGTATAATATAATTAATTAAAATATAATTTATTCATTAATTAAAATACTGTAATTAATTAAAATAATATAATTAATTAAAATATAACTAAATAAAATATAATTATTTATTAATTAAAATATTGTAATTAATTAATTAATTAAAATAATAATATTTAATTAATTACATTATAATTAATTAAAATATTGTAATTAATTAATTACAATATAATTAATTAAATTATTATTAATTAATTAAATTATAATTAATTAGAATATAATTTATTCATTAATTAAAATATTATAATTAATTAATTACAATATTTTTTACAAACCAACTACTATCAATGATAATGATAATCATTCCTTCCTCTTAACCAACCATCACAATGATAATGATAATATCCATTTCCATTTCTCACTATATTCATTCTTATTCCTATTACCATTCTCTGTGCTAACCAATCGTTTTTGCAATACCAAAATTGTCGGAAGATCATTGTTGTCGTAATGTTTTGTCATAAGTCTTGGATTTGATTTATTTCTTGGTGCATACTTATTGAAAAGAAGCAAATCATAGTTTGGAATTACAAAAGTCATCATATTCTAGTTAGCGCGAGGGTTTGTCTCTTAATGAGTCGGATCTTATCCTGAATTTCATTTTAGGCTTAGGTGGCGCTTGAATTGCCCAGTGGTTATCTCTATTGCAATCAATGATGGGATGGTATGCTTAATTTAATGCATAAAGATAATTGCAGTATTCCTTTAGTCTCAATCGCAAAATTCTATATTTTATATCAAAATATAGAATAAGAATTACATACCTTAATCCATGAATTTAGTTTAATCGTAATTGAGAAAAATTCTTCCAAGTGATTGAATATGGAGAAATTTGATTTCTCTCTTCTTTGACTCAATAATCTTACTTTAAGATGGTGAAAAAGTAAAGAAAGATGTACGAGTGGGAGAGATAATCAATTTCTATAAAATAAAGATATTTTAATAGTTGATTTAAAAATAAAAGTTTATTTTACTTAATCAAATTGATCAACTAGAATTTAACACTTATTATTATTAAAACTATAATTTATAATGAGTCACACATTATTTATAAGTTTTACATTCTCCTACTTAGTTCATTAATTAACAGAACATATCATGGTTTAAAAATAAATAGACATTTTGTGCATAAATTTTGTTAAATTTTTTAATGTTAGATTATATCATAAATCACAACCAAATAAAGATAATAATAAGAGCCAATAGCGGTTTCACATATGAACAAACGCTATAATATCTTGCACACACTATAATATCTTATATTATTTAATTAAACTGACCAATCAAAATTTAGCACTTAATATGATTAAAACCATAATTGCTAATGAGCTAGATATTATATATATGTTTCACAAAGATTCGATAAAATGTGATGACATTTTCCACAATTCGTTATGGTTCATCCTCTTGTAAAGTCTTCCACCTGGAAAGTGACTGCAAGGATTTCTCTTTTATCTATATTGTTAGTATGTCCAAAATGAGATACTTGTGTACGATAACACATCACCTGTTTTCATTAATCCCATTTATTAAATGAATAAATGCTTATGAAGCAGAGTATAAATAGAGTAATGAAAATATGTGAGGTGTTACTAAATGAATAAATGCTTATGAAACAGAATATAAATAAAATAATGAAAACAGGTGATGTATTATCGTAAACAAATATCTAATTATGGACATAGTATTTACTTATTGGATGGATAAATATTTATAGATTATAGAATATGGTAGGAACAGAATAATGAGAATTGATCTAAACCTACTTGTTTACATAGCTACCAAGCTTGGCTGATGGGATTCTAAATCACTACATACGAGCGTCTCACCGAGGATACGTAATGATGATGACTCAAAATAATATATGTATTCTGTAACGTGGTTACATTGCGAGATTCTGCCCAGATCCACCTGTTCTTCAAAAAAATTTGTTGCACTTTCCTTGGATATGAATTTGTCTCCACTTCTGATTGTATTCACTTTTTCCTCTGCATACATTCTATTATAGGATTACGATAAATAAACACCAAGTGCCAAAATCAACTGCCTCCAGTGACTTTTGAAGGAAACTGGTTCAGTTACATAGACAGGGTATGATTGCTAAATCCAGTTACGGTCTTCTATTATTCTTCCTAATCCTGGTGAACCAGGTCATTCTTTACCTCTTACTCGAAGAGGTGTTAAGAGTAAGTTTACACGTGGAACTCGAATCTTACTCATTCTAATGATTTCTTACTAACAAAATTTGCCTTCAATTTTTAATTATTAATGAAAAAATAATATTTGATATCAAATAACATTAAAATTTGAATGATTTTCCAAATTCAGCAATATTTTTAACCAATGTTAGACCTCGGGACCTGCAGAAAGTTGATTGTAATGCATTTGCATTAATGTGATTGGAACTCATGAATTGACCCAAAAAGTTGGGATCTTGATTTTTCTCGTGGCTTTGTGAATATATTGTTTGTGGTGCTTCCGCTCTGTTATGTATTATGATGATGGGAAAATCTCTTTTCTCCTTATTGAAGGAAAACGATGACACTAAGGCCAAAAATGTCAAAAAAACTCTAATAGGATGTCAAAATCGTAGGTGGATGCAACACAGAGCCACCAAGTTTTGAGTTGTCCCACGTTATGAGTTCGAATCTCAGTCATGTAATTTGGGAATGAGACTCGTAGGCCATTATGGCTAATGCATCAGAGTTGACACAGTGGAAGTCGTGGTGGTTGTTTAAGTGATTTGGTATGCTTTCCCTTCACAAGGCCTTTTAGAGGGCTCAGTGGTTTCAGAGTCATCTTTCGTGTCTTGGCTGGCGGTAACATTGTCTCTTGATGAGAGTAAGTAGGGAGAGAGCCCATAAGTAATGGAAACACTACCCAATGACCCTGTTTACCTTCTATTGTAAAGCATGTTTTGTCTAATCTTATGGAAAATTTTGTAGAAATTACTCATGTATTTGTAGAAAATCGTGTTTGTGAGTCTTCTTAACCTTTATTGAGCCCATATAGTATTTATTCTCGTTACCATTCTTGGACGAGAAGCATCGACATTCTTTTCATACCACAACTACTCCAATTCTGAAGACATTAAAAGATGGAATGGTAAAGTCCATCTATGCAAAGCCCAATGAAGATCCATCTGGACCTTCTACATTTGGGGCTATATTTCTGATCCAGCCCGTATTTTACATATGGAAGGTAAACCTGGTTCTCCTATCCATTATTTCAAATGTAATGGAGATCCAATATATGTCAGTCATCATCGTGGACATTTTTTATAGGATGTCGACCCATTTATGTGCAAACCTATGTCTCAATCTTGAGTCAGATAGTGATAATGATGATGAACATTATACCAGAAGGAGAAGGAAGAAGAAAAAGCCTAAACCTCGTTGTATGCCTTCTCAACCGTATCATCCACACAAGGATGATCCAGATCCAGATGATTCCAGCAAATCTATTGGTCTACAAACAGAAAGATTCAGACCTAGATCTCTTTATGAGATGCTAAAATCTTCTACCTGTCAATCTAAGCCAGCAGTTCCTGTTACCTACTCCTATACCCTACATGATGGTTGATTCGGACCTTGTTTGTACCCTTGGAGGTCAAATCAAAACTAATATAAAGATTGCAATATAGGGTGCAACCTCAGGTCGTTTCACTTTATCGGAACCTAAAATAAATGGACCTAAGTTAACCTATATGTCATGCTATGCAAGCTAATTAGGAAAAGAGGGGTTTTTGATCTTTGAAAACACTAACCAAACTAAATTGAATTGTAAAAAGTTTGTAAAATGTATTTTTAGATTTTTGGGAATAAAAAATGGAAAGATTAAAACAAGTGATCAAAAGTTAGAATCCTCTTGAAAATAAGCTTTGGCCATCCTAGTCTGAAATTGATTTTTCTATGGAGTAGTGATCACTAAGCTTCAAAATGATAAACCTTAAAGAACTCTTTAAGTCTAAGATCTTAATCAATGGGACTCCATTTCTTAAGATCCCGTTAATTGTGGCTTAGTGTGTGTAGTAGGATCACCCAATGCAATAGGTCAAATGAAATCTTAATCAACTCAATATCAAATACAACCATGCAAGAATAAAGAGAATCAAGAAGATCACAAATGACATATATGAGACTTCATAAATTCAAACTCAAAGTTCTACATCAACCAATCTGACTACATATAATCCAACATTTAATTAAACCATAATCAAGTAGCTTAAGTACAAGATACAAATCCTAGACTTAGGCATTCATAAATTATAGCTAAACTACGGATTAAGCTACTCCCCTTTTAAGAACATTGAACTCCAGCCATCGCTATATCTTCAAGAGGAGGGAAATCGCCTAGCCACGCATTGCAATCGAAAGCCTTTCAACTAGGAATGAACCCGAGCTAACCATTGTAGAAGTTGGCAGTGAAAAATGGAAGAGAAAAGAAAATGAGACAAGTCCCCGAAGGGAACCGTGGGTGTCAAGGTAGTGGAATGTGTATATGATATGTTGGCTACTGTTGTTAGTTATCCCAAAATAGGTTTTCTTTCTAAAAATGGGTTGAGAATTGGGTTATACAGTATATGAAATTTCCATAAATGGTTCGGGTTTGTGCTGATTCAAAGGTTCGCTGTGGCGAAACACAGACTTTGTCGTGACGATCTTTAATGGTTTCGCCGTGGCGAAACATTGACTTCGTCGTGGTGATATTTAATGGTTGTACCGCGATGAACTTTGCCCAAATTGTCCATGCTTGATCTTGGGACTTCAAGTTATTTGTTCCACTTTTGGCTCATTATCTTGAGGTTCCTGCAATGAAAATAGAAATTTGTAATATCAATTGTCATATAAATCAAGTGAGTGCAATTATTAACTAATTATGACAATTTGATCCTTAAATTAAATTAATTCACAACAAGTACTTTTAAGTCAAATTAAGCACAATATCTAACAAAAGGAGCTGAAAAGTGTAACAAAAACCATGAAAAATGTCACTAAATAATATAGAAAACTTGGGTTCAATCAATGGTTAAGTCATATGAGCAAGATTTTTCTTTTTTGTATAGGAGTACTGATGAAACAACTAGGGATATCTCTAACACTTATATTAGAGCCATAGTAATCACTTCACAAGAAACACTTGTCTTAAATCCTTCTAATGAAGTTCTTAACTGGAAGACATCAAATATAGTGGCACATAATAAAGTTCTTCGAAGAATTGATTCTAAGTTTAATGAAATCAATCAACAGATTTATGCTATGCAACATAAAGTTGAGGCCATCTCTAAGCAGATCTAACAAATGTATTAGTCTTATAAAGCTCAGATTCAGTAACTTAATGTCAATCTTCGACATTACACTACTACACATTATATTGGACTCGACTTCGAAGCCAAAGTTAAAGAAATAAAAAAGATACAAGGAATTGTGCAACAAATGGAAGCTGATATGCAATCTGCACAATCTAAAACTGTATATGGGTCATACTCTTTAGCATTTCCAAACATATAGCCAGTATACACGTCTCCTATATATCAAACGTATCTAGAAGAAGTTGACTGTTCAAGGGTCTTCAAGTTCAACTATCCTTTGATTAGACAGTATATTTATCCTCAGGCAGCTTAAGCTAAACTTAAGAAGTCAAAGTCAATGTTAAAGCAAGAACTAGTTCCTGAGCCATCACCTTCATTCACTAAACCTGAACTAGTTAACCAGTGGACTAAACCATTACAGATCAATACACCTCCTACTTCTCCACCAAAGATTCAACCTTCCACCTCATCTACTAGGAAGGATAAAACACCTTAGACATAGTTCATAGCAACTCTTACACCTACACTTACTGCAGAAGATTCATCTGCTCAATCAAATAATACAGGAGCTTATTCTGAAACCTCTGTCCCAACATCTGAAGTCTCTGCAACAATCTCTTATTCATTATTTAAATAGATCTCTGAACCATCTTCTAATTCCTCAACACAGCTAGTTAATCTGTCAGAATTATCTCACTTTTTGATGACTATGCCTAAACCTACTGAAGTTGAACCAGAAATAAGTGAAGCAGAATTCATAGGTATTGAACCTTTCAGATCTGAACCAACACCATAGGCAACACCTGCTCAACCAGTTGTTCAAACCAAACCTACTTCAAGACCTAGGTTCACTTCTGACAATCTACCCCCAAAGAAATGGAGATATCACTTACATGAACTCGGTGCATAGATAGATCTACAAATGACTAGACTGAATAATCTACTACAGGATATTTTATCTGAGTTTACCTCTCATTTCACTGGTACTTTGCAAGAATGGTGGCAAAGTATTAATGATTATCAAAGATTTCAGTATATCCAAGTCACTACAATCGGAGCTTTTTTTGGAATAATTCATAAGGAATTCATTGGTGACTTTTAGCTTATTGATAAACAGATTCGTCAGGAATATTTTGCCATGAAATGCTATTCACTTGACAAATTTGATTTACAGAAGCATTATCAACATATGACAGAAAGGTACTATCTTCTTAATGGTTGGAATGATATTAATCTTCGATATACTTTTATATCAACCCTTCCAGATCAACTACAACAAGAGTTATAAAGGACCATTGTTTTTTTACAACGAGATATGACTAATATATCTCTTGGAGAAATCTACTAGCTTGCTTTAGCCTCTCTTGATAGGTCATGTGTTTAATATGACTTATTCAAGAACATCATTAAGGATGGTCTAGTTCTCAAACAGGCTTGCAAGAAGCCTTATCTTCAAATCAAGTGCAAAGAATAGAAGCCTTGTGATTGTCATAACAAAAAGAAAGCCCATCTTCAACAAGTCTATCATAGAGAAAGTTCCACAGACAAATGGAAAGCT
This sequence comes from Erythroxylum areolatum, assembly GCA_024520975.1. Taxonomy (NCBI): domain Eukaryota; kingdom Viridiplantae; phylum Streptophyta; class Magnoliopsida; order Malpighiales; family Erythroxylaceae; genus Erythroxylum; species Erythroxylum areolatum. Next base: position 26,930,696 of record JANIJH010000224.1, read on the forward strand.
ACAAGCCTCTTAGAAAAACATATGAGAGAAAGAATGGCAAAAAGAGAAGAATTGTGAGATTCTTCAAGAAATCCTCTCATCGCCAAAAAGTTGATCGCTGTTTTCTTTGTGGAAAACAAGGATACTTTGCACGTACTTGTCCTCACAAGTCAAAGAAGAATGTCAAGTTATTAAAGCAAATACAATCAATCTTACCTGTTCATTCTTCTAATAACTTTAAAGATCTGATCGAAGAACAATCTAATGAAGATGAGGACACAAAGTTTGCTATTTCTGTCACGACCTTTGAAGATGAATCCTCTAACAATTCACTATACATTCTACAACAAACCTATATGAAGTTAGATCGTACTCTAGTTTAACGACCATATGTCTAGAACTAACTCTTCAGACAAGACAAATATGATAGGCCTATTAAAGCCGTTAAGTTTATAGACACTAGATCTAGTCGTACGATCATAAAGCCCAACATCTTACCCTTAAAAGCATAGACCTCACATGATGAGTATTTTACAGCTACAGATAGCAATTCATTCAAAATAGGGCTTATTACAACGAGAAAGAATGGGATCCAATTCTTTTCACAATGTACAGTTTGGACTAAAGTACTTGGAAGCAATCTACTAAGCCCAGATATTCTCATTGGTATAAATGTGTAACACCCACTCCCGTATGACCCGAACTCGACATCGATGGTGATATTCGAATCTGTGCCCTGCGAGGGTGGCGTGCTACATCACTCAGTCAAAACTCAGTATAATTTTTTTTTTACTTTAACACATACACACACACATTATAATTTATGCGGAAGATAACTTACATAAACAATTCAATGGCCTTGGGGCCCTTTTTATAAATACAATTTATTTCAGTCTGTTGACTTTACAAATTGACCTAATCTTAATACAAAATTTTAGAAAATAAAAAAATACACTAATGCAAACGCGAACTGATCCCGACCACTCCTCTATTTCATTAACCAGCAGATGCCATACGCCCGTTGCCTAACGGGGTATTCT
>JANIJH010000224.1:27184068-27194717 GCA_024520975.1 Erythroxylum areolatum
AAGTTAGAGAAGTTTTCATTAGTTTTAAAAACTGAATTTTCAATTTTGAGAAATTAAACCCCGTTTCCTATTTTATTTGTCTCTCCTCCGATTTGCACGATTTTTGAAGCGTTAAATTTCTTAAAAAATTTATACCCCTTTTTGGTAAAATGAGAGTGTCGGGTTTTGGTCGGACTTTACAGATAATATTAAAGAGAGTCAATTACGTGACGGTTTTAAATGTAATTCCGTTTTCGGACGATTTTGTGAGCTATAGAGATCCGATTGAGGCGATTTCTGATTCTAATTGACCTAGAGATACGGAATTTCATTTTAGCTTAGGAATCGGATTTATTTATGGGCCCTAAGCAAATCAATTTTATTGGAAGATAATTAGGGTGAATTTATCAAGTTTTGTTTGGATGATGTTAAATTAAATTCGATTTGAGGTTTCTTTCGTAGTGAGGAATTCCTCCCTCGTGAGATGTGTGTCCAAATGTCACGTAGGACATCAGGCACGCGACTCACCGAGGAGGGGTTCCAACAACTATTCATCTATACGGGTACTATTCACATAAAATAGTGGGAGCAAAGTTCTATTCGTGATTGAAGCAATGACGGTAAAATTTGAGATTGAGAAGTTCAATGGGAGTAATTTCTCATTGTGGAAGTTAAAGATGAAGGCTATCTTGAGAAAAGATAACTGTTTCGTGACGATCGGTGAAAAGGTCGGTAACATTCACATATGATAATAAGTGGAATGAGATGGACGAGAATGTTATTGCAAATCTTCATCTGGCACTAGTAGATGAGGTGTTGTCAAGCATAGAAGAGAAGAAGACAACAAAGGAGATTTGGGATCATCTCAGAAAATTGTACGAGATCAAATCACTGCACAACAAAATTTTCCTTGAGAGGAAACTCTATACTCTTTGTATGGAGGAATCTACTTCAATGACAGAGCACATCAATGCCTCGAATACTCTATTATCTCAACTCACTTCGTTGGGATGTAAAATAGAACCAAATGAATGTACTAAGCTTCTACTTCCAAGTTTACTTAAGTCGTATGATCAACTCATCATCAACTTAACAAACAATATCCTTACGGATGTTCTAGTCTTCTATGATGTTGTAGCTGTTGTCCTAGAAGAGGAAAATTAGTGCAAGAACAAGGAAGACAGGCAAGCAAGTTCACCATATGTGGAGGCGTTAATGTGATGAGAGGGAGATCAACATAACAAGGTCAAATTGCAAGCCAAAATCATGGTAGATCAAAATCAAGAAGTAAGAAGAATTTAAAATGCTACAATTGTGGCAAAAAAGGTCACATGAAGAAAGATTGTTGGAATTGAAAGAAAAATTCCAATCCTCGAGGATATGTGGCAAGTTGTTCCAATGATGGAGATGCTTTATATTATAAAGCAGTGATGATTAATAAAGGCAAGAAAAGATTAACTGAAGTATGGCTTCTTGAATCAAGAGCTATGTTCTATATAACCTCTCGAAGAGAATGGTTCCATCATTATAGACCTATCTTTGGAGGATTTGTGTACATATGCACTAAAAATCGTTGCCATTGGAACTATCAAACTGAAAATATATGATGGTATAATTCATACTATTTAAGACATGCAACATGTGGAGGGTCTGAAGAAGAACCTATTATGTGCAGGACAACTAGATGATCTTAGGTGCAAGATCAATAATGAGAATGGGATCACTAAAATAATAAAATGGAGCGCTTGTACTTATGAAGGGAAAGAAGATAGCTACAAATTTATACATGGTAAAAGGAGAGACTCTGTAGGAAGCTGAAGCATCAGTTGTCTCAAGTAGTTCAAGTGAAAGATTAGCAATGGTATGGCATCAGAAACTTGGACATATGTTTGAACAAGGAATGAAGATTCTTACCGAGCAAAAATTACTTCCAAGGCTCACAAATGTATCTCTGCCTTTCTGTGAGCATTGTGTTATAAGCAAGCAGCATCGATTGAAGTTTAACACATCAAATTATAAAAGCAAATTAATTTTAGAATTGGTGCTCTCTAATGTATGACAAGCACCAATTCCATCCCTAGGAGGAGCAAAGTACTTTATGTCCTTCTTTGATGATTATTCCAGAAGATGTTGGATGTATCCAATTAATAGGAAGACATATATGTTTCCAGTCTTCAAAGTTTACAAAGCGCAAGTAGAACTTGAATCTAAAAAGAAGATCAAGTGTTTAAGGACAAATAATGAGGATACACTGATAGTGAGTTTGATCAACTTTGCAAGTAAGAAGGCAACAATAGGTAGTTCAAAATGACATACACTCCTCAAGAGAATGGAGTGGTAGAGCAGATAAATAGAACTCTGTTAGAGAGAATCACAGCTATGTTGGCAATTGCAAGCTTAGACATGACTTTCTAGGCAGAAGCAATAAGAGTTGCTTGTTATGTGGTAAATCAGGCCCCGTTAATTGCAATTAAGTTGAAGACACTGATGGAGATGTGGGTTGGTAAGCCAGTTGATTATTCAAACCTCTATATATTTAGAAGTCCTATGTACGTGATGTATAATTCCCAAGACACTTCAAAGCTAGATCCAAAATCCAAAAAATGCTTATTCTTGGGTATGCTGATGGAGTGAAAGGGTATCGCCTGTGAGATCTCACTACCCATAAGATTATCATCAATAGGAATGTAATCTTTGTAGATGAGCTGAAAAAGAAAAGACAAGATGATAACACATCAAAGGAAGATTCAAAGACTACTATTGTTCAAGTGGAAAAGGAATCCCAGACAGATTCCTCTGAAGCAACATCGAAGTACGAGGTATAAGAACTAATAGAGTCTACAGCTTCAGAGACTCGTCGATTAAGTCACCCAAAAATGCGACCAGATTGGCATTCAAACTATATTATAGAGGGCAATATTGCATATTATCTTTTAACTAAGGATAGGGAGCCATCAATTCTCCAGGAGGCAATAAATAGTTCATATGCATCTTAATGGATGACAAGAATGTGGGAAGAAATTGAAGTTGGGAGCTTGTGCCACTACCACATGGAAGAAAGTCTACTAGAAATAAATGGGTTTTCAAGATTAAGAGAAATGGCAAAGATCAAGTGGATAAATATCGTGCAAGATTGGTGGTGAAAGGATATGCTCAAAATGAATGGATTGATTTCAATGAAATATTTTCCCCTGTGGTTTGACTCACTACAGTCTCAGTAGTCTTGGCAATGTGTGTTACATTTGATTTATATCTTGAACAGTTAGATGTAGAAACAACTTTTCTTCATGGAGATCTTGAAGAAGAAATTTTTATGCTCCAACTAAGAGGTTTTAAAGAAGGAGGAAAGGAGAACTTAGTTTGTAAGTTAAACAATTCTCTTTATGGTCTAAAGCATACGTCAAGGTGTTGGTATCAGATATTTGATTCCTTCATTATGAGCCTTACATACAATAGTTTAGGTGAAAATGACTTTATTATCTTATCATTGTATGTTGACGACATGTTAGTAGTAGACCCCAACAAAGATTATATTATAGAATTGAAGGCTCAATTAGCTAGGGAATTTGATATAGTGGACTTGAGACCAATAAACAAGATTCTAGGGATGCAAATTCACCAAGACAAAAGTAACAAGAAGATTTGACTTTCTCAAAGAATTATTTGAAGAAAATCTTATGATGTTTCAACATGAAAGATTGTAAGCCACTTCTTATTAATTTCAAGTTATCCTATAACGAGTCCTAACAATAAAGAAGAAAGGATAGAGATGTCTCGAGTATCGTATATATCAGCAGCAGGAAGTTTAATATTTGCTAGGATAGAGATGTCTCGAGGATCGTTTGTATCAGCAGTAGGAAGTTTAATATTTGTTATGATTTGTACAAGACTAGACATTACACATGCAATGAGAGTGGTTAGTCGATACATAACGAATCCTATTAGAGAGGATTGGAACTCTGTAAAAAGGATCCTAATATATTAAAGGAACCTCAGATGTTGCATTATGTTATGGAGGATCGGACTTTATTGTCAGTGGATATGTTGATTCAGATTATGCAGGTGATCTTAACAAAAGCAAATCTACTACAAGCTATATGTTTAAACTTGTTGGAGGAGCTGTAAGTTAGGTTTCAAAACTGCAATCAATTGTTGTTACATCGACAATAGAAGTAGAATATGTAGTAACTATACAAGCTCGTAAAGAAGTAGTATGGTTGAAAGTGCTCTTAGAAGAACTCGGGCACAAACAAGAGAAAATTTCTTTGTTTTGTGACAATTAGAGTACCTTGCATCTTTCAAGGAATTCAACATTTCATTCAAAGGCCAAACACATATGAGTACAGTATCACTTCATTCGTGAAAAAGAAGGAGTTGTAAATATGTAGAAAATTCATACCAAAGATAACTTAGCAGATTTCATGACAAAGGCAATCAATATTGATAAGTTTATTTGGTGTCGATCCTCTTGCGGCCTAATGGAGACATGAGTAACATAAAATGGCAAGGAAGAAAGAATGGTGTGAAGATCTGATTGGCTTTCAATCAAATCTTCAAGTGGAAGATTGATATTGTCAACTTTTGTAAGTCAAAAAGGAAGGCAGAAACTTGCATGTGGATAGGCAAAAAAAGAAAGAAGACTATGCCAAAGTCAGGAACAGTAGGAAGAAAAAGAGAAGATGGCAGTTATGGACAATTTGTCCACAGCTGTAAACGTGTCTGGGAGGCTTATAAGTAGGCCTTCCTGGATGGTTGTATAATCATCCCTTCTCATAAAATATTTAATCCTTGTATAGAGTGTTGCTCCTATTTTATGAGAGAGTTAAATGTTTCTCTTTGTAAAATAGAGAGAGGTTGTAACTCTTATTTTTTCATAGTGAAATTTCTTCTCCTTGTTCGTGATTTTTACCCTAATTTATTGATAAGTTTTTCACATAAAATTTGTATCTATTACTATTCCTTTCAGTCCTATTTGATTGCAAACTTGCTCTAATCCGGTCACTTTTCTCAACAAATTTCAGGTGTTTTGACCCCGCTAATATTATGAAGAGATATCTCAAGAATGTCTTCTAATCAAGAAAAGTTGTTTACACCTATATCTTAGCATATAAGTTTTATAACCATTGAAACAAAGATTCTTACTACATCGGTCTTGAATATCACTTGGGGCAAGTCTTTTGATTGGTGGGTTGTTTGTGAATGTAGTTGATATTAGTTTTGATGAATTGTTGGTAGAATTTTGATACGTCGTTCGTTTGGGCTCAATAAGTCTTTTAGGTGATTGATGTTCTTGTTTCAAAGAGACGTGCAAAGCTAGCTGCATGTAGAAGGGCTTAAAGGTTTATAGCCCCGACATCTGCCTTTGTAACTGCCTTTAGTCCTCTTACAAAACGACTAACTTGTTATTGTACTGTTAAATTCCTAGATCTGGCAAGAAGGCGATCAAAACAAAGCTGATAATCCTTCGTAGAACTAGATTGTGTCAGTTTCATTAACTCCCCATAGAAATCTTGACTCCTGAAGCAAGGTTGGCATGTATCGATCATTGATAGCTTGCTTTAACTCATTTGATGTCGTACAATCTTGGGTGCGTTTGGGATTTTGATACCATAGATGAACTCTTCTATCCAAGTGGAATGCAACCGAGGCTACCTTTTTTGAAGCAGTGTTTTGCGAAATTAAAAAATTACTCAATTCTTTGTAACCAACTAATAGGATCTTTAGTGCCACAGTAACATGGGAAATTACGTATGACACTTGGAGAATAATGGTTCCATAGTTTTGATATAATTGATGGGTTGGTGTTTGAAAAATGTGGGGTGGAGGGTGTTTGAAAACGATTGGTAGGGTGAGATGGTTGCATGTAGGCACGATGTCCAAGTTGACTATTTTAATTATAGTTTAAGTGTGTGTTTGTGGGAGAACTAGTGAAAAGAGATAAGTTAGAAAAACCTTCATTTTTGTTTCTTTGAAGAGTATTTTTGTAAAGATTTGTAGCTGAATATACATGCTATATATACATCTTTTTTTTGAGCTGCGTAAACTATTCTTGGATGGGACATTGAGATTTGGATGGATCGTGATTAGTGGCTCTCGTTGAAGTCATGCGCTGATACTATTTTGTTAAGTGTCAGATTCATACCAACCTTAGTTCAGCCTGGACTTGGTGGTGAAATAATTATAGATGAGTAAAAATTTCAAATGAAGGAAAAAGCTGATAAATTAATAGTAATATTGAATGAAAAGTTTACCTTTTATTGCTTTCATTACTCGTCTAAATGCAAGAAATGATAACCACGTTACTTAATATTTTAAGGCACTATTCAACGATTAATTAATAATATATAGATATTTTATTTGTTATTATGACTACTCCAAATAAAAGAATATTATTCTTTAACTGTTATAGCTATTGCTAATAATTTCCACAAATTTATAAGCACATAACAGTGCAGTTTCTGATAAAGCACGAAGATGGACTACTTATGATTGTCTTGCCTTTTTTGTTATCATATTTCCAACGGAAAAGCTAATCTCAAGTGGAAGCAGCCTATAGTGTAGCGTTTCGAGAATTTTGGTGGGTGTGAGATGACAGCTTCAATAGTACTCTTAATGTAACGTTAATCACAGTATTCCAAAGGCAAAGGCTAATGATCATGTGAGCTTGAAGAAACGTTTCAAGTTCTTATCCATATACTGATATACATATACAGATTGTTGGGATAACCATACTACTTGCTGCCCTTGGTGTGCTCGCGTCACACGAGATACAAGCAAATTACATCTTCTTTCCCTGGTGAAGGAATTAACTAATTGCTAATTAACTAAGAAAGCTTCCAGGCTTTACCAGTTCTGAGGCTGAATTTCTTAAGCCTTCCAAAGAACATGACGATGATGAGAATCATCTTTCCCTTATTACTCCACCTTCCCACAAAACCATACCCTGCATCCTTGCATGAGCTGTCGACCACCAGTTGTCGTTTACAGGAATAACCTGTCGTCAGCCCGACATTTCCGTACGCACTGCAAGATCAGTAATTATCACATAGCTAGTTGTATATTCAATTAACTGATTTAACTGATTAAGTTTTTGCGAAATATATACTGCTTATAAAGCATTATCATATGCACCATACACGTGTCACGTAATTTTTTAAATAAAATAATGTCATCTAATTCGAATAAATACCTATATTTCTCTTATCTTATTTAGATTATAGTATTAAATGTGTGGACTTAGACAATTTCCCGAAAATAGTGAAAAAGATGCTAGAAAACAACTCAAGCCACTGATTCTAAAAATTAAAAAAAAAGGTTTCGTCCATTTTTATGTGATATTGACTCTATAATTATTATTTAGTAATTATTAGATTAGCGATTATTATTATTAAATAAAAAACTATTTATAAAAATTTTATTTTTTACTATTACATTTATAATAGTAATGATAACTGCTAATAACTATTAAAAAACAATTACTAAACTTTATTCTTTCTAAATAAAGTATAGTTTATTACAAAGTAATTGATTGAGAATATATGGTTGAGCAAAGTTGGAGACGAATATATATACTTGAAAGGATATATCCTCACGTACCTTACAACTTCCAGAGTTACGTTGAGCACATTGAAGTTGAGGGGGTCATTCTTCATCTTTTCTCTTTCAGTGATAGAGATGAGAATAACAAAGATGGCTAAATACGATAACTGTGAGAATAATAACCACTCCACTACAAAATTCTTTATTCGGCTCTCTCTTTTTCTCTGTTTTCTTGTTTCCAAGCTCCACTTTTCCTCCTCTGTCTCCGCAAAATATGAGGTGTATGGTGGGAGGTACCTGTATTTGTATATTTATATACATATGCAACGTTTATGGTCAGAGGCTACACTTAGAAATTAAATATGAAGAGTTAGACTTCAATATATGATGAGCTATAAGCGATCAAAAGAAGAGAAAAACATTATATCTTAAGTCTAAAAAAAATTCAATTGATTCATCTGCTCATATGAATTAAGTAAGTCCAAAATTTTACCTATTAAAAAATGATTTTCACATATAATTTTGGCGTATTATGAATTTTTAAAGCAAGAAAGAATAAAGAAGAGAAGAATTTGGAACAGAACATATCAGAGATTTTTAAATCAAACAAAAGAGAAAAAAGAATCAGGTATATGGTGCAAATCTGTGTTATTATATGAATCTTGGATGATCAATGTCTCCAAGAAGAACACATAAAGCTACTCATCAAAAATGGGGAAAGAAGAAAAGGCGGCACCAGCTAGTACTAAAGAATTGCTCATATTGTAAAGAAAAATCTTTGTTATAGCTTGTAGCATCTCTTTTCTATACATAACATGGTGACCAAACCTTATGTCCCCAGTAACTTCATTAACTATAATCAATAGGTGGCACATAATTACAATTGTTAAGTGAATTGCAACTTTTAAAAAATATTTAATTTGTACGGCTCGTGTACGGCTCTCAAGTCCTACCACCAATCAATCCACTTTTTTTTTTTTCTTATGATGTATTTTAAAAAAATATAACTATAAAAAGGTAACTTTAACTTTTAAAATAATTTAAGCCATCCACCACTGGTCGATCCACCATTAGGGCCCTCAAAACTGTTAGTGCTAATTTAGTCAAAGCGTACATGCTTCTACAATTTATGTATGGGCATGGTAATATGTATGTCTTCAAGTTGTTAGAAGAACGTAAAAAGGGCATGCCGTAAAACAATATGTTAAAGGTATAGAATGAGTTCGATTGACTTACATCATAACCACGAAAAGAACCAATATCGCTGGAGACACGGTGGAGATGTCGAATACAGACTCGCCGGCATGCCTGGAATTTACCACCTGAAATAGTGAGCTCACGAACTTTTCATACCCGCTCAAACCATTCATTGCTTCTGAGTTCCACTCCATGGAGCAGAAGACGGCAAGCTGTAAGAATATGAACCCCGATACTGTAGCAACCAGGAACGAAGAACGAAGACCAGACAACAGATGGTCATACCCGATCTCTCTCGTGTTCATCAGAATGTGTTTGAATTCGACTTGCTTCGTCAGTTTCTCCAGAACCCACAATAGAAATCGCAAGGATGGTGCGTATAATGTATTTCCTAAGAGAACTTGGGGGATGAGAAGTAGTAGGAGACCTGAATTCTTCCTAAAAACAATCATGTTTTCATTTGTAGGCACAAAACCACAGTTTGTAAATGTAGATACTGTAGTGAAGACTGAAAATATCAGTCTATTGATGCCTTTGTGAGTTATCACTCCTTTGGCACTTGGATTAACGCTTAGATACGACACAACTAACGTGGAACCGACCAAGTGAACTACCAAAAGGTAGGCCAAAACCACATAACCCAAGCACTTGACAGAGCTAAGCTTCAGAGTATCACTATCAGATTCGAGCTGATTGTCAGTGGAGACCCTATTGTTGTTATCTAAAACTAAACAATTAGCCGAGACCAACTCTAGATTACGCTCATGATGGCTAGTTTTGGAAGGATTCTTAATGGGCAGAGTGGTTCTGGTTTCAAAACAAGATTGGCGTTCAGAGAATTTGGTACTTCGGAAAAGGAGTCCAAGCATGGAAGTGAAAACCTCACCACCGGAGAAGATCAAAATTGTGAGAATAATGAGCTGACTGTTTGAGAAATCCTCCATTTCAACAGTTGACATGCTAGAAACTGTTGCAGCTGACACAGAAGTGAATAAGGTATCTAAGTTTTTAGGCCTCAACGAGCCCTCTTTCGGCTTTAAAACCTTCAAAGCGAAGTACCCAACTAAAGAGAGAGCAACGAAATAAGTGAGCTGAATCCATAATGGTTTTACTTGGAGGACCATGAAATTGAATTGTGACTGGAATGTTAAACTTTGACAGGTTCTACGAAACCAGCCGGCGACGTCACCTGGGACTTCACGAACATGAGCCAGTTTCTTTCTAAAACAAGAAAAGTGTTGCATGTTTGAGCTGGAGGAACACTGGCTTTGCCTCTTCCGTGATTGCGCACATGCAGTGGGAAGTTGGAGGTGCAACTTATATACAGTCGCACAGGTGCACCAGAAACCTTATCACAATGAGTATCAACCAACTTCAGTGGGTTTTGACTGTAGAGTCGAAGTTGTCCAATCAAGTCTTACTCGTTTTGCACTAAAATTTACGAGAATAATGTGGCATAATCTGGCACTACAAACATTCTTGAATATTTAAAATTTTAACTTGTGGGATACCGATAGAGATTTCGTAAAACCTGCTGTCCAGGAATTGTTTACTAATGGAGCACTCCTTAAAAGAGAGAAACCGATCGTACCTTTGTCTGATACACAAAATGTCAAATCTTTTCACATTTAGAGACTTCAGACCCATGGCATGTACCAATTTTTTTTGTACAAAATCATAGGCCAAAATCCTTATTAACCGATTGAAACAAGCTATCATTTCTCTTATCAATGACAATCGGGCTGCTTACTTGAAAGATCAGCATATTGGCGACAATGTTCATATCATCTAAGAACTGTTAAATGGCTACTCCAGGCTGAATTGTAACATCTCGTCCCCATATTAAAGGTTAGGAGTTGAAATTTCAATACATGTAAGCTCAAAGAGAGATTAAGGAAATGCATTTTCTTGCTCATGCATAATGTTAGTATATA
>JANIJH010000224.1:27219166-27235489 GCA_024520975.1 Erythroxylum areolatum
TTTTGATTCAATTTTGTCTCTAAGGTGTTGAAAATCATCTGTAAATAATTATAAGACAATTCCATTAATTTTGAATAATCATTTCAACACATTAAAGATAATTAAGTACAAAATAAGTGCAAATTGATAACTTAACATAGAACTATATATAATTCCTTAAACAAATAAAGTCATAAATTTTAGTTATCTCAATCAAATTGAAATAAACTTTGGTTAAGAAACATTTTTGATTACTTAAGGAAACATTTTCTTAATTTTAAGGAGTTTAATTAATTATTTTCAATCTAGTTGAAATTAATTAATTCTATTTTAGAAACAACTTTTACAAAATTTAAATTAGGGACCAATATAATTATTAATCTAAATCAAATTAAGCAAAATAATTACTTTAATTTTGAGATTAAATTTTTGAAAAAACAATTTTAAATTTTATTTGAAAATTAATCTTGGAATAGTTAGAATAAGTCTATCCTTATACTCAAAGAAGGATTATTCTAAGTTAGGAATCTATTATTCCTAATCTAGAACAAGCTAACCATATGTCCAAACACCCTATTTCTTAAACATGCATATTCTTAAACTTGTTTCCAAACATACTCCTTTAATTTAAGAAATCCTAATTTCACAATAAAGAAACCTTAGCCATGACCACAAGGTGGCTACCGTCTTCCATATGCCAATTGCTACCATCAATGTGCCACCACCTGAAGCTATTGGAGAGCCTCACACTTTTGCAACCCACAACCACTATCGTCACATTCTTCACCACCGGCTCTCACAAACATTGTCATTCAAGCTGTTATGGATGTCACGCCTCTTTTATGCATAGTTGTAACCTCCTGGAGGTTCTACCATCCTCAGCAATTTCACACCGGTAGCAAATGACTACTTATTAGCTTCAACACATCTTCTTCCTTCTATAGACGCTGCCATAGCTATAGCCATGATATCTCATGGCGTAAATAAGGAGACAGCAAGCCTTTGCCTTCTCCAAGACATATGCTTACTCTTAGTTCTTCAAATTTTGGAGAACTTCTCAGCGACCTTCACGATATGCCTTAAAAGGAAGGTTAGTTGGATTACATGCATGAGGGAGGCATATGAAAATACTAAAGCAAACATAGGCAAGTGAGATTGGACTTGGTATAAATTTTGGTAGAGTCTCGGACCTTGTAGATATTGACTCAACCCAAGATAAGGACTTAACTCATGCTCTGATGAATGGACCATAACTAACAGACTTACTGTAGGAAGCATTGGATCAGGCCAGTGTGCTATGTGAGCTTCAGCAAGATCACACTGCATCATTAGCAGATAGAGATCGTGGGGAGATCTTGGATGATGTAACAATAACTAGGAGTTAGAGTTGTAGTGGGACTCAACATTTGAAGATAGTGGAGAACTTCAGGCATAAGGATGCTAGTTTCCTATTTGAATGTAAACTCTATCTTTTTATTATCTTGTACATTTTATCTTATTAGTTAAATTCCTATTTGGATAGGGGTATCATCCAATTAGTCTACATGATATAATTTGATAGGGATAGACGTGATCTTAGCATAATCTTAGGCAGTTTAGTCTAAGTGAGATTCTGAATGTAAGTTGGCTTCCAAGTTAGAGTGTCTATATATAACTCATTCGAGTTCTACTTTCCTCATTTAGTCAGAGAGAGTATTCCTTGTATTCTTTTGAGGGAAAGTAATATAAAGGTTGGTTTAACCGTATCTCTCTTGTTTCCTTGTTGTCTTTATTTTCTTATTACTTCTGTAGCATTGTTTCTTTGAGTGTGTGAGGTAAACACTTCGAGCGTTGTTGAAGGTTGAAGTTTTGCTTAAGTGGACCTAAATGAGAATGCCGTGCAAAGGGTGTTAGCGATCAACTTCGGTGAAAGTTTGAGTCCCAAGGTGACCTTTGTATCAACTGGTATAAGAAACAAATTTCGAGATGGCAGTAGGCAACTTAGCAGAACAAGTGACTAGGGTGGAGTCACTCATTGAGCCAATTCCTCAAAGGGAGGAAGAGGTCACATCTCACAATACTCGATTCAAGATGCTAGAGGCGCGAATCCAATAATTGCAACAACATATGGCTGATTTGTTAAAGGCACAAAAGGAGGCTCAGTTCGAGATCACTGTGCTAAGGCGTGCCATTGCAACGCTAGATGTTGATCAGGTTGAAAGCTCCATACCAGAACTTTCATTTGTGAAGGTACGTGAACCTAGGGTGTTCGAAGGCATACAGGACGGTAAGGTGTTGGAAATTTTCTTGTATGATATGAAGCAGGACTTTACGCTTGCTAGGGTATCCGATACTGAGAATGTCAATGTGACAGCCATGTACTTAGATAAGGATGCCAAGCTCTGGTGGACGACGAGGACCTCTCTAGAGATTGGCATGAGTAGAACTCCCGTGGATACGTGGGAGCTCATAAAGAAGGAGTTGAAGAATCAATTTCTTCCGTTAAGTACTTTATGGCTTGCGAGAGATGCCTTAAAGAAACTGAAACAAGAAGGTTTGGTAAGAGACTATGTTAAGTCTTTTAGTTCTCTATTACTTGATACTGAAAACATGTCAAACGAGGACAAGCACTTCAAACCTTTGTCTGGGTTACAACTGTGGGCGCAAATGGAGTTGTGGAGGCAAAATATGAAGGATGTATTTAGTGCAATCGCTACTGCTATTGGATTGGTGGACTTTCGAGCGATGAAGGAAACTAAGGCAAGCTCCTCTAATTCTGCAAAGGGCAAAGGTCATGCTCAACAGGAGAATACCAAGGGAAGAACAAGAAGGATTCTAAAAAGGGAGACTTCAAAGGAAAAAGCAAGCAAAATGGTGGCTCCGAGAGTGGGGAGAGGTCCTCCAAAAAAAGAAAGATTGCTTGTTACCTGTGTGGTGGATCACATTATACAAGAGAATGTCTGAGGAAAAAGAAGTTAAACGCCCTGATAACCAAAGAAGAGGGAGAATCTCCAAATGATGCAATGTTAAATTTGATTGTGTTGTTGAATGCAATTAGTAAAGAACCTAATCCTTATGATGATCTAATGTTTATGAGAATACATGTTGATAGGATAGAGGTGACAGTGATGGTAAATACGGGTGCGTCACATTCCTTGGTGGCAGAAATGATGGTGCGCAAGTTGGGGCTTAGAGTGTCCAAGACCCCAACAAAGTTAAGAATCCTTACGGGTAATGCATAAGCGATGATAGGAGCTACTTACAACATCCTAGTGAGCATAGGGAGTTGGCATGCCAAGATAAATTTCATGGTCGTACCACTTGAGGATTTCGAAATGATATTAGGGATCGATTTCCTTAAGGCAGCAAAGACGGTGTTGTACCCAAGCTTGGGAGGTATGATGGTTATGCATGGTGAAAAATCCTTCTTTGTTAATTATTGTAGATTCGTTGGTGGGACGAAGGAGACTACAACACCAATAGCACAATGTTGACCATGATCATTGAAAAGGAGTCAAACTATGCTCATGAAAGCCTAAAACAAAAAGCGAGTAAAAAGCATATCATTGCCAAGATCATGGAGCATCAAGGTGACAGGGATAGCTCAGCAGATGGAGCTCTTCTGAACATGTCTTTGGTGGGCACAGTGAGCCTTGAGAAGGCGAGTCCAAGTGGAAGCAAAGATAACCCCAATGGATTGGGACAATGGTATGTGAGTGAAGTGCCAATCGATATGAAGACTTGCTACCGTCTTTAAGAGCTAACTAAGGAGTCTTCAAAAAAACCACTTATAGAGGAGTGCCAACAGACTAATTGGACGAGGGCATCGAATCCATCTAGTAGGGATGGTTTGTTAGATCCTTAAACTTTGGATCACTTCTCATTGACCCTCATGATGTGCCTTAGGGGGAAGGTTAGCTGGATTACACACAAGAGGGAGGCATATGAAAATACTAAGGCAAATATAGGTGAGTGGGATCAGACTTGGTATGAATTTTGATAGAGTCTCAGACCTTGTAGAGATTAACTTGACCCAGGCCAAGGACTTGGCTCATGATCAGATGAATGGAACATAACTAGCGAACTTGCTATAGGAAGCTTTGGATCAGGCTAGTGTGCTATGTGGGCTTTGATAAGATCATACCATATCATCAGCGAATAGAGATCGTGGGGAGATATTGGATGATGTGGTGACAACTAGGAGTTAGAGTTGCAATAAGACTCAACATCTAAAGATAGTGGAAATCTTTAGGCATAAGGATGCTAGTTTCCTATTTGAATGTAAACTCTATCTTTCTGTTATCTTGTAGATTCTATCTTATCAGTTCGAGTCTTATTTGGATGGGGTGTCATCTAATTGGTCCACGTGATGTAATATGATAGAGATAGATGTGATCTTAGCATGATCTTAGGCAGTTCAGTCTAAGTAAGATTCTGAATATAACTTGGCTTCCAAGTTAGAGTGCCTATATATGGCTCATTAGAGTTTTTCTCCCCTCATTCAGTCAAAGAGAGTATTCCTTATATTCTTTTGAGGGAAAGTAATCTAAAGGTTAGTTTTACCGTATCTCTCTTGTTTTTTTATTGCCTTTATTTTCTTAGTGCTTCTGTAGCATTGTTTCTTCAAGTGTACGAGGTAAACATTTCGAAGGTTATTGAAGGTTAAAGTCTTGCTTAAGTTGACCTAAGTGAGACTGCAATGTAAAGGGTGTTGGTGATCAACTTCGGTAAAATTTTGAGTTCCAAGGTGACCTTTATATCACTTGCCATCTCACCTGCATCTGGATGCCACTTATCACAGCCAGGTTCTTGTTCACAACACTATCGCTACAAGCTACATCTTCTCCAACCATGTCCCATAGCCACAACAACCAAAAGCAACCAGCTAAGCATTACCCATAACATCCCAACATCCATCTTTCTTCAACATCAGTTCAAGTCATGGGTTTCAAGGGTGTTATTTTATTTATTGAATTTCTAGAAATCATAATGAAAACCAAGAACTGTGAATGTCTTGTGTGTTAAGGTTCTGGAACTATTTTTTTTCTTCATATTTTAGGTTTGTTAAATAGCCATAAGGGCAATACAGTACACTTATTACACCTCAATTAACAATTTTCATTTATGTTTTTCATATTTTTAATGTTTTGGGTTTTTAATCTAAACTTTTTAGATTTCAAGTTCATGATACGAGTTCAATAACAATCAAACAATTTAACCAAATTATATAATTAAAATTAGCTCTAATACCACTATTGAAAAATTAGGGGGATTCGATTTGGCACACAGCGGAATAATTATGAAATTTTTTTCATATTTTGTTTCCCAAAAATTAAGATCACTTTAAAATTTATAAAATTATTAATATAAATCATAATAAAACATGAATCCTAATTCGTACCTTATTCTGAAGCTTAATCATTTTCTTATCATATTTCTCTAATCGTTTCTGAAATTGATCTGCCTTAACTATACAAGTATCAAACCTCTAATAATATCCACAAAATAAATTGAGAAAATAATTGTAGAAGGGTTATGCAAGAAGTGCCAGTTCCCTTAAAGCTTAAGCATATTTATAATAGATTTTAGACATTTTAGTAATTTAATTGAAATTAAATTTTAGTTAAAATTATAAATAATTCAAATTAAATATCAGTATGCCCTAATAAGATCCAATATCTCATATTGATTAAATATATCATATTTAATCATAAAGTTTCTCAAAATTAACAATCAAGTCTAACTTGATTAAAATATCTTTTCTCTCTTCAACCTGTTCTTTATGTGTGACTCATTAAATTCTCAAATAGATTAGTAATGAATACAAATTATAATTCTTGATCATATTTAGAATATGATTAGATAGGTTGAACTCTTTCAGCACTAATTTTAAATCTTCAATGACAAAAAGGCAGTTGTATGGCATTAATTTTAATCAAGAAAAAGGCATAACACAGGAATTCCTAATGGTAACTGAGTAGAGGTTCAAAATCTTTTACTAGAAAAATATTTGAAGATTTGATGTCCCTACGAGTTATCCTTCTTTTACATGCCTTTTGTGCAGGTAATGAAAGCCCTCTAGCAGTTCCAATGGCAATCTTGCACCTGACTTTCCACTCCATGACTGGCAGTTTCTCATCTAGAGCATATAATAATGTGACTGAAGAAAAGGCATAACAGAGAAAGGAAGCTACTGCTCTTGGCGTAGTTAGTAGAACCTATATATGTCTAGAGTGAGTATCATGAAGAAGGGAAGCAACAGAGCCTATAGTGGAAAATTTGAAAATGAAGTCAAGGCCATTGTCAATGAAGAAGCCAACAAGCCGTAACACATTCGTATTAGACACAACCAATTCTCCCAAGCTTTGTCGTCAAGAACTCTCTCTTTCGTCTCACCACAAGAAGGTTTTGTGAGCGCCTTCACTGCCCATCTCCTCTTGGATTACTCGACGCTCCCTTCTACACTTCTGCATATGTGCCTTACTTTTCCCGGTTACTTGATTCAATGCTGTTGACAAAAGAGGAACGATTGGACTAGTTATCACCTGTTTGTGGGATTTCTCACTTGAAAAAGGTTAAAGAAATTGATTGAGAAATGGGCTCAAAAAAGCTTGGAGGGGCTCCAATGGGCTTTGTTATGTAGGGCAGTGATGCTTGTTACTATTTGTGGTCCACATCTGTGTTGCCTGTCCGAAGTCGTATATAAGAAATGTATGAGGTAAGTTAATTTGTCAGTAGAAACTTTACGGGTACACTTGGGTCCAACGGACTTGATTAAAATTCAAAATTTTAAAGTTACAGTCGGTCCAACGGACTTGATTAAAAATTCAATCTAAAAGTTTTTAAAGTTGTATTTAATTAAATCTATAAATTCAAATTCAATTCATTATAAAATCTTAAAAGTAGACTCAGTTTATAAATTTTTATTTTTAAAAAACTTTTAATGATTATGCAAAATATAAATAATCTATTAACTCATTTATTAAAATAAAATAAATTTAATTATGTTGTTTTGAAATAAAAAGTGTGCAAAGTATAATAATTCATAATAAAAATTATCTAAAATTTTTTTATTTAAATTTAATATACTGTTTTTAATTTAATCCATGTTGATTCAATTTCTATTAATCCAATTGTGATTTAGAAATCGTTTTCTGGTACATCTTATGAATTGGAATTCTAACACTGCTAATAATAATAATCTACCTATGAAAAGATGGTTAAACTATTTCACTACTGGCTTTAGACCTCCTTATTCACAATATGGGCTATACTCTTCTTAAAAGGAAGGGCCTTAAAGTTGCGTCTCCCGTTGAGCCCATATCACTCCTGGACAATTGCTGCTGCTCAGTCATAGCTACGATATTACGGCTATCTACAAGAACCATCCACTGCCGCCGATTATGGGAGACCGAGAGAGGCATCGGGACCGGGAAAGGGACCGAGACCGAGACCGAGACCGAGAACGTGAACGTGAACGTGATCGTGATCGGGAGAGAGAGAGAGAAAGGCGCCGCGACAAAGAAGACCGCGAGCGTGACCGAGATCGTACGCGCAGCACGCGCTCTCCCGACCACACTCGCTCCCGACGCGCGGGATCTTCGGACCGACACCGATCTCGCACTCGCTCTCCCGACCACACTCGCTCCCGACGCGCGGGATCTTCGGACCGACACCGATCTCGCACGCGCTCACCGGAGTCCCGCTCTCATCGACGCCACCGACACCAGCGGACACCGTCACCTTCACCTCCAAGGAAACGGCACCGCCACGATGCTGAAGATGACAGGGAGAGAGATAGGCAGAGAGCCGTTGTGTCGGACTTCGTTGACGGAATAGCGAAGAAGCAATTGGAGAAGGTAGACGCAAAAAATGATACGAATAACAATGTTGGTGGTGGACAGGATGCAGCTGGAATGAATGAAGACGAGATGGAGATGATGAAGACATTAGGGATTCCAGTAGGGTTTGATTCCACCAAGGGGAAGCCGGTTGCTGGAGCGGACGTGAGTGGAGTGAGAGCGGTTACGAAACGACAGCCAAGGCAGTACATGAATCGCAGAGGAGGGTTCAATCGCCCTTTGCCTGCTGAGCGGAATAGGTAGATAATTGGGAGCTTTCGCAAGGTTAGTGTTTGGCTTTTTGCTTGATTTGTTGAGTTTTATTTCTTGGCATTTTGGTTCAGATGTGGTTAAGGAATTTGGTTCTTTTATCCTTTCTGTTTGCAGTTGGTTGTCTCTTGAGCGTTCTGGATGGAATTTGTTAAGGCTACTTTCTATTCTAGTAATTACAGTGCATGGTACTTTGTGTCCTGATAAAATGTGACTCTACTAGGTCGTGATGCAGATGCTGGGATTAGTATAATGGTTAAGTTTTTCCCCTTTAGTTTGGTTTTTAGAATTTTGTTGTTACATACCATTTGATTTTTTCAAATCTTGTAGTTGTTTTTTTCAAAAAATAGAAATTAGTTTTTGGTCATATAACGCATTGAGTAATAGCTCTTGTAGGGAATGTTTGAGTAATTTGGCCAGCCAGCTGTTAGACATTTCAAAGAGTAAGCCAGTATAAGGAGTTTGGCCTGATGGCCCCTTTCCCAGGGTTTGAAACACGGTAAATGCAAGGGATTAGGGATTGTTGGTATATATTTTTCACTACCTATGTACCAAAAATAAAAATGCAGGCCGTCATCTTGGAGTTAATTGCGTCCCACAACATCCATACTAAATTCCAACCTTAGATCATTTAAGGTGCCTTGAACTTTCTAGATAGGAGGTTAGAATCATGAAACGTAAGTAACCTATTCAAGTGAAAGAATCTGAAGTTGAGGTCAGATTGGAAACAATAAACTGAGAAAACTTGGGAACTTGAAATTGACTATTTAAAATTCAACAGATCCCTTGAAGTGATTAACCATTGTTAGTTTATGTTGTCTGAGATGGCTTCTATTTGTTAGAATACCCATATTGACTAAATATGAAAATGTTAAGGGTTTATCAGTAGTAAGAGCCAATTATTCAAATGACTAGTTTTAGTCATTTTGACAATGGTTGACCCAAGCCCAATTCTTGTTAACGGGCTTGACACTCTACCTATATTAAAAATTCTAATATGGTATCAGAGCAGGTTTGGTACTGCATTTGGGTTGTGGTCATTTCTGATGTGTCTTGCAATGACTGATTCTGGTGGGTTTCAATTGGATAAAGGCTATGATTTAGTTCTTGTTATTGGCTACAGTGGTGCTATGAAGTTTTGACTTACTGATAATGAGGTGGGTTAAGGAGGTTTTCTGTAATAACAGTGGAGATAAAGATGGTTTCTAGTTTGGTTATGATTTGTCAGTTGTTATTTGTGATGCATGAGATGGTTCCAGAACCTGAAGTCACTTCAACAGGTCAAAGTGGATTATGGCTTTTTACTTGGTTGGTCAACTAGAAACACAGTATGTGTTTCTTGTCTTAGTTCTGAACAGAGTATGTAGTCATTGCTTCTTCTGCATAATTGGTATAGTTCCTTTGTTCATCAAAATTTCTTGTCTTAATACCGAACACAAAGTGTAATCATTACATCTTCTAAATAATTGATTGAAAAGAAATTGTCTAAAGATGATAACATAGTGCATACTACTTCCGCTTTTATTCCCGGCCCTAATCAACTATTGTTATCCTTTTACAGATAGGAAGTACTTCTTGTGTTGGGTTTCTCTGGCAAAATGAATGCGCCAATGTATCAACTGGAGACAATTTGAAGACCTTGTAAGACTTAATCTATCTGAATTATTATTAGTTTCAGTTTCCTATATGGTTTATCTGATTTTGTTGAATACCGGTAAGCTACTGATCAGAGCGGCTGCATATTGGGCATACATTTGAGAATGCATATGGTTTATGGCCCTTCTGATGTACTGTGTTTTGCGAACTAAGATGATAGAAATTGAATGTGAAAACATATAGTTCTTGCTTTAAGTTCCATTGGTTCTGACGGTAGTAATGCCTCCAGGACATTGCTGTTGAGACAGCTAATCCTTTTACAAGTGTTGGGACGCTTTCTTATGAGCAACTGCAGGTCAGCACTCTGATGAATGGAATAATAGTTCTGGATTCCTTGTGGATATTTTTCTGATTGTATCACCGTGTGTTGTCATCTTTCTTTATTTGGATAGGTGATGGATAGTTCTTATGAGCTTCAAGTAACAGGTTGAATTGATGGCGAAAATCATATCATCCGATGCAAGTGTTTGGTTACTACACTGTAGTATTTATGTTGAAGGATTTTCATTAAGATCTAGTACCATTATAGGTGGCTAAATCCAGATTTAAGGCACTTGAGAAATAATAAATAATTTTGCTACCAAAGGAAAATTGCATTAGTTCACATAACGAGCAGTCAACATTCAACAATAAACTGACTTCTGTTTTGTAACAGGCATTGCTCTTTATTTAAGCATTCACATCTTTTTAATGATGTGCATAACTGGTTCAAATTAACCACGTCCATGATATTAGGATCTCCAGACTATAAACCAGCTGATTCACGCCACCTTGTTTATCGGAGTAAGCGCTTAACATGGCCTAGGTGTTAGCTCTTTGAACAATAAAGGTCGTGCAATGAACCTGCTGGTCGAATGGCAGGACACGAATATAAGCATTTAGGTGGGTCTTTTTAGCACGTAATTGATTTCATAGAGGACACCCAAACGTTGGCAGCTTCCACAATGTCCAGCGCCTCCCATCATAGTAAATTAGCGTCTTGCTATTCGCCCCATGCACATGAAAGCGTACGTTTTATGAGGATTTCTCCTAATGAGCAAAAAGTATCATGACATGTTGCCAAAGATGCTTAACAAGCGTAAGTAACAAAGAAGCCCAATGTGACACCAAGAGTGTGAAGCAGTAATTGTCATCAAGATCATTGATATTCTGTTGTGCATGTTGCAAATCAGAAGGAACATGCAGGATCCTCTGCTGAAAGCCCAAATTGATGCTTAACTTATTTGAATTTGATCAATTTAAGACTTAAACTTGTAGCTTGTTCATAGAAAGGCTAAAATTTTATGAGTCTGTTCAATTTAAGATTTTTTAACAGGAAAATTAGGATGTGTTTTGCACACGTCATTACATGCAGGTTAGCTTAATATTTTGCATGGATAAATAATAACTGCTCTAAGCATAAGATTTCTTCTTTATACTTATATTTAGTCAAAGCTTCAATTAAAACAAATCTTTTGATCATTTACAATGCAAGTAATTCATCCTTTCTCTTTGTTGCTAAGAAAAGAGATATTGTTGATAATCATTTTCATATTTTTGTGTCAATAAGTTTCTTTAGTGAAAAAAAAAAGCACAGAAAACTTCTTTCATTTATTTAGTTTCTTGGTCATGATCTCAAAAATAAATACATGACTAGAAGAATCTACAACCAAGATTCCTGTAAAGTTAGTTTAGATAGTGCAATAGTTCAACATGCTTTCTGGTGTATATAAATTCCTACAAGGTTCTGTGCTACACTACTACATCCCTTTATCTATAGTGGGAATAAGAATAGATTTTTGTTTGCTTGGCTTTCTTTCTTTGCTACCTAAGTTTTAAAAAAGACTAGCTAATGACTCGTCAAAGAGAAGCCTACAATCTCGAAAAACCAAATTCTTGATAAATAACTTCTCCCATCCTGCTTCATTACTCTTAAAACACTCTATCAGGTACACATTTCAAGGAGATAATTGTTTTATGTTAAGGGAAAATATGATCTACATAGACAACAGACATTATAATTGATGCATGGACTAACAAATAGAAGAGAAAAGAATGTCCTAAATCTACTGCTAGGATTATGGTTTAAAATGGATGGATTGATGAAAGAAAAAACAAATAGACTAGGTGATAAGTAGGGGAGTGCCCCTTCCTTATCAATAGAGTTTGATTCCTCTAGGTAGGTCAATTAGAGTAAAACCCTTAAAGTGTTAGGTTGCGGGATAGTGCACCCTCATCTGCAAAGCCATTTATATGAAAAAGAAAAAGAGAGAGATGAGATCTCTTTATATAAATGATTAAAAGGTTTATATGCATGACCCAAGAATGAGGATTTTCGAAGCATTCACTCACCATAATTAGCATTTTGAGGTGAATAACGTTGAGATGAGTAGTGGTGTAAAACTATTGGCAACTTATTGAATTTTCATTCACATGTAGGTGCACGTGGATATATTTGCTACACTAATGCTACTATTGGGATTGTCATTAGCATGTTATGGTGAGCATATGTTATTTTGTTTATCTATGTTTCTATTTCATCTACCTTCAACTCTTCACCTTCTTTTTCTCCTTTATAATATCTATTACTTTCTAGCATCTAATGCTATTACTACTTGGTGTAATGAGTTTTGCATTTTAGTTAGCATTAGACTACAATATTATTATGATAAATAGTAATTTGTTTGCTAGAATTTTCTGTGTTGGATTCTTATTTTTTTCTATTAGGCATGACATGTTATTCATCTTCTTTCCACTTTTAACATATTTACATTTTTAGTATGGTGAGTTGTATATATAGAAGGTTGTTTGCATTTATGTATATATTTTCATCTTTGGAATTGGGTTTTCAGGACTCATATTATGGCTGAAAATGAGAAGAGTTAAAGGTATTTAAATTTTTCTATACTTCCTCGTAGATCTAACATGGTGTCAAATAAATGCTTACATATTTATTTCAAGTTCTTGGAAGATTCTCCTGGTGATGCAATTGTCAAGCCTAGAGGTGAGAAAAAATCACTCATCTTGTTCACTAGACATATAATTAGAAGAAATGAAATTGATAGTTTTTGTAGAATACAAAAAATAAGTTGGTTTTTAAATAAAAAATGAAAGATTTAGATCATTTTTTGTTTTAATCTAACTTAAACCAAACCAAACCAATATTCTTAAGTTTACTTTATTCTTTTTTTGTATTATTAATTTATATTTTATTTTGTTTTTCTAAAATAAGTTATTTTGCAGAAGTGTAATGGGTATTGTTTTTCAAGAGCATACCACCTGTCAAACAATTATTTAATTTCTTTCTTTTTCTTCTATTATTAAACTTTCTTTCTTTGATGCAAATAAAAAAATTTAAGTATGACATGCTTATTTACTTAAATCTTTTTGGTAATGATGCTAAAGCTATTCTTTTTTAAAGATTATTAAACCTTAAATTGTTTTATTTAATGTTACAATCTTATATATTTTAACGGTATTAGATAATTGTTTTGATTTTTAAAAATAAAATCAACTAAATAATTGCCCTTGATATAATATAAAGTGCTCTCTTATTTTTATATATTAAACTTTTTGTTTTAACTTTTTTTAACCGTTAGAGATAAAATTTGTTGACCTAAAGAGTGTTTTTTCCTTTTTTTTTGAAAGGTAAAGAATAAATTGACTGGAAGTAATTAAAACAAGGCTAGTTTAGGACAATATAAGAAATTAGATTAACTGACTTGTATGTAACGGTGTGTATAAAATACGTCCTAATTTTTGTCCAAAAAAGTCTTAAATTGAGCGAACTCGTGAAATTTTAGACATTCTATAAGCAAGTTATAAGTTTAAGTCTCAAACTTATCAAATTCAAAAAGGTTAAGCTCTAATTTGGGCTTTTAGCCTAGGACCCTTACCTCATAAAATTACGGGCAAGGAATCCATCCCTTAAAGATGTAGTCGAATCTCTCTTGCAATTGATTCATTGAAAAAAAAACTTCTTGTTCTTAAGATTCTGATTTGTCAATGGTTTGTTTTGGAAATTTGTTGACAAATAGGAGAGGAAGAAAGACGAAGATTTAAGAAAGAGAAAATAGAGGTTGATTTTGTAACAAATTTATGACTAATAGTTATTGTGATTCTCATTTAAAGATATACCAACTTCTCATCTACAACGTTGTTCACGAGGTTAGATACTCCTGTAAAAAAAGCAATGTCCACAAGGTTAGATACTCCCTCTACCGGCACCTAAGTGGCCTGGCGGTTGTAACATTTGACCATTCTCTTATCCAATACAGTTATAAGGGCTCTATCTATTAGAAGTATTTATTATTGGTATTACTTGTCTGTAACATTCATAGACATTGTGAATCAGATATTATGGGGAATCTATCCTATATGCTATCCATCCTATTTTATTAAGAATTTTATATGGTCTATAAAATCAAAGAGCATCTGATTAGCTTTTTTGGATCTTGACAATTGTTTACAAGACTAATTTTAAGTCAAGCATATCCCATAATGGAGCTCACAGTCAGTTCTCTTCTTATTAGCTTGCATCTTCATCCATCTCTGTGCTCTTTCTAAGTTTCACTTGGGTACTTGTAATGTCGATTCACTGTAACTCAAGACTTGATCAACAACTATTATTTTAAAGTCATCTACAAAATATGGTGGAAAACCATGTAGACGCCGAGCTAAGTGGCATTGATGGATGAGTGGTTGGTACCATTCCACTAATGCCAAGCATTTGCACCAGTTATGAGGAGTATCTCTTGTCATATACTTTGTATAAGTTTTCGCCAGTAGGTTAAGCACCTCCACTTGATTGTGAGTGGTAAGCCGACGAAAGACGCACGTAGAATTCGAACTAGCAAGTGCTGAAAAATTATTGGCTCTCTATCACTACAATTGCAGAAGGCATCCCGTGTGGCTTAAATAAATGTGTGAGAAATGTTTGAGCCACCTATCCAGCTGTATAATGCTTGAGAAATGTGTGAGACAATGCTTTAAAAGGAACATATTTTCTTACTTTATCTATAATTACTGTTATCACATCCTACCTCTTGATTTTGAAAATCCTATTAAGTCTAAGCTCATTAATTGTAGTCCAACATTGATTAGGAATTAGCAGTAGCTGAATGACTCTTGAACTTTCATAGACTATGGTTATGATTTTAACTCTTAGCTTTGTGTCATGACCCACCATAGTTCTCCCTTTCCACTTCAATATGTCCTCGTGCCATTGATATATTATGGGGAGTAATTTGCCCTATTGCACGTTTGAAATCAAGTGCGGCGACCCCCTGGTCTGACTGCTTTAATATCCTTCAACTAATTAGTTTGGATTTTAGATAGTATTAAAGTGAACAACTCCATACTCACGGTCCTTGAGAGCACATCAATAACTGCACTATTCTTTACTTTCTTGTAAACTATGTCGAAGTCATATCCGAGAAGCTTTAGAAGTCAAACTTGTTGGAAAGGGATGCTAATTCTCCGTTTTAAGAGATATTTTAAAATATGGTGATCGATTCTAATGGTAAACTTTCTATCGTTAAGAAAATAGTGCCAAATTTTCTTTTCCATTACTACTGTAAGCTCTTTTTATAAGCTGATCTTGCTTGATGTTTTGGAGCTAATAATTCGCTAACAAGAGTTAGTGGATACTAATTTTGCATTAGTGCTACTTCTAATTCACTATTACTTACATCAGCTTCAATAGTAAATGGTTAAGAGTGATTGGGAAGGGACAACACTAGTGTCGTTACCATTGTTTATTTTAGGCACACTGAGTTGCTTCACTCTACTCAAAATGATCCTTTTTCAATAAGTTGGCTAGTTTGCTCTTTTTCATAGTGTTTAATGAATGTCCTATAATATTCATTAATCCTAAGAGATCTCTTAGGTCTTTAATCATTCTTGGTATAATTCCTTTGTATAGGGTTTCAATCTTTGTATTTGATTTTGTTGGCTTCAAAAGTACATTTGTTGACTGCATCACCATTTTAAGATGATTCAAGTGATCTTCAAACATCGAGCTATACACAAAGATATCATTAAAAATAATCCACATTTCATTAAATGAGATTATGGTTCATTATACTTTGAAATCTTGTTGGAGTGTTACTGAAACCAAAGAGCATTACCAAATATTTGCAATGACTAAGTTCTAAAAGTTGTCTTAAGGATATCTTAAGGACCCATTCTGGTTTAGTGGTATCTATAATGTAAAATCAACTTTGAAAACCATCGTGCTCTTTATAACTCATTAGAAGCTCTTCGACTAATGGAGTAAGAAAATTGTCTTTGACTATGTCTTTATTAAGATCCCTATAATCTAACACAATTGGAGACCAAAAAGGGTTATTATTATGTTGAATATGTGTGTGTGTGTGTTGGACCCCACACCCCACCCGTAGGTGTTTGGGAGTTATACCCCGGCATGTGTTTGCGGGTTATACCGCGGTATCCAACCTTAATCAGTATTGTCCGCTTTGGCCGCGAATCGAACACGCGACCTCACGGTTTTGTTCCGCTTACGCGGACACCTCTTACCAGTAGCTCAATGGTAAGAGGCGTGTTCTTAGAAACAACAAAACCTTGAGGGGTCGCGAGTTCGATTCCCAAAGAGGACAAT
>JANIJH010000224.1:27351235-27365005 GCA_024520975.1 Erythroxylum areolatum
TCATTATTATTTATTATTAAGATTTTTGAAAGCATGGTTGATGTAAACAGTAAACTAGTAAAGTATACAGTATAACTATACAATATACCAATATGAACTATTTTGCAATTTTTAAAAATTTTAGAGACTATTTCATAAATTTATAAAATTATCTGAAACGGTACCCGGTACTGATACAGTTCCGTTCCAAAACTCAATTTGATACCAAGCCCGGTACAGTATTCACAACTTTGATTTCTACCCTTAATGAGTGTGCAAAGCTCATTTTTCCCTTCCTTATAAGTCTTATGTCTTTTATGCTTAAATGTCTTGCCAAAATTACCCTTGAACATTCTTATAATCTTAACACTTTAATTGCATTAACCCATGCAATAAATCCTACTAACTTTGACATAATTAAAATAACTCCAAAATATTTAATCTACTAAAACCTCAAAAATATTTAAATCATGCTTAACTAGAGAAAAAAAAATCCAGGGGCCAACATTTCTCCCTCTCTTAAAAGAATTTCGTCCTCGAAATTCTTATCTAACTGATCAAGAGGTAGTGGTATGCTTCCTTTTATGCTCCTTCGTTTTCATTTAACTTCATTACTCAAATAATTTCTTTCAAATCACCCTAGTTAACGGATTCAATCAATCCTTTCATGACTTATTTAGATATCACACTATCTTAACTGTTTTCTCAATATATTTCAGATTACTCAGAATTTTCCCACATCCTGCGTCTATAATGTCAATATCAGATCATATCGATATTTCTTAGCACAATTGCGTATAACAAATTATGAATATGAGACATCTTTGCTAGTAATACTAACTTATAAGTCAATGATCCGATTCTTAGTAACTTCATATGGACCAATATAATTCACACTTAGTTGATTCTTTATCCTAACTTGGGCACATCTTGTATTCACTCTAAGCACACCTTTGGGAAGGTGATACTCTCAGAAACATTTAATCTTTTGCTTCATAGTTCACATCTCTTTAGTATCAGTACATTTAACTCTTATGTCTATCTCACTGTATCCCATGCCTTTGGCGTGGATCCACCTAATTCATTCATCTTTCTTGAATCAATTAAATTCTAATACGGATCGATTTCACTTATCAATAATCTTTCCAATCAATTCTAGCCTTCAACCATTTTTAGGCTTTAATCATTATAATGCAAGAGCGAATGACTCTTTCTATCATCTAACTCCTCATATAGTATTCTAATGAGATCACTATGATAATGATTGTGATGCTTAAAGTCAAATAGAACTATACATTGATCTCATATTCCTATGAACTCCAAACTATAAACCTTAAGCATATCTCTGATAGTTAAGATCGCCACCAATTCAAACATTCAGTATTTGAATCTACATTCTTCGCCGGCAAATGATGTTTCGGCGTATTCCTACTAGGATGTATAACTTACATTACCATTTGTACTTTTCCAACAATCTCTTTGCTCTATCACCTTTATCGATTACACATACTTCTTATTTCAATCACAAAATATCATTTTTTTATTCGAACTCAAAATTCGTATTCACTTTCGATTTTTTAGTAAGATTCACAATTTCTAAATCCTCAATTTGCGCTTGATTAATCATTTCATGTGAAACTGATCTTCAATTTCATAGCAAATAGTACTTTGATTTGTCCAAAATTCAACTCCACATTTTATGCTCTTTTTTGCACTAGATCTGATAACCTCAATATCTGAATTCGTGCTTCACTACTATTGGGATTTATGCTTAATGCATTAGATACAACACTAACTTTACTAAGAAATACTCATTTGTACAATCATAGTCTTTTAGTACTTACATCAATTGTCTTAATCTCGTATTCAATTCTCTCAGCTCAATAATTACCTCAAAATTTAATGATCTGTATATTTTCAATACTCCATATATTCGTGATTAGTTCTCGTAATTCCTTAAATAACTAATTCCTCGATGAGGTAACATTATCTCACGTTATTTTCAAATTCCCAATTGACTTCCTTTCTCAAATGATTTTCTCAATTAATTCGATTTCCGCTGATTTCACATTGAATTATTCTACTATCTGCTCATCTATACTAATTTCTCTACACATTTCAATTTATTTTCAATCTTAACTTCCTATGTCTATAAAACATTCTTCAGGTCAAATTTGTATATGCTGAACATATTTACACAGAATATAATGTGGACCTATATACTCCTCATATTAGCAATAATGCCACCTCAATTTTAAGAATCCAATCACATAGTTAGATACATTACATCAACGATAATGCATACACTCTCAGTAGCATATTTTACATTTTATGCTTGTGCCTCTGTCAGAAGTAGGACTACAATATTCACTTTTGATTCATTTCTGTTTTGTTTTTTCATTAATCATCCTTAATATAAATTATCTTATTTGCTTAATCTAATTCAATAAAATTCTTCTTCGAAAGAAGATTTCTTGCTACTATCATCTATACTATTTGTGTAATCTTTATCAATCTGTTGTTATCATCATCACATTATCAACCATTCTTAATACCTCAAGAAGACCAATTTCTATCATTCTTACAAGGTCATAATGTTCTAATCACCAATACTCAACATAATTACTGTCGCATATTCTTAGGTGTGTATCATCAAAGTCATCTCATTTCAACATCACTTATACTCCAATTTTTCAAGATTTACCTCTTATAATATCTTAATGGTTCAACTACTATATTGAGTGCATTAACTCTTCTCATTCAATTCTTCATCTTTTCCTTAATCTCATTCACCCATCAAATCCTATCTTGTATGCATTTCTAACTTTCTCTTTACCATATATCATTCATTTCATGAATCTTCCATATGTATATCCTTAATCAATTTAGAATTATTAATGCCTACTCACTATGAAATTCTGATCTCAATTTCACTAATATCTTCTTATACCGGATCATAACTCTTATCACAGCAACTAAACAATTAGTTTAAATTCCAAGTTCAACCTTTCAATTCCACTTTGCTTGTACACCTTAAATCTTGTCATTTCCACTTATATCTCTATTTCTTCTTAGTCAATTTATGAAAATCTTTTCAAATCCATATCAATTCAAATACATATCCACAACAAAATTCTGTCACCATATTTACTAACATAATCACAAATATTGAATCTATGTTTAACATATCGGACTATATAATATTTCTTATTTATAAATATCCACAAATCTTTCATTTCCTCACATTCTGATAGATCATTATTCTTCTCACTAATTCTATTAGCCCAAACTCTTAACTATCGCTCTTGCGATTGACACATATCTCGAAAGTTGCCCATGTAAGATCCTAATTCTGGGTTTTGATACCAAACATGTAGCACTTTTTCAAAACATTTAAGGGGCAATAAATGCACATTTATGATGCAATTGAAATCATTAAACTTATTTGATTCAAACAAAACATTAGTGGTTTATTTCCTCTATTATAAACATGTACTTACTTTGAATTCCTTGCTTAAAGACTTACTCAAAATGCCTCTTCTTTTGCTCCTCTTTCCTTTTTTGATTTCCTTTATCAGTGGCAAAACCCCATTTAATAGGAATCTAATTGAAAATCTCACAATGCAAAATCACTAAAATTGATTCTAGAATGCTTAAACTCATGCATTTTCTAAATTCCATGAATTAAAATTCTTCCAAAAATTCAAAAGATTCAAAATGATCTCACCTTGATTCTTCACCAAATTAAGAGATCTTTGACTCAAATGGAAGCTCTTCTCTTCCTCAACCTTTTTCCCTTCTTGAACAATCTCAAAATCTCTCTTAAAAACCAATAAATGATGAAATCTTAACTATCTTTCCTTCTTTTCTCTCCTCTCCACCGAAACTCTCTTCATTCTCTCTTCTATTTTTGTTCCTCTCTCTCAATTCACGTTTTTTCCCTTCTTAAAAAGCAAGACTATATTTCTTTCTTTCATTTCTACCCTTAATGAGTGTGCAAAGCCCATTTTGCCCTTCCTTATAAGCCTTATGTCTTTTATGCTTAAATGTCTTGCCAAAAATACCTTTGAACATTCTTATAACCTTAACACTTTAATTCCATTAACCCATGCAATAAATCCTACAAACTTTGACATAATTAAAATAACTCCAAAATATTTAATCTACTAAAACATCAAAAATATTTAAATCATGCTTAACTAAAGGAAAAAAATCTAGGGGACAACACAACCCTCACAGTCTAACTCCGTTAAACCATTCAAATCCATATCTCAATTACACTTTTTGACCTAAATCTAATTTCCAACCTCTAAAATGTTAAATTTACAAAAAAATTGATCACATAGTCGTTATTTGTCTTTTTCGTTACATGAAATTTTGAAACAATTTTTCTAATTGTTTTGCTAACCTATCACAAATTTAACCAGCCTTCTCTACATTATAAATTAATGCCCCACTAAATTCTTCCACCTATTCCCACAAGGAAATTAACAAAAGGATTCTAGATACTAGTGCTTCTTCCCATATGATACCCAACAACAATATTGTCGATTTCATTCAATCATATCATGTTATTGATCAAGTAGTTGTCCGTAATGGTACTACTCTCCCCATAACCTCCAAAGGTTCCTTATCTTTCCATACAAATCTTCAACTATTACACTTAAATAATATTCTCATTATGTCGAACCTTATTGCCAATTTACTTTATGTTGCTTAATTTGTTAAAGAAATTCATGTTTAATTGAATTTAATCCCTCTGATTATGTTGTGAAGGACCTTTCTACCAAGATTTCACTTCTCGTGGGAAACATCCATAATAATCTCTACCCTCTCAAGGTTCCTATCAATTTAACAAATCCATGGCTTTTACTGCTCAATGTGCTTCTTCACACCTTTGGCATCAACATCTTAGTCATTGATGTACTTAAATTTTTTCAAAATTATTTACGTCTAATCTAGTGTCTCGTATCCATCTTCACTGTAATTCATGTCTTCAAAGCAAAAGTTGTCGCCTTTCTTTTCTTACGTCTACTAGAGTATACAATGCAACTCTTCAGCTTATTCGTTGCAACATTTGGGAACCATCACCTTTGTTATCACTTTTTAGTTTAAGATAATTTATAAATTTTATTGATGATTTTGGTTGTTACATCTGGATTTTTCCTTTAGATCATAAGTCTCAAGCATTACAAAATTTTCAATTTTTCAAAACCACTAATGAGAACGTATTGTCATCAAAAATCAAAATGTTTCAATGTTATAATGCTTTTGAACTCATCAAAGGTTATTAGCTATTTTTCTCAACACTCATGGAATTTCTTTCGTATTTCTTATCCTCATACTTGACAATAAACTGATATTGCTAAATGTAAAATTCATCACATTACTGAAATATGAATAACTTTTCTTGTTCATAGCTCTCTTTTGAAGCCATTTCGGTATGAAGCCTTTTCCACTATTATTTACCTTATAAGTTTTTTACCATCACCTACCTTACATTTCAATCTCATCACAAACTATTGTCCAATTCTTCTCCTAATCTTAATCACCATCGTGTTTTTGATTACACACGCTACCCTTTTCTTTGTTCACACTAGAATTGATAAACTCACACTCAAATTCATTCTATGTGTATTTTTAGGCTATGCCTCTAATTATAAATGATACAAATGTTTTGATCCCTCCACACATAATTTCATGATGCTAGATTTCTTGAAAACCAATTTCTTAATCTCTAACCTAACTCCCTTTCCTCTTCTACTACTTCCCTATCTATACCATTACAAATTCAATTATCATCTACTCCTCCACCACTTTCTAGTTCTCTCTTCTCACTAGCCTAGACTACTTCTGCCTCACCCATGCCTCTTGTACCCTCTTCCCTGCCTATTCCACTTACTCCTTAATAACCATCTTCCTCTTCTCTACCAATGACCACTCGCACTCTAGACAATAATCAACCATTAAAATCTTTTCTTGACCACATTACTTTCAACACCATTGTACCTATGTCTCTTGATCTAGACCCTATTTCTTTCACTCAAGCAAATAAATTTCCTCACTAGAGACAAGTCATGCTTGACGAATTCAAAGATGCCCGCCACATTACAACAATACTTGGTCTATTATTCCCTCTCACCCCTCCTCCAAGTGTAAATATTGTCAATTGTAAGTGGGTATCATGTACAAAGCTTAATCCTAATGGTTCCCTAGGATGCTATAAAGTTCACCTAATAGCTAAAGGCTATCATCAATCACCTGATCTTAATTATACTGACACATTTAGTCCAGTTGTCAAACTAACCACCATTGGCCTCATTCTTACACTTGCCTTAGCTAAAAACTGGTCCATTTATCATCTTGATGTTAACAATGTTTTTGTCTATGGCAACTTACAAGAACCTGTTTTTACACAGCAACCACCTGGTTTTACTGATTTTCATCATCATCATTATGTGTGTCATCTATACAAAGCTCTTTATGATCTTAAGCAAGCTCCTATAGCTTGGTTTCACCGTTTAAGTCATAAACTTGTGGATCTTGGGTTCACTTCCTCCAAAGTTGATGCATCTCTTTTTATTTCCTCCACGTCAACTCATGCCACCTTTCTCCTTGATTACGTGGATAATATCTAGTAACTGGTTCTTTATAATAATTTATTCAAACCATCATTGATGCCTTTCACTCTGCTTTCACCATAAAAGATTTAGGTCCTTTTCATTGCTTTCTTGGCATCAAAGCCACATTTACACCCACTGACATTCTTCTCACACATTCTAAATACAATCATGACCTTTTTCACCGCACACATCTTGACTCTTCCAAACTTGTCTCCACACCCATCACCTCTCTCTACTACTTTCCAAAAATCATGGCCTTCCTCTTTCTAATCCTACTGAATATCATAATACTGTTGGAGCACGTCAATACCTCGGTCTAACTAGATTATATATCCAATTAATTGTTAACAAAGTTTCATAATTCTTACAATGTCCAACTAATGTTCTCTAGACCGTGGTTAAACGCATTCTTCTGTATCTTCGCTCTATCCCGTCTCATGGTCTACACTTAATTAAACCTCCTACCTTAATTATCACAGCTTACTTTGATGTTGATTGGGCTGGGTGTCCTGATGATCGTCAATCTACATCTGATTATTTCATTTTCTTTAATTTCTTAAATTGTTTATAAATATAGTGAACGGTCATAAAGTAAAATAGAATTATAACATCACTTTCAATTTCTTTGCTTTATTCTTCCTTTCATTTTCTATTCGCAAATGGAGTCCATCATATTAGAGTATGTGACATTGTTGATAATTTTTTGATTGACGTAGGTTGTTTATTTCTACGCTCTGTACTGGAGATATGCATTTTGAGATAGATTGATTAGATTAAGTAAAAAGCCAACACAAGAAGTAAAGAAGATGCATGTGAGCTGACGAGGAACGTGTTTTAGTAGATATGTACCGTCTCATGCCAATAATGCTATAATCTGTCTTCAATTTTAACTAGAAAACTGAATTTGAAGTTTCGTGTCCTACAGTTTGTAATGATATGAGAATTGATATTTGACCGCATCTTCCTATCTTTACAAGACTCATTATTAAAAAGCTGCGTACAGTACTTACTTTCGAGGAAGCACGTCCATAATGGAGACTTACGAAAGAATGTATCACAGGCTTGTTTACTTTTCTGTTGGTAAAAAGATTGAAATTAATATTTAACATTTTATACTTCTAAAATAATAGTTTACCCTTTTCCCAATAGATTATTATAAAAATATAGAAGTTGAATTACAGTAAGTTATGTGAGGCGAATAAGATGAAAGACGTTTCGTTATTAACTATTATTACTCACCAGGGGTACGTTGACGGTGAACACTTGTTTTCAAGGGGCGGTCAATGTTTAGGGGCTAACAACACGTGCTATTGCACGTGCCCACACTCCGATTCTCAGAGGCACATCGCAGGCCGACGACAGGCGTTGGGTTTGGGCGATGATAATGCGAGAACACGTGACTTCACACTGTAACCATCTAGTCACACGTGCGGTCCTCTTTTGCTCTTTATCATGTTGATTACTTAGTAGAATTACTCCTGTCATCTTTTTTTTTTGGGTTTTCATTTCTTAATTTAATATTAATATGATTATATTTTATTATTTATAATAATTAAATATTAAATATAATAAATTACTAAATTCATTCTATCTAACATAAATATTAATTTAATTTAAATAAATAAATATATATATATATATATAATTTTAATTATATTAATTTATAAAACTATTACTATTTAGCATTCATATTAACAAAATTTTTATTTCATAAATGACATTTGAATTTTCCATTTCAAATTATTTTTAAAAATTATAAATTTAATTATGTTAGCCATCATAATTAATACAGGATAATTAAATAGTAAAATAACAATCATAAAGTTTAAAAAAATCAATATTTAATAATTTTCACAATTAAGAAAATTAATTTTTTATCAGATACATAAACAAACAAAAAATAAAAGAATAAAGGTAAAACCAAGCAGATACTAGTAATGTACAAATTGGAGTAACGCTCCAGTTGTTACTCCAAGCGGATTAAGAACACTTCTTGTGGCGACGAGAAGAAAATTAAAAATGCACATAAATAGTAGATGCAGTTTCTAGTTCCTACGCTTGTTCTGGTTTATTCTCCATCATTGTCAATCTTAATTACGGATCAATTATTTAAAATATTATCATAACTAGTTTCAATCAATGCCGTTTTTCATATCTGCACATTCCGTTTGCTGCTTCCTTCAACATAACTCCATAAAGCTCCTAATATATATATATAATCCCAAAAAAACAAATGTAAAACGAAATAACAAACCAAATTTTCCTTTATGATTCTCACATGCAGATAAGGCCTACCAAAGAGGCAAAAGAAAGATACAGGCCGATAACAAAATGAGGTGGTCATCAAGATGAAGCTATTTACCAACTTTTCAGGCATTGACCGTTGACTTGAAATGATCGTCATCGATGGTTGAGTATACGAATCCATTGTCCACAAGCGACTGTAATTCTTCCCTGTCAGAGGTCAAGTCATTCACTGTTAAATAAAGCATATGTCAAAACATGGGAGCTTGGGTACAAAGGGAAGTTAGGAAAGCAGATACAGACACAAGCTTATTCATTGGGATATTTAGCTGCTGAGCAATAACATTGCGATGCACTCCATCCTCATTGGCGCTGTTATGATCAAAAAGATCTGTTAGAGTTAAAATTCAGCAGGGGCAAATATCCAACAAAGCTAGTATCTGACTAACTGACTAACCAATTGAATAAAAGCTCAGAGGTCAAATGGGAAGAATGCATTCATGTGAATTGTAGAGGATTATCTAGCATGGATTGACTAGCAACCACCAGAATTTGGGGCGCTACCTAGATTCTCACAGGGAAGCCTAACGGTAAGAGTCTCCAACCCCAGGTTTGAAATTGGGAATTCTGGTTGGGAAGGAACCATTCAACTAAAGTCATTAACCATTACACCTGATCCCCAATTACAATGTCTATTATCGTCAACATATGTTTCATTTTAATCATTTATTCACTGGAGTTGCTGAATCCACAAATGGATACATAGTCAACATATCTTCACATGAGAAGTTCATAACTGCGCTGAATCAACCAAATGCGTGTGCACAAGCACAGGCATGTACATTCATACTCAATACATCTAAAGAGATAATAAGCTATTGACCAATCATTTCAACAAGTTAAACTAACCATATGGATTATGTCAAAGCGAGAACAATGAACAGGCATTGAAGCTGATCCATCGAAGAATTGTGTATCTGGCACTAATTTTTCATACAAAATGAGTTGAGAGTAAGACAGTATCAGCAGGGCTTACAGAGATAGTCCCTGTCCACAAACTATGCTTCTTATTGTCTAAGAGGTTTATTAGGGAAAACGTTTATATATTTCATGCACCATGTATCAACATCTATGCCTGCTGGCTATAAATAGAAATTGCAATATACGAACATATATAAGAAAAAAGAAGACAACAGAAAGGAAGAGAATAAAAGCACATCTGTTCATAAAATACTCACAGGTATGCTGGCTGTTGTAATAGATTTAATATCACTTGACCAGCATTGCTCAGACCATCAGTACTAAAATGGGCAGAAAACTGGAAAGAAATGAAAAAAACTTTAAGACTGGCAAATATAATCATTCAATTTGGCAAAACTACAATCACATCATTACTTGATTTTGTGGAGCAGCTTGGTATCCCTTTAAAGTGGAACCCATTGCTGAATTTGTCACTTGGGCTTGACTAGGATGACCCTGCAAATTAGAAACCCAATAAAACCAGAAAAAGAATGTAAGAGCATTTTCATCTAGGAAGTGTGTGCGGAGTCGCATGGATTAAAATTTGAAATGATAATGGAAGACCAATACCCGCAACCTGGTATTGTAGAAATGGACATATATACAATCAATAAAGTGGCTTGTCATCTCATTGAAGTCAGTAATAGACCTGAGTAGCACATTGAGATTGAAAGTTAAAGCTGCAAAATTAATGATGTCAAACCTCTAATCTAATTGTTGCGTAAACTAAAATTCGAACACCATAAAGTTGTGGAATGAATTTTTTTAACAAAAAAGGGAAAGAAGATCATCACTAAGAAAAATGCTGGTAGATGCAACTAAACTATCTATTGAAATGAAGATTCAATAGAAAGTTGACTACTATGAGTTTTTCTTAAGAGCAACCAAAGTAGGGCAGTAAAAGCTCAGCTTTGGGCTATTATTTCCTACTTCCTAGACAGCACCAATTTTATGCTCCTTCAAAGAAGATTTGTAAGCTAATGCAGCTAATGCGAGGCAAAAAGAACATTACATGTGGGAGGAAAAACACCCACTAAAGCAGCAATGTCAAGGTTTCGTTAAAGTCAATCCCCGCAAGGAACTTAACAGGAACATCAAGTATCCACAAAAAGTATCCCCCTTCATGAAAATGTAAGTACACCAAATGGATTCCTTGAATGTAACTCCTTACAGCATCAGGCATAAGAAAGGAAATTATGTACAATACCTAATGGAGAAAACATTGATGAACCTTCGACCTTGCAGGCCTCGTAATTGTCCATGAACACGAACATACACCCCTATCCTATAGTACAACACAGTTAGCATCCAAGAATCAAATCAAGATATTTGAAGCACATTTTAGTATTAAAATGAGATTCCAATTTCCAAAATTCTAAACTGTAAAAGTTCCTCTGCATGGCAGAGCAAGGGAAATTGAAAGAAAGTTTGAACTGGAAGCTTTCAGCTGAGTTCTGGTAACAGAAACTTCTCATTTTTACTCAAACTGCTAATTTCTAACTATATAAAGACATCATTTAACAAATTAAATGATAGTAAAGAGTTTATGCACAGACAAAATACAAGCTTGACGTTATTGATCGGATACAACTAACAGGTGGAACAAGAAGCATACAAGATTCCACCCAATTCATCGACATCTAAGGATTCTTGGATCCTGCAAAACACACAAGAAGTCATTCCCACCTAAAAAATTCAACTAAAAGATTAAACGTCCGTATCCATCTACTTCAACATGAAACCAAACAAAAAAACAGAAAATCTCGAAAATTTTTACCATTTGGTACATTCAATCTGTCCTGTCCCATCATCTACAATAAAAGTGTACTCGCTGGTTTTGTCTTCCTTTTGGCATACCCTTCCCAAGATTGTAACCTATACATGAGCCAAAATTACAACCCCAAGATAGAGAGACAGAGGGTAAGAGAGTTCAATAAAAGGCCAAGTTGGGACAAGCCGTACGTTGTTAACTTCAACACCATCTATGACGAAATTGGACTCGTCATTACTTGCCAGCTCGCGTATCTGCTTCACTGTAAGCGGAAGCAAACACCGAGCTTCACGATTCTGCAACAAAGAGTCGTCATGAAATAAGCAGTGGAGTTGTGTAAAATGCCACATGTGACGTAATAGCCGCCACTATAATCAGGTACACAAGTCTTGACTTAGAAGAACAAAATAGGGTTTTTCAGTTAATTTGACGAAAAGGAAAAAATTACTCTGGAGGTAGAGAAAGACGAAGGATCGGGAGTGTGGGTAGTCTGAGAAGGCATGAAGCCGCCGCCCATGAACGCCGCCGCGCTGCCATCAAAATCGTTGCCCCCACCGTACATCTTCCACTCTGCTTTTATTTATTTGTTTTGTTTCTTTTCCTGTGCTCCTTAATCCTTTTCAGTAAATTTTGACACACATACATGCATATATTTTCCAAAATTAGACGTGCAGTGCAATAATGCCCTCATTTTTCCCGCCAAACTTATTTGCCAACAAATTAAGAAAAAAAAAATATATATATAGTGACATTAAGCTTCGCCACGTGTAATACGACATACCATGTTATGTACGTGAATCAATCAATATTTATCGTTTGTTACCCTCTTACTCTCTCTTACCTATAACAAACTCTGGCACTCACCTCACCTGTCTTTTTATGCACTCTTATGTATAACAACTCTGGACCATAGTCGAATGCATTGAGTGAGGTTAATTGATTATGGGTCAGAGCCAGAAACTCTTCCTTCTCACCAAAAAATTTTCCCTATCTTTGCAAACTGGTTGGGTCGGTCGTGCTGGGCCCGAATTCAGACATAACAACACAAGGACCGATCGGTCCATTTTTCAAAGATTAGTCTCATAACTATTGGCTACGCCAGACCCAGTACACGCATCCATGGCCCATTCGCAGGTGGAAGTCTCCCATGCACACGTAAAGACTAAAACCTAGCGTCTGCTCCATATATAAGGTATAATTCTGCCATAACAGAGGTACGTGTGACGATAACCCTAGTTCTCCCTATTTACAGCAACCCTACCTTCACCAAAAGACTGACTTGAGCGTCGGAGGGGCTTATCGGGAAACAACTCCCGGTGTGCCTTCTTTGTTTTGCAGGAACCTTCACGCCAAAGCTCTCACGAGAAGCAACCGACTCCATAGATCCAAACGACAACGTGCAGTTCCTCCAGAACCAGGCTGAACCAATTGGCGCCCACCGTGGGGCCCAACATCAGGGCACCACGTCCAGAAATACACAGATTAGCCAGGCGACAGCAGCTAACCCTGACGTAGCCGCCGTCGCGGCGCTGGCGTTACAACGGATGGGTTTGCAGTTACCTATCATCCTGCCACCAACACACCATGCCTCCTGCACGCAATCTTCGGACCCAAACAATCAACCGCAACCTCAAAACCTAGAACAAGAAGAACAGAGCGTAGCCCTAGAAGATAATGCTGGAACCAACATGCGCCCGAATCTCCAGCACCTCTCAGATGCAGATCCTTCGGCGCCCGTGCATACCTCCCTCACACGAAAACAGATTGAGGAAGCGGCTAATCTGTTAATTCGCCAGATTTTACAGTCTCAGTCGGCACAGCAGCAGCCGAACGCGCGGCAGACTAGTATGACGACCGATCATCATCCCACCGAAGCCCTAGAAAAAATCGTGGACGATCGGATCAATGCAGCCATGAGCTTCCGCTCGGATCGCCCAACAGCTCAATATAGCTCTCCCTTCACTCCGGCAATCTTGGATAGCCTCCCGGCACCCAACACCAAAATACCGATGCCCGAGAAATATACTGGAAAGACCGATCCCCTAGACTACCTACAACACTTCCAGTCGATGATGAATCTACACTGCGTTCCAGACGTTATTCAGTGCAAGGCTTTCTATACGGCCTTTCAAG
>JANIJH010000224.1:27734204-27746869 GCA_024520975.1 Erythroxylum areolatum
ATCTTTAATGGATTAAGAATTGATTTGTGAATGTTATTGAGTTGAAATGGAGTTGAGAATGAGGAGTAAATGAAGTAAAAAAAGATGGTATTAGTATAAGATGTGATTGAGAAAAATCTGAAATGAAGTAGTTGAAAATCTGGGTTTTGCGTTTATGTATTTTCGTCGCGACAAACTTCTTGGATACTTAGGGGATCGGCTGGAGAGGAGAACGAAGCATGCCTTATAAGGATGTGGAAACCTCTCCATTGTAGACGCGTTTTCTATGCCCTAACGCACTGGATCCCATCAGAACTTCGATGTTAAACATACTAGGGCTAGAGTAGTACCAAGATGAGTGACCTCCTGGAAAAACAAAACTGTGAGGGTGCGAGGCCTTAGAGGTCGATGCTCAAAGCGGACAATATTTGCAAGTAGGTGGGCGCGAGGCCCGAGAGGCCGATGTCCTACATGTCTTGTATGTGAATTTTGAACCTAGGCAACATATAGTAGACTTGAATTTTAAATGGACGCTAATATGCTTAGGTATTTAATAAATGGCATTATTTTAATAACTCTTTACACTTGGAGTGCAGCTGACGCTTTTATTATGTATTTTGAGAAATGATATTGTTTTCCACCAATCTGAACTTCAAATGTAAAGGACAATGTTTTATTTTCTGAAAACTACATTTTTTAACAATTTTGCATTTGGAGTACAAAAGATGGCCTTTATTTCATGAGATAATGTTTTGGAATTTACATATACATAATCGAGTCATGTATGCTGTATGTTTTTATTCTCTTTTGGCTTAGAGCCATGGCATGATTTTATTTTATCGGTTGGACCAATAAATAAAGACATGGCACCTTATTTGATTTTATACTTAATAATTGGACATGATTTGTGTTGGACCCCAAACTTTTAGTGAAAATTAGAAATATTAAAATGAATTTAAATAAGAAAGAAGTTCGATTAATTATTTTGTTTGGCTCCGCTTTATGATTCGTATTCGATTATTTCGCTTCGCTACTTTTATTTCGATCCGATTCGCTTTTGATATCGATAAGTATTTGTTTTGCTGCCGATACCTTTGTATTTGATTCGTGGTTCGCTTTATCAATTGCTTTGTTTTCCAATTCGAAATTTTGATGCGAAATTTCCGTTTCCATTCACTTTCGTTACTTTTGTTCTGTCTTCCGGTTAGGATCCGGTTTCCGGATCGGGTCCCAACAATTTGTTTTGTGATTGGTGAGAAAACGATTGCCCAATCATGTGCTGGGCACAACTGATTAAGCGATTGTCGTACCCTTAACGCTGATACATGAAAGTCGAGTCGCCGTATCGACACCTTTCTACGGGACTTGTGAGTGATTCTACACCTAGGGTCTGGACACCGATGAGGCCATCACCTAGGGTCATGACGCTCTTGTCAACTGCAGTCTGGTCTCACCACAGATGAAAGTCGAGCCAACACCTAGTATCGGTAGGTGTGCATATTAGTTTGGCCAATTAGTGGTGTCACACATGATTGTTTTGACTTGTCCTGCTATTGGTTTTCCTATCGATATTTGATTTATACATATGATGCTTTTATGCTTTTGTGTACTAGAATTGGAACCTATATTCACCGAATGAGTGAGTTAATAGGCTAGGCCTATATGGTTCCTAACCAGTATACGTTGAGTCATAGGCTAGGCCTATGTGTTTTCTATGTGATATATATTCACTTTATAGGTTATCTACACCGTCTTGGTATGAATCGAATTCTATTTGTAATATATGTTTTTCCTGCTCACTGAGTATCTAGTGTACTCACCCCCTCCGCTTTCCAACCATACAGGTTAATTTAGTGAGTTTAAAGCTTTGAGTGGATTGTGTGGTATTTTGATATTTTCGGGGTATTACCACAC
Source organism: Erythroxylum areolatum (assembly GCA_024520975.1). Classification (NCBI taxonomy): domain Eukaryota; kingdom Viridiplantae; phylum Streptophyta; class Magnoliopsida; order Malpighiales; family Erythroxylaceae; genus Erythroxylum; species Erythroxylum areolatum. The sequence goes on from JANIJH010000224.1 coordinate 27,736,098, forward strand.
GTGGATAGTTTCTTATTTTGTATTTTTATTGTCTAGTGGCTCATTAACTGTGTTTATGTAGATACGCTTTATAGTTTTATAAGTTAACTTTTGATTGCCTTGTATTTTATAAATCACTTTATGTATGAATCTTTTGATACTGTTGTTGAGATTGCCTTGAGTGAACTTTAAAGTCCTGAAGCTGTGATTGGATGTGAATATAGAAGTGTGTTTGAAATTGTTTGCAACTTTTTGGGATTTTTAAAGCACAACCGTTGTGTTGCCCGAATTAAAAAAAGAAGAAGAGAAAAGAATAGATATTAAGTTAGCCTTGCATAATCGGATTAAGGATACCGTGAGTATCCTTAGCCCAATTATGTGGTGGTTGTCATAGGCTTGATGTGGTACCGGGTCGTGACAACGATACTCAAATGATGGAAAAGCTCTTTGTATATACAATACCCAAAACCTTCTTGATATTAAAACAAATGAGAAAACAACTATTTATAGTGTTTTAAGACGCTAACTAGCCATTAAAGCCAAGAACTAGTCATTAGAATGGCTATATGGAAAGCATTAGTCGACCAGTATGTATCAAAAGCTCCAGATTCACTAGTCGTTAGAATACTTATTGACCAGTGGGCATATTGGTCGACAAGTATAATAACCAACATTATAGAAAACTCATGGTAGATAAAATTTATCAACTTATAACCAACATTACAACAAACTCATGGTAGATAAAATTTAACAACTTTAACTTATATTAGTCGACCACTAACCCATATAAGTAAGCTAATCACCCAAAGAATAAGATTTTTATACCTTCAAATGCTTAAACTTTATTTGATTAATGCAATAATGAATTAAACTTTCAAAAAATATTCCTTAAAATTGATTTTTAAGAGATCAAGAAGTTTTTCAATTAAAATCAAAAGTTTCAATGCCTTTTGATGAATGTAAAGACTTATGTAATGAAGTGAAATGAAATATATGTGCATGGTGAGCCTTTTAGAGCATATAATTAACAAAGAGAGATTAATATTACAAACTAAAGAATAACCTTGATATGATTTGATCTTCTTTTATTCTTGGTTTGATCTTCATTTTGACGATTATAAACTTCAACCCCTTTATCAACTTCATAAGCTATCTTCTTGAATTTATGATTTAATTTTGTTCTTATATTACTTTAATTAAAATAATAAAATCAATGTTAGTAATTATGTATTGTAATAATCAAAATACCAATTAGAATCTCCCTAGTTTAATAATCTCCTATTTTTTAATGATGAAAAAATATTTGTGATATTAGAAGACAATAATAAAATTAAGCACATAAATAAATATCAAGATAGTGATTAGCTCCTCCTTAATTCATGTATAAAATATAATTCAATATGAAGAGTATAATTCAATATCAATAATAAAAGGGATAATCAAAATCAAAAAATATCCATATATAAAACTAACGTGAATTTACTCAAGTATAATACAAAAAGTTCAAGAAATTCAAAGATGATAAACCAACCACTCTCCCTGAATTTTAAGAAATACAAAATCAAAGAAATATTCATACATGAAGATAACATAAATTTACTCAAACATATCACATAAAGTGTAAGAAATACAAAAATGACAAAACATTTGCTCCTTGTGAATTTCATCATTGCCTTTAAGTGTTATCACTTCCCTTAAATCTAATATCACTAATCTTTCTCCCCTTTTTGAAATCATTAAGAAGAAATCATAATCTAAAACTAAAAAATATAAAGTGTCATACTTTAAACTAACTTGATAGAAATAATCTAAACGTATTTGACTAAATATGATAAACTTTCTTCCTAAAAAATGTTACTGAATATTTAAGGAGTCAAAACGAAAGGTCAATTTTGATAGAAATGTCCCTAATTGTGTTTAATTTGAAAATTTTGAATTTTGGTATTATGCTAAGTTAAATTTTCTATTAAGGCATCAAAGGCAAGTTTTGACAAAATTAGGGGTTGGAATTGTAATAAATAAAAGCATAACTGCAATATCCAACAATCAATTTCATAAAAGAATGTGTAATTTATAAAGCCTAAGATTTCAAAAATGGAAACATTAAAATTCCTAAAAATACAAAATTAAATATAATTAAAACATAAACAACCTTAAATCATTTTACAATTTAAATATAAAGACATCAATTTGAAAAGGTAACTTTTAATCAAGAAAAGATTGAAAATCTCTAAATTTGAAACCTAAAAATAACAAAATTTCAATTTGATCTAATTAATGAGATTTTTATGAAAAGGGGAATGATGCTTTTCAAGAAAAAGAGTGAATTGCGTAGGACTTTGAAGATATAAACATAAATTATGAGAACATAAGAAAAAAGGTGGAAAAAATATTAAAAACATTAGGACTTGTTAGTGTTTTGTAGAGAAGCAAAAGTGAGCAATGGAGGCATGATAAAAAAAAGGTTGGTTTTAAAACCTAATCTATTGGTCAATCACTGAAGGTAATTGGTTGACCAATAAGTGCAACCAAACTCTTAGGAAAGACAAGAGTCTGAAAATTAGGAACATTAGTTGACCATTGAAAGATATTAGTCAACTAATGTATCTATTTAGGTGACTAGATAGGAGACTAGAACATGAACAAACTCTTGAGAATGCAAAAAAGGCATGTTTTTGGGTACATTGGTCGACCAAACTAGAATATTGGTTGACCAATGTGTTTTTAAATGTTAGAAAACAACAACAAAACTTGAACAAAAACTATTAAAAGATATATCAACCTACTAAATATTAATAAACATGAGTTAATTCATATAAGGGGCGTTATCAAATAAAATTCCTATCATAAGTAATTTTCTTCTAATTATGCAAAATTTATCCTTATTTAATAGTTTAGAGAAATTATTGTCCAAGTGATATAAATTATAACTTAGTAACTTCATTTTGCTTATAACCTCTAAATATAAGTACTAAGGTCTATACTATTTAAAGAATTGTTAGAAAATTTATTTATAACCTAAACAATCAACATTAAGGATTTATACTTAAACTAAAAAATTTCTAGAGTAAGAGCTAATAGCATCACATCCTTATCATCTTTCTCACTTTTTTCAATAATTGACTCTTCTAAAACTTAGTAGTTAAACATTAGATTCATCGAGATAAAAAAATATAAATTATCCAAAACAATGTCCAATTAAATGAATACCATCTCTACTTCTTACCATTTGCTCTTACAAAATAAGCAAATCGTTGTATTTAGGAACCCAAATGAACTTGATTCTTTGATTGTTAGAATATTTTCAAATCATACTTTTATGGGTTTGTTTTTTATTCTTTGTTTGAGAAAATAAAATATATCAACATTTCCAAACTTAGCACAATAATGATATGCCATATTTGAATGATGATGATACATAAATGCACTACTATATGTGTATACATAATGAGGAAACTTCCTTTGGACATTAAAAGTGTTAAAAAGATTCCTAGAGTAATGAAATGAGCTACCACGGTTATACGTATGATGTCTACTATGAATGGAATCTTGATGTATGGTTTTTTAAGTCCTAAAAGGGTGTGCATGTTATCATTGAAGTTAAGCACATTGTTCCCTTGATAGTGTTGAACTCTATGCCTAGGTTGTGAGTCATATGTAAAAGCATAATACTTGCATTTAGGATTAGTCTTAGTGGATGTGGAATGTAAATATATATGCTTGGATGTGGATGCTCCATAATTATTTGTGATATTAGGCAATGAATTTTTACTATGCAAATATTTTCTCAAGAAAGAAGTGACTTTATAATTACCTTCACTTTTATGGTTATATCATGTTCCATGCCTATCATTGAAATTATTTTGAGCTCCTATATGTTCACTGATTTTTCATTTCCTTTATTAAACTTGGACAATGAATCCTTAAGGAAATCTACCTCCTTTTTCAATATTTCATTCTCATTCCTTAGTATATCTAAGTCATTATTATCATTAATGATCACAATTTTTATGCTTTAATGTTATATAATTCAATTATCTTTTCATTCTCACTCATACATGCATCTAGGAACTTTTAGGCCTTTTTAAGTTTTGAAAATACTTTTTTTCCTTATCAAGCCTATAATTTTAAGGCTTAACTAATTCATTATGTGTAAAATCAACATTACTATCATTATCACAAGAATTAGGGTTGAATGTGAGCTATCTCTTTTTTCCAATGCTCACTTTCAGATTCACTTATACCATTCCAAGTTGATGCTTTAAGTACTTTTGTCTTATCCTTCTTCTCTTTCTTATAATTTCTCTTATAATTCTCATTATATATTAGTCAAGGACATTATGGCTTTATATGATCAGGTTGTTTTATATATGAAGCAAGTAATGTTACATGATTTTTGTTTTAAATCACATTTACCTTTTTTAAAATAATTTCTTTTAGGTTTTTTTTTTCTTCAAGAACTTCTTGAATTCTAGTGAGTATGCCAATTTCTTCTTCTTCTTTTTCACTAGTTGATATCTCTTCCTCTTTGCTTAATTCTTCCTTTGAGGCTTTAAATGCTAATTTTTAGCTTTAAAAGTGTTATTTCTTCTTATATCTCTTAGAGCCTCATTTTGTATGTAAGAATAGATCTAATAAGCCCCTTTAGTGATAGTTTTGGTAGACCATTGGCTTTTTATATGACCATCTCTTTTAAGTAACCTACACAATAATATATGGAGAAGCATACATCTAATGAATGGAAAGACACATTCTATACAAATCATGTGGCAAAAAGGCAATAACAATATGTTTTGCTTTGGAAAACAATCGTATAACTGAACTATCAATAACAAAATGATAACCTTTTTTGTCCAAAATAGATGTAGGATCAAATTTTGTCTAAAAGATAATATATAAAACATGTCATACAATACAAGGATGAACCCTATATCAAGATTTAAACAAATATTTCTAATAAAGATTATATTAACCTCTTCATTATTATACCATTAGTTTTTCCTCCTCTCTATTTGACTTTCTCTTATATATGAACCCTTGCATTGTAAAGGCAATATGATTAGAGATTTTAATATTTAGCCACCAAGAACTTGATGTGGCTATAGCAAGATTAGACTCATGGATCATATAAGCTAAAGAGTTACCTAATAGTTCATGCTTTTCGTTCCAAATTTTATATTTATGGCAATCTAACTTCTTAGGCCCCTTCTTCTTACACAAGAAACACCTCATATTCTTTATATCCAGAAGGCCTCTAGCAATACTAGATTGACCAACATTCATTTGTGGAGAGAATTTAGACTTCTTATCTTTGAATTTTTAATGCTTTACCTTGCCTTTCCCTTAGGTGCTACTAGGGTTATATGAGTCATGCTCTTCAGTGTCTCCTCTCTGGTAATCAAAGCATTTATGTCTTAAGCCTTATCCTGAGAGTTATATGTTATAACCATAATAACAAACTCTGAAGCAAGTGTATTTAGAGCTTGGAGAATAATGCAAACATCAGGAATGTGGATATTCAACGCCTTCTACTTAAACTGTATGTATACCTTAAGGAGTACAATTCCTTCAGTAAGGTACCTATCTCAACATTAGAAGATATCTTGTACCTCTGTGAGACCTTGCTAAGGAAGTTCCTTGCTATGGTTGTTTTTGTAAATCCACTGAGTAGATGGTCTAGAATTAATCTCTTTATAGTCAAATAATAGATTTTGTTTGACTTTTCCTAGGCTGCATATACTGCTTCTCATCCTCCAAACTGAGAGATGTAGGTGCAAATGGTCTATCCCTAACCATGGCCATATTAATATTTACCATCTCCAAAGCAAATTCTACATCTTGCTTCCATTTCTTGAAGTTGAAACTAGTTAGGGTTTCAATGGTGACACTATTTTTGTTAACAGAAAAGGTGACTAAAAATTTTAACAATGTAATGACTAGCACAAATGTAGGATAGCAATACTTAAAGCCACAAAATAGTATCCACATAGAGAATCTTATCACACATATCATGAAATACCTGTAGGCTAAATACATAATACATGCAGATAAGATCTCTATATAAAAGCGATCAGAGTACACACCATTAACTCTTATGACTTTACCATCTATAGGTGAATAGATCACTTAAGTGATAGCTTTCCTCCATCTTATGCCTTTATACACTTCTCAAAATCTCATATAATGCCAACAACTATGAGTAGAATAACCAAACACAAGGCTAGAGACATCCTTAAAGGTGCAACCAAAACAATTCAAATACTAACTGAAAATGTCACTGTGGTGATTACATTCTCATTAGTACCTAAATATATCCACAAACACAAAGAATATGCCTGTATGTTATCCTCACATTTTGTATGGGCATATAATATGTGACAATGTACTATCAATAAATGCAATACCCTTATGCATATACTCATTATCATAAACTAGTGCTGAAAACATTATCAATTAACTATATTTGAGAATTCATCATAAGGAAGATCTCAATCAGAGTGAAAATCATGCAATGACAAACAACAAACATACCATATGAAATACCAAAACCGTATTTATCTCTTTTATTTCAAGTTTAAAGCATGAAATTTCACTCAAATTTGGCTTTAATAACTTTAATCGATTTTTTTAAAAGTTAAACCTTATTTATTACTAATATAACAAATCCAGAAAATTAAAATTTTTACTTTATAAATTCATAGGACCCTAAAACTGACAAAAAAAAAACGTAAATGACCACTTTGTGAATTCTAAAAATTTTGGGTTTGTTGGTCCTATAGTGTGCTAACATCAACATTATGTATGGCTGGAGGGCACATGCGACGTGTCTTTAGACGCCTTAGGCACATTTGTTGCATGCGCCACGTGGGCACAAATGCACTTCAAAGCACGTGTGACACACATACGCTACATGGAGACGTGTGTGTTACACGTGCCAGACTCGTGTCTACATCTGTACATTAGCCAGAAGTCCACTACCTCTCGCACGCCCGCCATTCTCCCACCTTCTACTATTATTTTCTCTGTCTTGTCATCAACAAAAGGCAAGTTTCAAAGAATTTCAGACATATTTTTTTTTCTCTTGAAGCACGTTTTTAAGTAATGATTCAATGCAAAGCTCATTCAACATCAATTTAAACAATAATATGCAACTTATATAAGCAAAGACCAAATGATTTTCCCCAATTTCCTTATGGATAAATTTGAAAATCTTTGTTTAAATTCACATAATCATATAACTACTCTGATACTACGTGTAATTCATAACACCAACCTTAGTTACATATCGAGGATCAAACGTGAATCTCAATAAATGGAGAAAAGCACGAAAAATACCTAATTTGTTTTCCATCTCTTAGAACGAGCTTTTCTATGCCGAAACCTTCGAAATTTGTTAATGATCTTTTCAAATTTTGTTTAATCGAATATCATTAACAATTTTTTGCGTTCTTTTTAACGCATGAACCTCTTTTTGAGTCAAAGAATCCAAATGTTTACGAATTTTTTAAGCAAACAACAAGACACTTTAGCAACTATATATAGGAACCGTATTAACCTCCTTATCATAAGCCCACACTGATTAGGGTTTATTTTCTTCACTGGACTTCAGCCCTTTATTGTTTTTGACCAAATCAAATTCGATTTGTTTAATTATAATATTGTTAAAATTGTAATTAATTATTGTCCAAATTTGAAAAATCGCTTCAATAATCTAAATAAAAGCATCACAATCAAAATCAAATATTACGAGACTTAGTTGTAGAAGTTATAGACAGCAAAAAAAAAGAACAAAAATATTAGAAAATCTCGATTGCAAGTTGAAGTATATATATTCGTACATCATGCAAACAATGTTTGTGATTTATAGAGTGATGAAGATTGAAGAACACAGTAATGAAGAAAAGGGTTACATGATTGCATCAGTTTCGCCTTCTGAGAGAAACGAGAACTGAAGTAACACTCCAAGGTCCACAACCGTATGGCCCTTGTCTAGTCTCCCTTGCAGGACTCTCCAATCTTGAAGACCGAATGGAATGACCATTGGAGTTGGAGAACGACAAGGACGACGAAGTTGAAGAGATTGACTTACGCGGCGACGTCATAAAGTCACCATCGGAGCTGTAAAACTCTAACCTATCGAACTTATCTGGACTGCTTGTCCCATCTGTGATGACATTACTCCGTCGAGACATACTCGTAGACTGCCAGCTTAAGTGCAGTTTCTTTATATGTTTCCAGATCTTTAACCTAAATCGCGTTGAAGGCTTAGGTTCTTCAATGAGAATGCATGGTCTTGGCAGTCCTAAGCTAAGGATTGCCGGCGGTGGACTAAGCGGCGGAATAGCGTCTTCTTTCTGCGGATCTTTGGGTGTCCCCGGTTGCATTTCCCATTTAAACGGAACCCCTTCACTGCTTCGGTAGTAAAATACGCGTGAAGAGCAACCCACCGAGGCGTTCCTTGAAATAACTCGTTTCATGTAATCATCCTCTTGAATAACGGAAACGTGCTTTTGTGTCGTCATTCTTGCATGCTCAACGTCCATACTCGATCGGTACAGAGAAGTTTATGGGTTTGATGATTGTGTGTAGGACTTGATGGGAATGGGTTTGTGAATGTTGATAGATATATAAAGAGGTGTTAATTTATCCAGTTTCATGGGCGAATGATATGGAGCCTTGGGGGTGCAGAGACTGTTTGAATTGACGATTAACAAAACTAATTATCAGTTGACTCTGTGTTTTCTCTTCCTGTTACTTGGTTTCTGGGTGACTGGGGTTCTTTTTGTCATAGGCACGCGACTGTTAGATAGCAAGAGTATACATAGCATTCTTCTTTCTCAAGGTTACGTTAAGCTAATGGTTATGTAGCATGTGTCTTTCTCAAGGTTACGTTAAGCTAATGGTTATGTAGCATGTGCAATTACCAAATTCTTATATATTGGGTCTTAACTTAGAATTGATTCAATTCAGTATTCATCCGCGTATACGTTGGTGAACCACATGTCCAGTTGACTTTGGATGCTTTTCTTCGACCAAGCCCCTACTCTTTAGAAACTTATGAATTTTGAGAGTTTTAAAGCGTGAGACCAATTGCTTTATCAGTTTTATTTATTTTATGTATCTATGATAATTTAAATAAGACTGTGACTCAGGGTTCATGCACTATTCCACTGAAATGAATGGAAATAATATAGAAAAAGATTAGAAATGAAATATATACACGTCAATCTTGGACGTGCTCGCATGAAGGTTTGACATTTTGGAAGATTAAACAATTTAATTAGACTGAAAGGTTTATAGTCTAACTAATACCTTTATTATATATGCACGTCCCTTTGCAACCTAGAGGTGATATAGTCGCTCCGAGTCCGAGCCCACCGGACAGCTTAACTGCAAGCCCATCGTTTTACCAGTTACACTCGTCAGAGGAAGGCTTCTCCTTAAACATATCATTTATTTTGAGTGACAAGGCTCAGTTGTTTATAAGTCAATCATCAGACCACACCCCTGATAGGAATTGAACCGTAACCAGCAACCACGTTGCAACCAATCCTCTCCATCACTTGCTTTTGGTGATGCAATATTTTGTGATAGCTTTGCACACATAAAAATCATTCTATTAATTCCTCCCACACCATCCAAATTAAAATTAAAAATTTTCCTTTTGTCATTAAGCTCCCAGACATTTAATATAAATAAAAAAAAATTCATAGTTGAAAAATGCATATATATAAATAATTATTAATATTATTTTAATAAAATTTCTTTATTTAATAATAATAACACTAAATGATATTAATGTCAATCACAACTTTGCTCCTTAAGCCGGTAGTTTTGGGCATTAGTACTAATGTTATAAGTCCAACATCATCCACCTTGTGGTTGCAGGCTAATTTTTTGAGAACTTGTGAACTCGAGCCTCAATCTCTAATTGAAATGGACCAGTACACTTTGTTGAGCAATGATCCCAATTTTGAGCAGCACCATTTTAGGACTAGGCTTGGATTAGGAATCGTAGTCCCTTACTTCTTCTAATCACTACCTAACATATTTTTGGCTGTACAAAAAGCTTTATATTTTCTGGAGATAATATTTTCTAAAGTGCCAAATCCCTTGAGATTTTTTCAGTTTAATGTCAAAACTTTCAAATTTTTTAATTAAGTGATGAACTTTTTACAACCTCAACAGCTTAGTTCAAAATATTGCTTCAATGCTTTTCCATGCTTTTCCCCTTTCTTTTTATCTATCATTCTTGTGCTTTATTTCTTAAGCCACTTAAAAATTGCTTCGATAAGTATTAATTCTTAAGTTTTTAGTAGTCAGTATGCACATCCAAAAGACACTAAACCTTTAGTTAGTTTCGTGTTTTATGTCATTATGTCTCGTTTGCCTTTGATTTTGTGCATTATGTTAAAATTGAGCATTATAAGTCAAAAATTGATGTAAGTTCAACGAATAAGTTGGACAAAGAATTTTTATATTTTTGTGGGTTAATGGTTATCATATAGACTTCTTAGATGAAGAGAAATCTTGGAGGATATTTTGTTTCTTTTGCTCAAGATGGGGCAAGTTATTTCTTCATTTTATGATTTTGTTAGTTATCTAACTTCTTAATCTTGATATTGTCATTAACTTTTTTTATTACTTGTTTAATTTCAACATCAAATGTAACATCCCACCCTCAACGGGAAGGGTAGAATAGTAAGTTGGCATAGAATGAGAGTGATTGGGCTTCATTAGGACTATTCATGCATACTAGTATTGGTACACAGTGAATTTTGTGCACATGAAAT
>JANIJH010000224.1:27874208-27886042 GCA_024520975.1 Erythroxylum areolatum
TTTTTATTTTCTAATCATTGATTCGAGCAAGTTAGAATTGAGAGTCTCCTTCTTAAGATAACAAAAAGCTCAACTAACATTCCAAGTCTATCCTCGAGTAAGTACTCTTACAATTAAGTAATCACACAAGTTCACAGCTAATAGGTAATATCAATTGAAAAGCCTTAGTGATTTTCTGTTAAAAATAAAAAATAAAAAACAGTGTCATATAGAACTTGAGTGGCTTGAATTCTTTTAGGAATCACCTTGTCCTTCTGCCCTTTCAATGTGAGGTAGATGTGAGATCAAGGATGGCATTTGGGTACCCTGACCTGGTAAGTTGAGTGTTGGGTCGGGTTTCTGCTATATATTAGATAGCGTTGATATATATTCTACATTGACTAATCAATTGATTAATTATAAGTAGAATTTGATTAGTCAACCCAAAATACATATCAACGCAATCTGATATAGCAGCCAAGAAAATTTGAGGTTTTTTGCATACCGTATTTCTCACGATTGATCATAACTCGTTCCATGACTCCGCTCAAGTCGGAAAGTGAATACTAGAATCCCATCAAGTTGTTGCTCAACTCAGACAGGATCTTGGAGAGTGCCTGATTATGGATTCTTAATTAGGATGCTATGTCTTGGTAGTAGCCACTATTGGTTTCTGGTTTGAATATCCTCATACTAGGAAGACAACTCATTAATGGCAAGTTCATGAAGGCGAATTTCCTAGCTCCTAACTCATATACTTCCTGTCAAAAACATAGAAACTAATTACATCAATTTCATCTCCAATCATATGAAATATAGTCTGATTGTACCTTAATATGTTGTCAAGTTTCCAAGCAATATTCCTTGATATCCAGAATCTGAGTAGGGTAACTGTTTTTAGATAGGACTAAGGTAATCATTGGCTCCACAGCTGAACAAATAGACTGAGTTCGATATTACCCTTTTGCCTTGTTAATTTCCTAAGCTTTTTATAAACCACTAAGCTACTTCTCTAAAAAAGAACTGAAATTATTTTTTCAAAGAACAAACATTTCATCAAACACATCACATGTATCAGAAATTCATCCCAACATCACAACTAAAATCATGTCTTGTCCCTTTTATCACTAACATTTATACCTTAAAGTTATTTTTCAATGATAAAATGCACAAATAAACGAAAGTAATCAAATACTCAAATTAACTTTCATCCGATATACAAAACAATACATGACAGTAGTTGCAAAAATACCTCCACCGAAGGACACGATGACAATGACCGGAGAAGACAACGCCGACGAGCAGAAGAGGAGTCCATAATAGAGAAACCAAAGAGGAGATGCAACAGGAAGAAGGAAGAAGAAGACGCAGGGGGGATGTTGAGTGAGTTTAAAGTTAAAGAAAATGACGTCGTTTGTTTTAAATTTACCGATGGAATTTATCGATGAAATTTTTTTTCAGTAAACTCAAAAAAAAATTATTTCGCCAACAATTTCTGCCTTTTTACTGACGAATATATTATATCGTCGCTAAAGTCACCTTCTTTACCTACGAACATTTTATACCGTTGCTAAATTCCATCGCAAAATTTGTCGCAATTATTTCCTTCCATATTTAGCGACAGATATTAGTACTGCCATTAAATGAAAATTTTTCCATTAACTTTACTAGCGGAAATGGATTTTTCATCAGTAATTTGAAACCATATATTTTCTAGTCAGTAATTGTCTATTGTTAATTCTTACTTTTCTTCTAGTGAAGGTTACAGTAAGTGACTCATTAACAATGACAACAAATTTCTGGGTGTGCTATTGGAACGCGAGGTGGAAGGCTGGAACACGTCATCTGAAATGCAAGGAAGAAGGAAAATATGAGGCTAGAGCGCAAGGAGGAACATTTGCGACGCTTTTGAAAAATTGTCTTCAAAGGTTTACCGTTTTGCCAATGATCTTACAAAACCGTAGCCGAAGGTGTACCCTTTGGCGATGATTTTGTTGAAGCGTCGCCAAAGGCTTATTCTTTGGTTACGATTTTGAAAACCATCTTCAAATGCTTACTTTTAGCTACGATTTATAAAACGTAGTCAAAGGGCTATCTTGTTGTAGTGTTCTTAGAGAATGTCATTTGTGATGTAATTATCTATGCCGAGCATGCTCGCTGCAAGACTATCATGATTGTGGACGTTGTTTACCTCTTAAAGAGACAATGTTTGAGAATTTTAGGGTTAAGGTTAGTATTCTGATTGCTTTTGTAATTTGTAATTTGATACTAAAATTACGAATACGAGATGTTTCTTGTGTGCTTTGTAAATTGAGATTTTAGATCAATAATGAATAGATTAAATGTTCTCTGGTAGTTCCATTTTTACTATCAATAATTCGCATCTATTAATCATTTTTATTCCTATTTACCAAAATTGTCTATTAGGTAATATTTTACCTCAAAATTAGGTCCTTATTTTGAAGCATTTGCATTGTTTATAATTTTAAGTGATTAATATTAATGCACTAGATAGGTTAATTTAAAAGTTTGAGTTTAATATTCAGTGACTGAGGGCAAAAACACCATTATTTAGTTTATGGACTGGTAAATTTTTTTTTTTTTTTTTTTTGGTGTTGAATTTATGTATAAGTTGATGTAATTAGATTGTTAATTCATTTTGACAAAATTAGAATAAAAATTATGATCATTTAATGGTAAATAAAGAATTTGTATGACCAGTGATACTAAACAAGGAAAAACAGTTTTTTCTTTTCAGGAGGGTCGTATGTGGGTGGGCTTTTGTCACGTTTAGTTTGAACGGTGTGCATGAATTTACATTAATGACAACAAAAAAAGTATATTATTTAGAGCATTAAACCGCCAGGAACCCATGACTCTGATCGAAAGTGTTGGCAGAGTATTTTTCTTTAACTTTCTCATTTTCTTAAATCTCCTCTCTCTTCTAGATGCTCAAGTTTATGATGGTCCTACCAATGTACAAGATGAAAAATGACATGAATCCATTTATGATTCAAGTTTATCATTTTAAAAATGTTATGTCATTAAATTTTTTTCACAAGTATTAAATATTGATCAAATTACTTTATTGTAAAATTGTTATCTCCTTTATAAACTCTTCTCACTTTTATGTCACATACTTTGTTTCCCTCCATAGCTCATTTCTTTGTCGTCTGTCTCTATAGAACGTAGAAGTTTAACAATGGTGGAAGATAAGAAACACTCCGACATCAACCTCTTCCACGACAACCCAAAAGGAGACATAGAAGAAATTGACAGCGGCGGAGATCAACATAGTGATGGTAAGTGTGCAGACGATGATGACTCGCTTTCTCTTTCCGACCTAGCCCTCGACAACGTTAAGGACACGACAACCACAGCTACGACTCCTCAACGATCATCGTCAGAAACACATGACTTCTTCGAGTTTCTCGGCGACAGCAATTCTCACATGTCGTCAGCCGAAGACATCATTTTCTGCGGTAAGTTAATGCCCTTCAACGCACAATCTCTACAAAACTACGCCTCAATAGCTCAGACCGAAGATGGAAAAAAAGAAGCTATCTTTCTTCGTCGCCGATCTGAGTCTTTATCAGGGTTACAGAGTCGTGTGACTCGTTCGGATATTGTCACCACCAATCCATTGTTCATGAGAACCAGTCGGTCATTGAATAATCAGGTACTAGAGAGGTTGAATAGTTCCAAGGCGTCATCGGAACCCTCCGTGGACCGGAGCATATCAGTGAAGAGTGTTGGAAGTTCCGGTAATGCATTGGTAAGAAAAACGTTGAAGCCCAGATGGTATGTGTTGATGTTTGGGAGCGTAAAGACTCATACAGAGATGGAGCTCAAAGATATTAAAATCCGGCAGCTTAACCGGAATCCTCTGACTCTCTTTCCACCGCCGCAGGAGACTGAGGGTAAGTCACCGGTCATGGGAAATACCGGCAAGAGCTCATGTGGACTACTTAAAGTTTTAAGTTGCAAGGATCACGCCAGTGTAGCTGTAACGTCATCGTTTTGTATGCCTCAAGTTTGACAAGAAAAAAGAGTTTCATCTACTTGACGATTTGTCAAGCTCACGAGGGTAGAAGTTTTGATTGGACTATATTGCCCATACTAAACTTAATGCTTTTGTGATGGTTTGGGTTTGGCATGTTACTTCTATTGAGTATGGAAATGTAATTCTATACATCATGGGAGGACATAAATATCAACTTTGCACAGAAGGTGATCGCGTAGGGCGAGCGAGCATATAGTTGATAGCGTCGCCTCAGAAGTAATTGGGAATGGAAGTTTTTATGGTATGTTAGGTGGTCACAGAGAATGATCAAAATCAATGACGGTCACGGGAATGTCGACAATGGCATTACAGAAAAGTATATTTACTTATCTATTTCTCATTTGAAACAAAATTATATCTATGTTTATCTCACTTTTGGAATTCAGTCTCTCTTTTGTTCATTATGAAGTTGGTTGATGACATAACGCGAAAATTGCAATCCCACAAGAAAGTTTAACCAAATCTACCCCTCAGTTATCATGATCAAATATTAAAATTTCTCCTTCTGCAATGTTCAAATGACAATTTCGTGTTTAAATCATAGCAACCATCCAAACACACATTCGTCTATTTGTTGTGAAAGACGGTGAGGGGAGCTACGTACTAAGATGATAATGATATTATTGTCTCCTAGTTCATTAGATTAATATATCACCAATTGGCAATTAGGCTACTTATTTGTCCTCTCATTTAAAAAGACCATTTAGCTAACCAATTATATTATATTATATATACAAGACTGGAGATGTGTATTAATAGGTACTCTAGACTATTAAAGCCAGTAGGCAACTCCATGACATTTTTTGAATGCCAAATGCCAAATGCCAGAATTGGCTCGCCTGTAAATCACCTCCAAGGATTGCCAAGTGTGTAGTTCATGTAATCAGAATACTCGTTATCATTCTGGCAAAATAAAATATAGTTACTGCAGCTAGAGATTTGAGTCTCACTGGCTCTACATATCATTACGGCCAAATATACCATATTTACACACTTTTATGGCCTCGTAACTAAATAAAGGATAGAGAGAGCACGTAAACTGCGTAATTACAGGAATGAACTACAGAAATCCTTGAACCAAATCATATTACTAGGGAAAAACATGACCTTTCTAATTACATAGTTGTGGTTACATATACTCATTCTTATTGTCCATGCGAGAAAAGGTAAAGAAAGAAAAGGATTGGCAGTTGGCCTGTGTTATGAAATCATTTGGGTAATATTATGTTGTCAGCAATCATAATGCCTAGAAATTATGATTCTGACGGTAGAAAGAGTGGACTTTACGGTATGATTTCTTAGACCGATCAAATTTCCTGATACATAGTTTTCACCTAGCCTCTGCATCACCATGACTATGGCTATGCTGGCTGCTCAACTTCTTGATTGTTTAGCTCCACCTTAAAGATTTCGTTTTCACTACTTCCACCCGCTATAAAGTGAAGCAAGACCTGTTATTTACTTTCACCTCTCTATTTCATCTTTTATCACCTAATTGTGCGGTTCTATCAACATAAACTAGGCATGTCAATTAGGCCCAAGTCAGATTGGTCTAGCCACATCAGACGTTTAAATTTTTAGGCCCAACTAAGAGCGACAAAATATCATTTTTTAAATTCAAGCCGGCCTTTTTTGGGTAGATTAGGCCAGGGCAAGGCCCAAGCCTGTCCATGGCCTACTCAGGCCGAGCTCAAACTGGTCAACTTTTGACCTAATTAGGCCTTGAGCTAGACCCAAACCTGAGATATTATAGCCTGTCTTAGCCCAACCTAACTTATTGTCATCCCTGAGGATAAACTAATCCATGACTTCAGGAAACATGACCAAACAATGCATTAATCCATGACTTCAGGAAACATGACCAAACAATGCATTAGTCGGCATTCATACTTTAACACGTTTTTCTACTCGTAAGGTTCGTCCTGAACCATGCCAATATCAAGGGGAAGGAATATGTACATATATGGTAAAGATGATCGGTATCTTAAAATTCACACCTCATTCAGAGCCTTATTTTAGTATAGCAAGGGGATGCTCTAACCGGAACTGAGCTAAGCAGAGAAGTAGGGGGTGCCAGAATGCATATATAATTCTGACCGGGGGGGAAAACAAATGGTCCACCGCCCTTGCTCTGCTCCAACTGTGGCTTGATGGTGACTAATCCTTCCATTTATCTATTGTGCTACTTTGTCCTAGAAAATAATAATACGCTGATGGCAAATCTCCGTATAAAGTAAGATAACGGAAATGCCGTACACAAATGGATTCAAGGTCCTGGTAGGTCCTATTCAACCACTTATAGCCACACTAGCCTACGGTATCCTTTAAGAGCCACTAGACTACCTAAATGGAGAAATCAGAACCGTATATAACATAAAAAGCTTGTCACTCTACGATCTTCAATCTAAGTATCCTGTAAAACAGTGTCACAAGGAAAAAAATCCACCCTGGCAATATTGCTGAAGAAACTCATGGTCTAATGCCAATTTTCATCTTAAGATGTGGAGATGATATTCATCATTGGTTAACTATAGGGGTAGGTCCTTTAAGAAATCAAAACTTATGCATTCAAAGAACAAACAGAAGAGGTCGGAAAAGCACTCGTCGAACAAGAAAACGAAAATCACATATGTCGTAGACACAAGTATCTGGCAAACCAACTTGATGCTTTTAAGGAGCCTAATATATTAAAATCAACTAATCCTTTGTGGACGAGAGTGCTCAACTAGTAAGTAAAAACCTAGTTTGAGACATAAAATACAACTATAAGCTAAAAATACATTTGAACCGCATAACCATAACTGCTTGCACTACGGCCATAAGCACATATAAGCATCATCATGGCATATGTGTGAAACTATTTAAGATATCTATAGGACAATTGAAATCCTGAGAGAGAGAAACCCCAAATGTTACTAACGGTGAAGTTCAGCAAGAGAGCAGAAGAGTTGCAGTACTCTTCTCAATTCAAATGTCTTTCCAGGTTGCACTAGTAGTGGTGAACTAATCTAATAAGTAGCATAAGCATCGCACAACGGCAAACTTAGCAACAGCCGTCCAAGGATAAGAGTGAATCTCCAAATAGTTTAATACTTTTAATTACATTGTCCTTTTACAAACATGCCATATCGCTTTGAACCAAAAACTTGGAATTCTACATAGACTAACACAACAAATCCATAGCAAAGATCTGAGTACAGCATACTGACCTTTTGAAAAAAACCCACCTTAATTAACAAAAACTGTTAGTACCTCATCATTTTTTTCAAAGAAAGTTAAGTTCTAACTTCAAAAACCATTAAACTACTGACAGAATGTTCTAGCTAAGATAAAACCTGTCTTTGATTGTAGCTAAGCAAAACATGGGGACAAATATTAACTATTCATGATGAATTGAGCACTCATATAGGGGTGGGCCTATCCTTACCACCTTAAAGAAAAGATAAATAACACTTGAACAATTCACCTCATTAAGCAGGCCACAAGAAAAAAGGAAAACAAAAACAAAATCTAACCCCCTTCCCTAAACCCAGAAATCTACCACACTACCTCGAAAAGAAGTATTACAGCACCATCATCATCAATGGACTGATTATGAAACAATTATTTATTTAGCAGTATGAAATGTATGGGATGTATCTGTCATTATTGTTTCCCGATAGTATATTAAGATTGCTTTTGATCCACCCTTACAATAGACACACATCTTACAATTTCAAAAAGATATGAGTGGAGGATGTCTGCTGGAATCCTAGTAGATACAGTAGAAATTTCCCCAAAAACTAAAGCCACTAAAATGAGGGCACAGAGCCCATTGACCCGGGTTCCTCCTTTATCTGCTGTATGGCACAATTGTCATGAAATTTTCCACTTATAATCAATTCAAAGAATCTTTTTTTGTCTTTTCATCAAACATTGAAAAACAAGGATACAACTGTCTGTGTATCCATTCGCAGTTCAATATCAACACATATAAGGGCAAGTGAAGACATTGTGGGATTCTCTATCTTCATTATGAAAAATAACAGAAAACTCTGATCACTGGCCAAAAGCCATTGATAAAATTGATACTAAACTGTCATTAAGGAAAATAAACCATGAAGAAACAATTCAAATGAAAAGAGGTTCACAAAATTCAAAGGATTGCTAGCCATCTTGCACACGTATATTGCAAATCTAATGCTACAATGTCCATGACTGTCTAGGAAGCTTCAGACTAGTGACCATGATACAAAATGAAAACAGATGGTACCACTAATCTATCAAATCATTTTGCAGAAATAAAAAGCTGCACAACACTCCAATATCTCTTATCTAAAGTTACAAGACCAATGTCAAAGAATGATACAAGCAAGCTGACTCATAAACCCCATAGATCAAAAAGAATTGAAAAAGAAGCATAACAGTCGCTAGAAAAAGCCATCTTGTCATTAGATCAATTGCACATATAAACCCCACTCTCATATCTGTGACTAACCTCAAAGAAGTCTGTGCTTCCCTCAGTAGCAGGCCGCAGACAAATCCCAGATAATGTATTAGTTCCTTCCATTGAAAATTTAACATAACCTACAACCTCAAGCTCTTCATCATCCTGTCCCTCAATAGAATCCACAGGCATCCTTGCCCTCAACTTACCAGGGGAACCCCTAAGTGGAATTTCAGGTACATGCCATTTCAGTTGTCTCTCAGATCTATTCAACATAGCTTTGGGAGAAACCTTCAACAAACTTGGATCAACTGGCAGTTTCAACGTAAATGTAACATCATGCAGTGGCACCAACAAATCTGGGTTTGAAGCATACTGGATCATTATAGAAAGTAAAGTCCCACTATGACGTTGTATAAGACGAACCCTTAATGGCACAGGGGTTAACCTAGGTAATAAACTATACTTCAATATTGGTATAGGTTCATCAGAGGCTGCAGTCCTCACATGGAACAGCCCATTACCAAGGCTACTAATCTTTGAACTCTGCATCACAAATCTCTTAACCGGACCCGTATTATCAACCCTGAATGAAAACTCAGTTTCTTTTTCACCAGCAGTTTTAGGAGGCAATGTTCTCAAATAAACCACACCCATTAATCCAACTCTAGCAAGCAAGCATTCTCTAAATTCTGCATTCATTTCTTCAACAATGTACATTTCAGGTCCTTTCATCTCACTTTTCTGAACCAAAACATTCTCAAGAGACTCACCTGCAGCCCCACTCGCAGCTTTTGTTGCGGCAGCAGCTGTTGCAACCTCACTACCAACCCCAGTTTGCAGCAATTCAAGTCCACCAAGACCCTGCTGTTTCTGAATCTTCTTTGGTCCAACAAATTCCGATGCATCCAGTCCACCACCCCAAGCATCATTAAAACCTTCAAACGTCTCCCCCAAAGAAGCCTGCTCATTACTAAACTCAATCCCACCATAATCCCCTTCAAATCCCTCGACATTTATATGAGTGGCCTGAGTCGCCTCTGCTGGAGGCAATGTGGGCACTTCAAGTCCAGCCAACGCAACACTCAAATCATTAGACTGACTCTTATCCTTCTTAAACCCACCCACCAATTCCTCCTTCTTGTTCACTGCCTCACTCGCTGCGAAAGGATCTTTAGGCCCTTCCACCTCCTCCTCCTGCTCCTGTTGCTCACTCGCTACCGGAGCAATACTCACCGCCACCTCATCGCCGGCGGCTATCGTCTCCGGTGGAAGTTCGAATCTTTCTTTAGAAAACACCTCAATACTGGCTTGATGCTCGGTGGCATGCACTTCCACCGCGTTCCAACTCTCAGCTCCGCGAATTTTGTTCTCTGTGTCCAAAGCCGAATGCACCATCTTCGCTATTCCCTCTCCGTGCATCGAAGCCAACATCGCCGCAAGCCTAATATTGCTAACCCCACGAAGCACAATATCCAAAGCCATATAGATCTCGGCGTATTTTCGATTCAACTTCTCCGGCGTCACATCCACGCCGCGACAGGCGGTGACGAGGACACTAACGGCCTGATTCACGATGTTGATGCACTCGAACACGTTGACGGAGTTGTCGTGGTCGGCGATCGTGACGCCGAGGACGTAGATCCCGTTGACTAACCGGTACACGACGCGATAGCGGCTCTCGACGCCGACAATGAGCTGGCCACTGGAGGCGGCCAGAGGGTCATCGCCAAGAGAGGCGATGGAATCGGCAGTGGCAGCGGAGGAGAGAAGAGAGTCGTCGCTAGTGTTGTTGGCCTGGTGGTGCTTTGCGGTGGCGAAGGCGAGTCTAGTATGGCGGAAGGCGGAGGTGGCGATGAGAGCGCTGGCCGGCGGGAACCATTCTCGGGTTTGGAGCAGGATGTCGGATCCGTTAGCGGGCTGTAGAGCAAGAGCCAAACAGGACATTTTCTGGGTGATGTATAATTAATTAGATCACAACAACAATAACTTGAAATACCTATCTTCCAGTCCAGTGATCTTTTCTACAAACTGATTCGGATTTTTTTCTTTTTATTAAAATTTTTTCCTGAAAATCGAGTGTGGATTTGTCGATAGCGAGAGGATCTTGGTTGAGGAGACGGCGACAGATTGAATATAGGGAGTGACATATCAAGCCCAATTAGGGGCCCCGTAAATGCATGTTTGTTTTATTATGTGCAGGAGCCCGCAGTTATCTTTTCTCTACATAATGTAATTATACTAGTTGGTTGGTTTTTTATATATATATATACTAATGGAATCCTCCAGAAATTAAAACAAACCTTAAGAACCATAAATTTTGTACCATCTTGAAATATTGGTCTGATATTGTTCAGTATCATAAATATTAAAAAATTGAAGAACTGAAATGTTAAAAAAAAAATTGATCTCATGAGGAGCAGAGAGTGAGCGATGTGAGAGCAGAGAGCGAGCGAGAGTAACAGCGGTTATTACTTCGCAGATCACCGGTGAGTTGTAACCTCCCTCTTCCATGGCATCGTCTTCTTCTTCTCTTCTCACCCTCTTCTGGTAAACCCTTAGTCATAACCCCTTCTCCAAAAAGCACCCCCCTTTCAACCTTTTTTCCAAATTCCAAAAATCTCGACCTTAACTGCCCCAACCTTCCATCTATTAAGATACCCCTAACCTCACAAAAGATGTCTGAAGTACATTCTGACCCAGAGATCCCTTTAACTTACCAAGACCCAAAATCACATAAAGCTCTTCCAAAAACTTGGAAATTAGTGGTTGCTAATAGTGAGGAGGAGGCTTTTAGTGTCAAGGCTTTGGCGTATTATCCCCCAAAATCAAGGAGGATCAAATTTTCGTTACCCCCCTGTCAGAGTTAGCACATGAAGGAGCTAGGAAGTTTCTGTATGCCCTAATCAGATTCTTCATTGGTAAGTGCTCTGCCTTCCTCGTAGTTCAGAGAGCCCTGTCAAAAGCTTGGTTAGCTCGTGGGCTAACTGAAATATTAATGACTAGCTCAAACAAGTTTTTGTTTAAATTTGATTATGTATGTGGGCTGAATGAGGAATTGGAAAAGAGACCTTGGCATATCCAATGGAAGCCTTTGTTCCTACGAAAATGGAGCTTAAATGTGGGGGAGCAGGAGGATGTTCGATATGCCCCTGTTTGGATCATATTCCACAACATCCCCTATAAATATTGGAACAATGAGGGGTTGGGTAGGATTGCTAGTGCGGTGGGACAGCCTTTGTTGATAGATTTCTACATAGCAAAAATGTCTCGAATATTATGTGTTAAGATTATTGGGAAATCGGGTTGGGATCCGATCCGACCACAGCGGAATAATCATAAAACTATTTCGTGACTTTTGATTTC
>JANIJH010000224.1:27992349-28005466 GCA_024520975.1 Erythroxylum areolatum
CTCTTTTCAAAATCATTTCCGATCTGAGTTGTCTCTAAATTCCAATGGCTCGACATTTTTATTCCTAAATCATAAAAATCTAATTTTTCCCATTGCCATTTACCAATTATTTCAGTACTATTGAGTCACTCAGTCCGTCACTTATAAAATTCTTCAGTCCGAACTTTTTCTCCCAAATTGTCAGAAAATTTCTAAGAATCAATCTAACAACTAAAAATCACTCCTAAGACATTCCAAATCACATTTCAAACACAATTGTCCCCCAAATTCACAAAGCACAACATATTCACAATTAAATACCGGGAAATGCCATGAATGCATGTACATATATGAGCATGTGCAAAATGACTCATTCCTCAAAATTTAGAGGCCAAATGAATAAACAGATCAAAATATGCAAATGCAACAATCCTAGCCCATCCCAATTTACCAATATAACCTTCCCATCGGTGATGGGATGTTACACCAAGTCATCTTGCTTCAACCATTTCAAAACTTCCCTTATAAGTTATAAAGCGTTTTTATGGAGGAAATTATCTACTGGCTCCTTTTCTATTATCTCCAAAGTTCTAATGGAAGGTTAACTCGCAATAAAGTCATTAGAGGTCCATGTCCTTCACCACAATTTTGCATCATCTACCATATAAATTATTATGATTGACACTTTTTCATAATCGAACATTGTTCCATATTGTAATTTTGAACTCTTTAACATTATGCCTACCATCAAACACTTATGAAACTCATAACTTCATCAAAGTACTTTCTGATCGGACTTTTACTATATATCTAGACATAAAATGTTTGAGTATTAACAAGTTGTAGCTTTTCTCCTTATGAGCTTTCGACTATTCCTCGAGTACTCTCTTTGTTTTTGGAACAACATCATGAAAATTTCAAATGTTCCAAAAAAGGAACCATATCCTTACCCATCAGGCTAAAGGACAAATTATTTCCTTTATTCTAACAATGATTTTCATGAGATTGCTTTCACCAACCATTATTAGTGAACAATGTGTGAGCTCCTTACTAAACTTTGATACCAAAAGTCCATTATCATATGTGTGCTAACATGTAAGATGACCAAATTAGGTAAAAATATACATAAACATTATTAATGGAAGAATTATTGATATATTATTTTGTAACAAATTTAAATTTTGAATATTTATTGACATTTTTTCATTCTTAACTAATATTATATAATTAGATAAAATATAAGATTTAGATATAATTTATCTTAATTTAAATTCAATGTGTTGAGGTTTATAATTTAAATTAAATCTCAAGGTTATTGAATACATATAAGATTTACTGTGATCTTGTCTATTCAATAAAGAATAAAGAGTTATAATACCTTGAATCATAGATCAAGGTTCGTTGACAACTAATCTGTAAAGGCTTCTAGATAGTTAAACTTGTATAACAATATTGTGTTTCTAGTGTCTGAGCTTATGAATACATTATTTAGGAATGTTAGTTGTGGGAAAGGGGGATACAAAAATTTCGGAATCAAAGATTATGGACCAATATTTGGGTTCATGACGTTGCCTTGAAACTTATAAAGTCATGAAAAATAGAAGTTGTTTTTTTACTTTCATCTGTTTGTCACTATAAGCATATACTTCTAACCTTATAATAAGTCAAATAATGAGAGAAATTTCTAATCCTTAAATTTAATGTCTTGTTAGTAAGAGAGTGGTCCAAATTTATGAAGATTAGATTCCCTAAATGTGACAACAACTCAATGAAAATAAATTTTAAAAGTTTTTATAGAACAATATTATGAGTACTATTTCCTATCGATAAAAAAAATAGTACTCAAACCATTAGTACTATACCGAACTAAGATATCGGTTGATAATAGGTGGTACTAGCTAGTACCCAAAATATTGGTATTTATCAAAGGTGAATATGTAATTTTAAAATCCAAATTGGAAAAAAAAGTCAAGCCTTATTACTAACCCTAATTGCATCACCCTCTCTCTCCAAAATCTCTCATTTTCTCCACCAAATAAGCTACCATCACTTTTACTTACTATCTCAGTCTCTCCTTCATATGGCAACTCTCTACCACTAGTGATCGAGTTCATTCACTCTCTCCTTCATCAGCTACTCTCTACCTCCTCAAAACTTACGCACTACCAACTTTGACCTTGGCACCCTCCAGCTTTACCACGATGTCACCGACCACCAGTTTCACCATGACATCACCTTCCAACTCCTCCTTGACAAGGCTCCCTCTCCAGTCTTCTTATAAGGCCATAAGCTACCAGTATGTTAGGTATATTATTGGAGTGGAAGTTTATAGAATTATACTAAGATCATAAATTTTGGTCTCAATGTTAATTTGTCATATGAGTTTGTGAGCTTTTCATAAGAGTACTTCATCTGACTAATCGTGATAAGAAGGACATAATGAGTTATTTTTATAATGCCATGAAGAGGGAAAACGAGGAAATATTTGTCAATCTAAAAAATAAACCTTCTTTTTATAAATCTTATCTTATAGTCATCAATAAAAAATGAAAAAAGTAACTTTACTCTATGTTGTTTTTAGCGAGACATTTTTAAACCTTAGTGTTTATTTTAGACTAAGTTTTATAAAGAAAGCTAAAGTTAATAGGAGAATATTATTAACTATTATAACAATTGATGCCCATAAGATGATGCCAGATCTCCTAAGCTCATAAATGGAGGTTTATAAGGATATATATACAAGTAACAAAAGTAATATATATATGTATATGTATGTATATATGTATGTATGTATGTATGTATGTATGTATGTATGTATATAACTTTTGTTACTTGTTGAAAATTAATCATTACTTTATTTTTTAAGGATATATATTTATTTATATATATATTACTTTTATTACTTGTTGAAAATTAATCATAACTTTATTTTTTAAGGATATATTTGTTGTCTTACAGTTGCGTTTGGTGGGATCAATTTGAAAGTAATGTTCCAAAAATACAATGTTTACAATTAAAATTTTAAGTCAATGTATGAGTGTAACATAGTGTGAAAAAATTGGAGTATATTTGAATTCATCCATTTCAAGAAAAGGAATATATTGGAACACAAGAGAATGAACAACGTGGTCTTTGTTGGATACAATTTACAACTTCGAGAAAGGCACGTTATTATAATTATTAAATTGAATACAATTTCTTGTATTTTTAATAATTTTGTTTTATTTGTTTACTAGGACTCTTAACAGAGTAAGAAGTTTGATAGATCTAATTTTCCTTATCCATATCAATCTTTTAGCATAATGGACTTTTAAGAAACCAAGTTTGATAAATGAGAGTGATTTGAAAGAAAATCTTAGATGAAAAAGTATTAACATGTCATTTTATGCAATGAATTTGAATGATGGTGATGATGAGACTCTTCTCAGTGATGACGATTTTGTACTTAATAAGAACAGAGGTCAATGTGATTTAAGCAAAATTTTGATTAAATGAAGTTCCAAGTTTTTCATTTCTTCTCTTCGTTTAATTTTACTTGTATTTGATGCAAATGTTAAATTCTGTACATGCAATATAAATATAAAACTTTTAATCATAAATGTTTTTGTTTCAGGCACTTTTACTAGGTTGTGTTCCTCGACGCAAACTCTTGTTATATTTATGAAGTCATGAAACTTTATTATTCTTTCTATTTGATGTTTTGATGTTATTTTTTATTATATGATAAAATTGTAATGTTTTAAGTATTGTGTTTTATCCTTAGCTTTATATTTCTATGATGATTAAATGACATTTTCTTATATTAATTGAGTTATTATTTATATGTTAAATATATGAAAAGTAATATTAATATAAATAAGAGATAAATGTTATTTTAATTTTCAATTATTATGATTTTTTGATAACAAGTTTGATGTAAAATTAATAATTATAAAGCACAATATATTGAAGGATTATTTTGTAATTTAAAAAAATTAAGGACTATATTATAATTTATAAAAATTACCTAAAACGGTACTTAGTATTGACGTATTATATCATACCAAAACTAAATCTCATGCCAATATCTTTATGATATTCATAACATTAATATAAAATATGTACATCTTAATTGAATTATGTAAATGTTTGGAGTATTCTGATGTAATATAACTCACAACCAAATGCCTTCATGATCACAACTCTTTACTTATACAAAAGGCTAGAGTTGGCTGGATTAAGGAGGAAGATGGAAACACTAATTTTTTTCCACAATTCAATTCTAGCTAGAAGAAACAATACAAAAATCAAATGCTTGATAGATGATGAAGGCAATGCTTACATTGATAAAGATAATATTAAAGAATTGGTTGTTAAATATTATCATAACTTAATGAGAACAAATTTAAGGAATCCAAATATAGGAGGAAATATAAAAATTATCCCCTTGTGAGCACCATACGTTTTAGGATACTAGACAGGATATCATCAAACCTGTGACAATAAAAGAGATCAAAAAGGTTAATCCAAGAAAATCTCCAAGGCCAGATGGATATAATGCTCATTTCTTTCAAGGAATTTGATTTATAATAGGTTAGTTGGGTTGTGAAGTGGTTTAGGAATTTGTTACTAGCTGCAAGATGCTAAAGGAAATAAACAATACTCACTTATACTTAATCCCAAAAAGTCTAAATCCAGTAGCATGAAGGATTTTGACCGATTTCCTACTATAACAGTATTTAATTTATATGTTAACAATGAAACCAAAGTCAACATCTATGTACTGCAACGTTTCTGTCAGTAGTATAATTCTTGTAATAATTTCTAAAGCCATTGCTTTGATTAGCAATTGTTGTCATACAATACAAACGAAATTGTCCTTCCGCAATACAAAATCCCGAGCAGTCCTGGTCTGGTAGACTTGCGAGGTTAATCATGAAAACGTAATTGTTCAAAAAGAAAATCAAGAGAATTCAATTATCCCTCTTTATGTATCCCAAGTTGCAGCTTAGAAAATGAATTCAAATAATGAACGAAATAAACCTTTACTAAAATCATCCAGGTGGGCTTTCAGTTGCAGAAGCAGACATAATTTTGCCAAAATCACCAAACTCTAAGCTTACAGTTTTAACATCCAAAAGTTTACATGCAAAGGGAATGCCTGCAACCATGAATCACTTTTCACAGTTCATACAAATCAGATCTCATATACTATAAGCCCTACACAAAATTATTGTACTATATTATATGTAGCTTACATGGTTAAAGAGAAATTACTGAAAGAAGAAAAGAATTCTTCATATATAAAGGGTAGAAAGAATCACGAGGACAGAGTAGAAAAGAATCATGAGAAAAGCTTTCCCACTATAACTTGCAGTAGGAAGGGTTGGTTTCGCAAATAGTCTTCTCATGAATTATCCAAGTCTGCTATCCATAATAGTTTGCAGAGAGATGCTTTTCTTTCTTTCTTTCTCCAACACCTGAGTTGGAGGGTTTAATCACCATACATCACGCAAGTATCTGCCCTTCATTTGAAGGTTCTTTACCATGCTCTCAGCCTTGGAGCTGTCCACAGATCCCTGAACCCGCAAGTATAATGCACCCAGTTAATGACACAGAATGTGTTGAAAACCAAGGCTTGGATAGTAAGTGAATTTCACTGATATGCCTACCTTTCTTTTTATTTTTGCAGGTGTAAAGATATTGCGAATTAACATTCTTTTTACTGGTAAAGTGTGCATAACATTTTCATCATCTCTAATTTATAATGAGCAGATGGAAAACTGGAATCCTCAGCAATACATACCTGCTCCTGTAAAATAGTATGTAGAGTCCTATGGACATCTCTGGCCATGCCCTTGGCATCGCCACAGACATATATGTATCCTCCCAGTGAAATCATGCTCCAGATATCCGAGGCCTAGACAAGAGGAAGATATGTGCTCATTGCTTCAATTACTTCATAAATCTAAAGCAAGTTCGAGTATGTATTTATATCCCCCATTCAGGCGATAGCTGAAACAGAGTCACTACCTTCTCCATCATTTTGTGCTGAACGTATTGCTTAGTAGGTCCCTCCCGTGAGAAGGCAACAACAAGCTCAGAAAGTGCACCCCTTTCAACGAAGTTGTTGAGCTCATCTTCATAAATGTAATCCTGTCAACAGATCAACTTTGTTAAACTTAATTACTGAAATTAAGCACAAACACAAGCCACATCCACCTAGTTAATGAACGTTCTTGAAATCAATCAGGACTTACCACTTTACGGTTCCTGCAACCAAAGAACAATATAGCAGATCCTAGTTCCACACCATCTTCTTTTAGGTATAATCTCTCCTACAAAAGCAAATACATAAAGAGATCTGATAAGATCACATAGTTCAATGGAACGAAACTGCAGTAAGAAAACAATTCACAAGAAACCTGTAAGAAACCCCTGAAAGGAGCCAATCCAGTCCCAGGGCCAATCATAATGATAGGGATTTTAACATCTGTAGGAAGTTTGAAATTTGATTGCCGAACAAAAATGGGTGCCCAGCTGCATTCTTGGCTTTTCTCCAGAGGCACAGAATTCTGTGGGAAAATAAATTAACAACAAAGAAAAGTAGTTAGTTGCTGTCAAAACATAAATGGAGGTGCAAACTCTACCAAGACCAGTTTTCCTTTCTCCTGAGGAAGCTGCTATCAACAACTTAACCTAATAACTTGCTTTCTAGGGTTCATTTACCCCCAAAGTATCTCTTTTCCTACAGGTCCCTACATACAGGATCTGCCCTGACAAAAAAAATGAAGCACTAGAAAACAGATAAAACTGCCAAATAACCACCTTCATCCAAGTTGAGCATATTCCTCTGTGAATCCGTCCAGTAGGCATTTTATCAAGAACCAGGGCACATGTAACATGAATTCTAGATGGCGCCACCCTTCACAATGGAAAAATCAATATTAAGCACACAGACTTGAGCAGAAAATAGTCACCTACGGGGAAAAAAGTGATAAAAGCATATAGCCAGAACTTGGAAGCACAAACTTGTGACATTTCCCAAAATGATTACCTTGAAGATGAAGAAATAGAGTAATATCTAGGCTGCAGGCGTGGGGCAATGGCAGCAAAGAATACACCAAGTGGGGGCTTTACTGATGGAAATTCAGTCATAACCTCAAGGAGGCTTCTCTGACTAGCAACGACCCATTGTGCATATTCATTCTTTATTTACAAAAACGCAAAGTTATAGGCACTGAAATTTTACAAACATTAGGATAAGAATTCAGATAAATCACAACCTTTCCAGCAGGCGATGCAAGATGCCTTAATCGATCAGCTTCTGTAGGATCAGTGGCATGAGCTGCTAAAGCCAGTAGAACAGACTGGAAACCAAAATCAAAGGCATCAGATGAAAAATTACTTATCAGAAGGATGCCTGTACATGATGCATACAGGGTTTAACCAGCTAACCTTCTTGGGTGAACTCAAAAGATCAGCATATCTAGCCAAAGCAGTTCGGAAGGTACATGGTGGAAAAGGAGGTGGCAAAGAGCTTCCGCTTAGTGGTGTGCCATCCTCTTTGTCAACATGAATAGAGAAAAAGGTATCTGGAGACAAACCTAGCAACTGCAAAGCCTCCTCAACTGTTTCATCTAGATTCTCACAGAAAACACCAACATGATCACCACAATCATATCTGATAGATAAGAAGAGATCATATCATCGGTACATTTCTTTACTTTTTGTTATGGAATTTATCTGGATGCCCTGAGTAGCTGAAAGAAACTTACGAAAGACCTGTGCCAGCTATGTCAAACTCCAAGTGGGTGCAAGAGCGATCAGAAGCAGGAGTATGAAGCTCCTTTCTCACAATAACATTAGCCCTTAATAGTAAGAAGGATACATTTAGAATAAATGAAGGAAAAAGAACTCATTTACCTAAGGGAAAAGAGGGAAAAAAAGAAGATACTAAACTGCAAGAGGGAATTATTTAGCAGTTAATCTAGATTGATACCTGCACGGATTGTGAGCATCATGGGCAGTGTGGCCATTTGCATTACTCCAGTTCTTTTCCTCTACATATGCATCCTCAGGATCATAGAATACAACACGATATTCCAAAACTGCAGCAGTGTATGGGGTAGAAACAGCTGTTGCATCACCCACGTCAAGTAGTAACTGATCCAACTCAGGCCACACCAACTCTCGCCTACAATAGCAAGCAGGAAAGGACAGGAAAATAAATTGACATCTCTTTATAAGAAAACCTGAGCTGTTGATTCAGAATATAGATTAAATTCTTGTACCATGCACTAAAGTCATCTTCAATGCATTGGTCATCATCTCCAAGTCCAAGAGGGACAATGCGCTTCCCACCTACAAATGCAAAGTAAAATGTCTAATAATGATTGGACTTTGAGAACAAACATGAAACATGCATGCACTGTACAACCTAGTTTTAGCTATTGAAATATGATGGCCAAATTATTATTATACGCCACACCTAGAAGAAAGGATAAGGTTAGTACATTCACTAAACGGAAAAAAACAAAGACGCAACTAACCCTTGCAGCTTTTTCCTCTCTTAACACCTCATATGGAAGAGATGTAATATCTTTCGTTAATGGCATTTTCAAATTGAAGTTTATGTCATACCCAAATACCAAAACTATGATGTCGGAGGTCCTGTATGTTTTCTTACTGACATTGCAAATTACCTGAAGGACACTGCTAGAGGATAATAAAATAAGTCATATGCCACTAAATTTTAATATTCACCAGTAATGAGTAGCAATCATGCTACTTGATTCTTCCATGGTTTAAACTGATACTTATATTTGCTATCATCTAGGAGACGCCAAATTAGACAGTTAAATTACTGTTTAGAAGAAGCAATGCATCGAAAAGTAGACCATCTCAAAACTAGTAACTTAAGCTACAAGATTTTCCTAAAAAGAGTACAAGCAAATGAAAAAAGTATACCCTGTTCAGCAAGCATGTCGTCCACCACTTTAGCAATCTGAATTTAAAGTCCAAACACAATTAGAAACTAATCAACCAGCTAACAAACAACCAAATAATCTTAAAGAGAAACTATAATCTAACAAAAACTCAACATGTACCTTATTAAAATGCTCATACTGCCTGTTGCCAAGTCCAAACACTCCATACTTAAGGTCTTGAAGCCATTCCCCCCTCTCTTTTCCCTATATTGCGGGTACGTATAACCATTAAGCTTGCAAAATCAAACCCCGTAAACAATTGCGAATGTAACTTTTATGCACATTCCAAATTAACCTCTGTAAACCACTTATAGAACCTAGCCGCGTTGTCTGTTGGCTCACCATCTCCGTAACTACACCACCCGCCACAAAAGCAAATTAGCGGACATAAAAAGCTAAAAGGAATAAAAGATGGGTAAATAATAACTATACACTCACGTGGCCAAGAAAAAGAAAGCCAATGATTCTTTCTTCAACTTCTCCTCGTATTCTTCATCTTCAGCTGCATAATCATCCTGAAAAAGAGAGAACAATCCCCAAATGAATTCTACAGATACCCAAAAAAAGAAAAATATACAACAGAATATAAACCAAAATTAGATGGGAAATAGAAAATCAACAAAAAAGTGGATTATTTAAACGGGAAAACCACAGAACTACGGGGAAAAAAAAAAGATCCGGCATACCAAATCAACAACTTTAAAAACGGTCTTATCATACCGCGCTTTTGCTTCCTCAGCTAGAGCCTGTGAATGCAAAAAAAAAAAACAACAATCAAACAGCCAATTCAGTCAATTTAAGCAATAAATGAGGTGAATTGTAAGTGGGCAATAAGTAACCTTCGCAAATCCTTCTGCAGTACCAGTTTGAGTACCGAAGAAGATGGTAACTTTCTTCTTGCCATCATCAATCTCGGTTTCAACCTCTTTAACAACCTTCTTAGGAACCTCCACCACCTTAGATTTCTGATCGTTAGTTCTTCTCCACACCAACACCACAATGCACCCAATCAAAACCGCGATCGAAGTCGTCAAAATCATTACAGACTCAGCCGACACGCTGGATGGGTCAAACTCGCCCTTGATTATCGCCGACATGAACTCAAACGGCGAAACTTTCATTGAAGCGCTTGGAGGTTGCATTTTTACATCAAACACAAAACCCCACAAGCAAAACAAAGAAAAGATGAGATCTTTAGGGAGAAATAAAAAGATAATGGGTAGTCTTTGGAAAGAGCTCGGAGGAAGTGAGTTTGGTACGTTGTAGGTGGAGAGGTGAAGTCCTGACAGAGTAGGAGAGAAAATAAAGAAGCGTCCGTCGACGTGTAATAAAAGAGGGTAAACTTACACGTGGGAAGTGAGGAACTGTGGAGGAGACGACGCTTACCACACCAGACTAGTCAAAACTTACCTACAGCATTAACCCAAACTTGAGGGTGTTTAACCATGGTTAAGGTTTGTTGTCTTGCAATTCGCAGTTTATTACTTGCGTTACATGTTTATTGCGTGGGAAAGTGTTTTAAAATTAAAAGCCTCACTCTCTCTCTTTTTCTTTGCGGGTAATAACTAATAATACTGATTACTGTCAAAATTCAAAATACTGCTCGTCTCTCTCGCGCGTCTTTTGGCTTCTTATTCTTAAAATTAATTCTCTTTTAGGCAAGAAAGAGAATATTCTAGGCAAGCCAATTCAATTGGTCAAATTTAAGGCTAAGGTGTGAACTGCTTTATATGAATAAAAGGGTACCAGAATGAACTGCTTAATACGTTTAATTTTAGCAAGTATATAAATAAATAAATAAATATAGCACTTCAGTTGGACGCCCAATAATTAGGCTTGTTTTCTTTACTTGACCAAAGAATGATTAGTTGAGCTATTAATTTCTGTATCATTTTTTCAAACGGCCGAACCACCAGTTCGATGATATAATATTATTAAAAGTTTGGTCACCCTCAAATTGTTGATGTATATAAATTCTTATATATCCATCAATAATTTTATTACTTAGTTGGACCAAAAAGCAATTGGTCTTGGCTGCAGCTGATATCACATATGATTAGGTGAGACTTTTATACTTTCTGATTTTAAAAAACAAAGGTTATGTCACCGTCCATTCATGGACGGCACCAACACAATTTCTCCTGCTCACTGCAGCATAACGAAATGAATTAACGCCTTGCACTTCTCTTCTTTATAGTCACTTTCCAACCAACTCATCTTGCAAGTTCAGTTCAATTTCGGGGGATGGACCTGAAACTAGGCCTGTGGACCTTTACTTCGAGTCTATATCAAAATTACCAACAACAGATTTTAAAGCACTTCTGGAAAGATCCTTGTATTGCGAGAATAGGACCTTTCATTACCTGTACGACCACTCCAATTCCGGATGTATTTACCAACCGCAGTGTCCAACAATTTGTTTTGTGACCACAGATGGTACGTAGAATTGGAACGTCTTTCATAGTTACCTCCCGATGTTGATTTATCGGGCTAGAGACGATACATTTTCCCTAAAACCCTTCCTAGGTCAGGATAAGTTAATATGAGGTCTTTCCGATATTGAACAATTCACCATTGCTTCTACTTATTTCATGAAAATGGGTCACGAAGATGCCTCACCTCAGGATATTTGGACGGCAATCTGGCAGTAGAAGGGACCTCAACGCGTTCGCTCCTTCCTCTAGCTCCTCGCTGAAGACCGATTACTCACGAATCAACAATGCGTAAGTATATATCTCACTACTGACGACATTTGTTATCACTGCCGAATGGTAGAATCTTCGATTCACGTAGTGCGAGACTGTGCCAGAGCTCTTTAAGTGTGGCACAAATTCCTTTTGAAAATTATTTCTTCTGACTTTTTCACTATGATGTAACAGGAATGGATCACTACAAATCTCTGAAATCGACAACGCGTGCTTGGACGTGACTGGTCGATTATCTTTGGCACAACTTGTTGGTTCTTATAGAAATGGAGAAATTTGTCCTTGTTTGATGAACACTTCACTTGGCCTTACTCAACAGTTTCTTTTATTTTGTCTTATGCATATCTGATCCACCAATCTGCCGTATGGCAAAGCAAAACGGATGCCAGACATCGCCTTCGATAGAAACAACTCTTCTGATGGAGCACACCTCTCATGGGATGGGTTAAATTAAACACAGATAGAGTATGCAAACATTCTTCGTTCACAGCCACAACAGGAGGACTGCTATGAGACAGTGCAGACAACTGACTTAACGACTTCACTCAAAATCTTGACTGGTGCTCAGTAGTGTCTGCAGAACTCTGGAGTGTTTATACCGGCCTGACGCTTGCGTGAAATCTGGGATATCGCTAAATCGAGCTTGAAGTGGATTCTATCGTGGTGATAAATATCTTTTCTTCCTCTGTCAACCATTCATGGGCTCTCAATCCCATTGTAATGAGCATTAACGAACTGTTTACTTGATACTGGACTGTTGTCCATCAACACATATATCGAGAGAGCAATAGAAGCGCCAACTGACTTGTTAAATATGCAGTTCATTTTGATATCGGCGTCAATTACCTAGACACTACACCCATTGGGTGCCACTGAGTCCTTCTAAAAGATTTATTAGGGATTTGTCTCCCTAGATTCATAATGTAATTTGTTTCGCTTTCTTTCCATTTATGAAAAAAAAGCGCTAATATGAATAATAGACTTTAAAGTATTAACTTTTTCGAAATTTTTATAATTTGGTGCCAAAATTTTTAAAGCTTCCACTTAAATTCTCGGTTTAAATTATTAGTTATGTTAATATTTTACTAATTTAGCTAACAGAATCATTTTTATCTATAATATGTAAGTTTTATATATGTGAAAAATTAATGACCCATTAAGCATCAACGTAGCTTAATACACTCGACTCATAACTTATATTCTATAACCCATACTCACAACCCATGTCCATTAACTATATTTTATTTCAAAGTAACTACATCATCTTCATCCTCTGCGTCTCCTATATTCAGTATCATCATTTAAATGTTAGATTATTTTATGTCCCATGTCACTTAACGATTTGAGTCCAAGAAAGCACCCAAGATAATGGTTATTGGGTATTATAGTGTTGGAACCCCTCCCTGGTGCGACACGTGTCCGACGTCCTGCGTGACATCTGGACGCGCATCCCACGAGGAAGCG
>JANIJH010000224.1:28074818-28086846 GCA_024520975.1 Erythroxylum areolatum
ATGCATGTACAATTATTTTCATGTGCCATGACTTCACTATTCATATGTATGTGTATAACATAATATGCATGAACATGAAGATACATTTCTAACTCTCATAATCACTCACATTTACCATTTTAGCCTTCCCACAGGTAATGGGATGTTACACATAAGGCATATTACAATATACTAAGTTTCAAATTTAGTAAATCATTTTGACTTACTGGATAAAAATAAAGTTGTCTTGGGCTCATAACCCTTATGAGAATTCATAGAATAGTTAATGTTTATGCAACCTATATGTTAGACATTGCAATCCTTACTCCTAAGATATTACTTATAATTGGAGGAGAGGATGAAGATAGTGAAGGTGAAGAGGGAAGTTTTATTAGGGTGGGTTATGTTGATGATGAACATATTGATGAAAAAGTTGATGAAGATGTTAATAAGGCTAATGATCATATTCAAGACTTAGTTATTAGGATGGACTAAGATTATGGGTATGTAAAAGTTGATATTCCTAACGACCATCAATCAGTTGAAGTCGATTAAACTAATTGTGGTAGTTTTATTGTTTAGTAATGAATATGCAACTGGAGTCAAGCCGGGGTAAACCATTGTTAAGATTAAGTACAAGCATTAGGCATGATCTAACTAAGGTAGCACCATATTGGAGATTGGGGATAGAGTTTGGAAATGCAAAATAATTTAACAATTGCGTTGTAGATTATACACTATGAACAAGATACAATTATAAGTCGAAAAAGATTGAAAGCCATAGGATTAGAGTTGGGTGTATTAAGGGATACCCATAGGAACTATATGTTGGTTATCATAACAAACAAAGGCATTTCAAAATGAAGACATACAATCCTAGTCATAGTTGTTTCACAACCAACAAACCTAAATTAATGTCAGCTAAGTTTCTAATAAGACATTTCAGGGATAAAATTCTTAATAAGCCTAGTATCTCTACACAAAACATGGTTGAAGAATATAGAGAGAAACTTAATATATTTGTTAACTGAAGTATGTATAGAGTAGCAAAGAGGAGATTAAGAAAAGAAAGAGCAACTAATTTTTACAATGTATATGCTAAGCTGTAGGGATATGTACATGAGTTGAAGATCAGAAATCATGGTTCAAGAGTGGAGTTATAATTGACAAGGAATCAAGATAATTCTTTGTTGTATATAATTTTTTTTACATTTGTTCATATAGGAAACAACTATAGTAAGGTTATAAATTTTATTCATACTTATTTTGCTTTTTTTATATAATTTAAAAGGTTATAAAATTACTTTGATTATATAAAAAGAGGATATAGGCATTTAAGGCCAATTATTAGGATTTATGGTTACTTTCTGAGATAAAGTTCCAAGGTCAATTATTAAGTAAAATAGGGAGGGATGGTAATCGAGGGATGTATCCATTGGCTTTGGCTATTATGGAAGTAGAAAACACTTATTCATAAAGATAGTTTATGAATCTATTGTCTTTTGATTTAGAATTGAATAGTAGTGAAGGACTTACATTTAAATCTAATATGTAATAATATATTTATAGTTATTAAGAATGCACCTTTTTATATTAATTAAAATTTTCAATTGTTTCTAAGATTGGTTAGATTTATAGAAGAGATATTATCAAATGTCACTCATTGAATTTATGCTAGAAACATATACTACAAAAGCAATTTTGGAATTTTGCATAACTAACCTATGTAGAAGATCTTAATAAGTAGCTAAAAGACTGTTCAAAACAAAAACCTAGGTGTGATTCTACATTGCATGAATATCTTAAGGGGAGGTGAGCAAGATGTTACTAGTCTTTTGAATCGAAATGTTTTATTACTGACAATAATATGAGTGAAACCTTTAATATGTAGATCTTACCCACAAGAGATAGGCCAGTTATTAACATGCTTGATAAAACCATGGTGATAAAAGGCAAGTGGATAAGAGAGAACTTATATATAATTGGAAGTCATATATTTCATTGAACATTGTGAAGAAATTAGAAAAGAAAAAAAAAAGATGTTATGCAATGGAGAATTGTCTGGAATAGAGATGAAATATATAAAGTGTCAAACGGTGATGGCACATAAACTATAAGGATTGATAAACAAAAATTATATAGTTATCAAGCTTAAGATCTATATGGATACCCTTACAAACATCTGATAAGTGCTATTCATCATTCCAAGCAAAGGGTCGAGATATTTGTATATAGTTGTTACATTAAGGCTTGATTCCTCAATTTGTATTACTATTGTTATAACCTATTAGGGGTGCAATATTTTGGCATACAATTAAGCAGAGGTGATATACACTCCACTTAAAGGAGTCATAGTAGTGAGACCAAAATTAGCTAGAAAGAAAGGACCAAATGAGCCTAAAAAGTTAAAAAAATTCAAGCAAAATGTCTCGAAAGGAATAGGTACAAAAATACAAGAAATCTGGCAATTATGTCTATAAAGCTAGAAAATGCGACAAGGAAGGCTCAACCTTACCTAATAAGTTATCTTTATATGTACAAAACCTTCTTTTACTATAAACTTTGCACAATTTAGTGTGCTTTGTTTTACGTATTAAGTACATTTTTTATTTCCATTATGATTATCGGGTGATCACCAAGTTTTCTTCGTAGGTATACAACCATTCATTTTTTAATCAATTTATCTTGGTTGTAATAACTAATGATTATGTAACATTTTGTTAATATATGTTTTTAGTGTAAATATAAATGAAGATGTTGCTATACTGAGCCAACAAAGCAACATTATGAGTTCCATATATAATCATTCATTACATTATTAAAAATTAAATTAAATGAAAACCATAAATGAAATGTGTTTCTAGGTTGGTAGCTCTTCCTAGGTGTAAAAGGAAGTTTGCAGATGTTGATCTAAATAAATTCATGTTGTCTTTTGAACTAAGGGGCTTGAGTTCAAAGGACAATCTAGCATCACTTCCTAACATTTACAAGATGAGGCAAAAATAAGGAGATTATCATTGACACAATTACCACAAGAATAACTTTTCCAGTCAAGTGTAAATAAGGGAAGCAATATGACTCCCAATCAACCATATTAAATTTGTCATATGTGTTGTTAAAAACTTTTACATAGAAGTCTTGTTTGCCAAATATTTGGATAGATGTGTCGTTGCTATTTTCATTTTGGATACATGTATGTATGCCTACCAATTTTGGGTATGAATATATAGTACTATGTTTGCAATTTTTATATATGATTTCCAAATTTATAACTAATATTAATATGTTTTCCACTTTTAAGTCATTAATTTCAAATATATTACTATTATGAATTACTAAATATTATAGGTTTCATATAAGAGATGTTAGATAATCATTACATTCAATATATAATTACAAATTATATTTCAATAGAAGTTCTAGTGCACAATCATATTATTACATTCATTATAATTCAAGTTTGAAATAAAATATTGCAACTTAATACATTTTCCTACAAAAATTTTCCATTATAAGCATAAAAATTCCTATTACAATAATCACTAAAATAAGTTTCAACTCATGTTTCTCTTTTTTCAACAAACTAATGTCTTGCTTTATGAACTTTATTTGCTCCTCAATTGCAATGGTTGTACTTATGTAAGCTATGCTTGTTTGGGCCTCCTGTTTCATCACACATATCTTAATTTGAGAATCATTTCAACGACCCTTTTTTGTGAATTTTTTATCATATTAATTAAAAAATCACATCTACTAACTTGAAACAAAAAATAGTTAATAGGCCAAAAATTATACATATAAGCAATTTTACCTTATTAAAAGCAAAAACTCCCCAGATATTTAGGACAACCTCCTCCTTGGTTTATGATGATTCCATGAAGTTTTTAGTAAGGCATTCAACACAAAATAGCAAACCACATTATGTTCTTTTGAATTTAATATTGTAGTAGAAGACATGGAGTTCATAAATTTGGGAGCTGTTAATGCAATTATCACAATAATAAACCAATAGTAAATTAACCAATGAATTATGTGAATTTTAATACAGTTGCTAAGGCTTAAATATTTTTTCCAAACTATAATTTTTTACATTCCAAAAAGAATTTTACAACTCAATTCACAGAAACAAAGGCAATAACTATTATTATACAACATTTTAGGCAAAAAATGCAGTAACTCACCAATATTACTCTGTTTGTCCTTCATCTCCTACTATTTTTATAGTTTATATCCAAAAATGAGAAGAGAAACTTTAACAATAGAGACAAAATCAAAAGTGATATAAGCCTTTTAGTCCTAAAATTTTTATTGCATAAGATTCCTTCTTTAAGAGTTAATGCCAATGGTGCAAGAAATCAATGGCTACGAACAAACTTAACAAATACAAAACTATGTTAGAGGACATGTTAATCAAGAGAGAAAAGAATTAAAAAAATTAAACTTTATATCATTAAAAGGTATTGAAGTTAAAGTTTTTCAAGAAAAAAATTTGTTTAACCATTAGGAAAAAAATGAACATAAAAAAACAAACGTATTTTATTAGGCCTATTCTTATTAAAGTAAACCAAACAAAATAGTGTAGTAACCAAATCATTATGAAACTTTAGGGATTGTCTTATATGATCCTAATATGAATGAAATGCCAATCCTGAGCTAAACATCAATAAAGGATAACATTAGTCAATAAGAAGAAAAAGTAATACATATAGAAAGTATATACTAAGTAGATCATCCTTATTCAAAATGGGAGACATAAAGTAAACCCAAAATAACAAAAAGATTCAGAGAAAAGAGCATTATTAAACTAATAAACTAAAACGACTAAGGAATGTCATTTTGAATCATATTCAAAACTGAACAATCAAAACTTATAAGAATCCTAAAGAAGAAATGTCAGAGACTTTACCTTTTAAATGGTGTTTTCATTTTTCATAACATTGGAACGACAGTCTTTCTTTTTATTCTACTTTTATAATTTGAAAAAATATATATTAGGTAAAGGAAAACATAACTCTTTAATGTATAAAGGCAACTAGTCAAAGTGAGGAATGGGCATCACTGGAAGTTAAAGAAGCTAGAGCAACTGTAAAATAGAGGAGAGAAATGTTGAAGAAATTTAGGGGAACATAGGGATTTGGTGCTGATTTAGGGTTTAGACAAATTAAGGTTAGATGATTAGGGCATTTAGGGGTTACAAATTGTTTATTTTAGTTAATAAATATAAATAATTTTATTTTTTAATCTATTGGTAGGATACACTATTCAATGTGGCACTGAGGCACTGAGGCCTACTAACAAATTTTAAAAATATAAAAGATTTTGTGTAAGTATTGACATGACACTTAACTGATAAAAGTTTAACCCTATCAAAATTTCCCTCAATAAGGGACTCTTTTAAATGTTTTTAAAATGTTAGAGCTCAAATTGAATGCTTTGAAATATTAAGGTTCAAGTTATATTATAATGAAAACTTTGAAGTTCACATTACACTTTTGAAGTTCAAGTTACACTTTTGGTGAAATATTTACCTTAAATTGATGCATCACTAAACTTTCATTTAGGTTATGTTTAAAATTTCTATTTGACATATTTTAATTTTAAAAGTACTATCTACTAGGCACCTTAGGTAGTGCGAAACCCACCATTATCTTTGGTTGATGTTTCAAAGTCTAAAGATCTAAAAAGAGGTTATTAAACATTTATAATAAACTATAGAAAGGAAAGGACATATCAAGACTTTGTTCTTAAATATTTTGTCAACCCTTATATGAAAGAACCACCTTAAAAGTCACACAATTCTCTATCAAGTTTTTTAAATATTAAATGATTGATTATTAGCAAACTAGTATTGTCTTCTAATGTTTATAATTTCACTGGCAAATTCTACACCTAACTTAATTCTTAACATCAATAAATAGAGACTTAAAGTTGCCACTTAATATTACATTTTGCATGGTCTTCTTAATGGTGGAGTACCCTTTCCAAGCACCAAAACTTTGACATGCCTTCTTGATGTTGTCCAAAAAGGTTTTGAGATATCCAATGTTCTTTATGTTACATTTTTAATAGACTCTAGGAAATGTGTTATATATGTTTCTATTGATCATAACATCAAACTATCTATGCCTTATAATGTAATGATCCAAATTTTTGTTAAATTTCTCATAACGGACCAATAAAGAGAAGCGCCTATAAAAGTATAAGTTGAGCTTAAGAAAGCTTAAGTTCATTTCCCTCTTAAACTCTTTTCCCTATAGGTTACTATTCACTCCTAACTTCCAACACATATAACTTCACCATTTGACCACAATTTCCTCTTATCTAGGACGTTATGGAAAGCTCACGAGATGATCTACGAAACCCCTAAACTTATTTCATAAAAAATGACCCAGATTTGGAGGAATCGCGACTGAAAATTTCTGTTCATTTAGGTAAGCCACCGATCTCCTATTTTTAGTTATTTTAGGAAAAAATTAGCACCACCATCATGTCTAACGGCCCTAGAAATCTACCAAAGGAGGGAAACCCGACACCAATCGACCCATTTTACTGGTAAATAGAAATGAGTTACCTTTGAGCTTCAATCCTTTGATTCTCTCAATCCAGGACCAGTTTCAACATAAGACTAGTGTCATTGGATTCCTAGAGGTCAGCTTGTCATTTTTGCTTTGGTGGTGAAAATCGTCACCTCTCTAATGACAACGCATGTATCCCACGCTTTGGTGACCGTGATGATTTTCCAACTAACCCAAAAAAGGGCTAAAAGTAATTTTAAAAATTTCCAAATATTATGTAAATCAATTGTCATAAGAGCAACATATTGAAATTCTTCATAGATTTTGAGATAAAAATTTGAAAAGTTCTTATAGAAACGCATGAAATTGATTAAATTAAGTCATTGTTGATTAGAATTAAGACTATCTGGATGTATTAAGCATAAATAAGTGTACAGGTTAGAAATTGGTATATTTGAATTATGAATTGGATTTATTACAAATTTTGTGATGTAAATGTGGAATTAATTGAGCATAGACATGTAGTTTGGAGGCTCAAATTGACATGTGGTTATTGGTAGATATAGAAGTGTATTTTTATGACAAGAATGAACTTTATTTTAGAAGGGGAATGTTCATTTTACAGGAAAAACTCTGCTAAATTTTTAGTAGGCTCCTTGTAAAAAAATGACATTGTCACATTTAAATAGAAAATAAAGCTCCTTAGTGTTGAGTCATGGTGTTATTCTCGAGGTATCTAACATTGATGTAGGCTATAAATTCTAATGACAATTCCTATTTTTCTTAGAGATTAATCAAGACCAGAACCCTGCACTTCCAGACATTAGGTTTAACTTGAAAGAGCGCATTTTACCTGTGAATTAATATTTATGATTTATAGCATACATTAGAATTCATTTTCATGTTCATCATCGAAATCACCATCATTATCATATGCGCGCATGATACTCATACATATGGATTGACATATGTATGTATATTTTTTATGCAATATTATGCTTGTCTTGATATGTGATGATGTAGAGGATTGTTGTAGCATGAGCTACCCAGTGAGTGTCATTAGGTTGTGCGCATAATGAGTCAATTGGACGGGTATACATTTGACTTAGTATTTGATCCATTAATTGAGATACAAAATGGTTGTGATAGTTTGATTGAGTTTGATCTCGGATGCCATTTGATATATGGTATATGATATGGTAGTATGATTGTGGTGGTTTGATCGAGCTTCCTCTCAGACGACAATCATGTCATAATGAGGCTATGGAGGTTTGGTTGAACGTGGCTCTTAGACGGCAGTCTACTACATTTAGACCAAGCGTCCTATATGGAACAAGAGAGCCCTTGTGGCTATAGTTTACGGGTAAGGGGCATGCCATAGGGCCCTTAATCAGTCCTCCACTATTATTTGTGATCTGTAATTATGATGATTATGTGATTTGATATTAGTATGGGAAATTCATGCATGTTTATGAACAAAATCACTATGCTGTGAAATTGCATTTATGGATGTGATATATATATATAAGGTTTAGGGGAATCAAACCTTACTGAGTTAATTAATACTATGGTTATATATAAAACCCTTAGTAGTGCATAACATAACCATAGTATTAATTCACTCAGCGACGTCTGACTCCCCTCAACCTTTTTTCAGGATCTTTCAAATCTCTTATAATCGAGTACTTCATTAGTTTCCTTCTTCTCTAGTGATTTGATGCATGTTTGTTGGTAACCTTGACTCTAGAGTCGCATTAGTCTTGTATGTGTTGAATTTCTCATTTATTAACTACTTCAATGTTGTAGCACATCATGAATTGGAAATTGATAGGACTATTTGATTGTTAAAAGTGCAAGTTTTATCATTTTGGGATCTTATTTTTATTATGGATATAGCGATTTGATAGTGTTTTAGGCTTGCTAAGGGTTTAGTAAACCTTAAGTTTGTTGCTCCTTTAGCACCGGTCACGATCCAAGGTTACGGTTGTGACATTATATGTTCCTATTCAATTATAAAGAAGCTTAAGAATTTAGATGAATCAAATGTTGAATGGCTTATTACAACTACTAGAGTTAAAGATAATCACAGTCATCAAACAAAAAACAACTGGTTTAAAACTGAGAAGTACAAATATGACTACAAGTTTTTCTTCTTGGGGCATTATTGTAAGAGATGACAAGGATAAAAGTATTAAGGCTTTATCATTATAAAAAGAACAAAAAGATAGTGGTAGAGTCATATTGTCACCTAAGATGTTTAATTGATATCTTTTTTATGGAATTATATAAAAATTTAAGGTTCTGCCAAATTGAGATTTTAAAAGAA
This sequence comes from Erythroxylum areolatum, assembly GCA_024520975.1. NCBI lineage: Eukaryota > Viridiplantae > Streptophyta > Magnoliopsida > Malpighiales > Erythroxylaceae > Erythroxylum > Erythroxylum areolatum. The sequence continues at coordinate 28,083,639 of JANIJH010000224.1, forward strand.
TAATTATATAATGTTAAAAATTTTACAATTCAAATTAAAATTTTGTAAAACCTTTCAGGGTAAAAACCTCCATTTTATTTTTCCCTTTATTTAAATTGTTAATATACATTATATAATTCATCTCTTAACCTTAATAATCCTTTTATTAATTAGAGTTTAAAGATTTAGTAAGAAATTGAATCAATAAATCCCCTTTTCTTGGAAGATTGGAAGATTGCAATACAAAATTCGAAATTGACAAATTGAAAAAGGCACATGCGTTGGAATTTAAAGATTAAGAAAAATTAAATATGTTGGAACTTGTAGAACAAGAAAAACTACATACACTATAACTCAAAAAATTGAAAAAATCTTTTGAAAAGGAGTTGAAAATTTTGAAGAAATTACAAATATGGGAGAGATGAAGTATAAATTAAAGAGAAAAAAGTTATAAGATATATGGACTATTTTCTTATCTTATATTTTTAGTATTGAATTTTATTAGTAATAGGATATGCTAGCATTATGTGATAAATGAATGAAAAAGCAATACATAATTAATTTACTTGTGTAAGGTAATGCAAGTTAGGAAGTGGATAAGTTTAGAATGTGTGTACTCTTTATATAGCAAGTTAAATGTATATTAATATATAATACATTACTTTTAGAAGTTTAGATAGTATATGGTACTTGTTCTCAAAATTTATGCAATTTTCAAATTTATTATCCATAGATAACTGATTATTGTATTAATTCCTAATTTATGTCGTAGCAATCTCCATTATGTAAAAGAGTATTACGTTGTGATTAAAAGCTAACAATGGTAATTTCATTAGAATGAAAAGAGTGATCATTTCCAAGAACATTGTGAACGACATCACTCCTCTTATAACCTAAAATATATTTTAAAATACCTATCAAAGTACAATATAGATAAAATATCAATCATCTTTAATTATCATCATGTTTTGACATGCTTAATCTCTTTTAACTTGTTTGAAATTCTCAATCATTTTTTAAAATATTTTTGCATAAGCTTCATAAATGCTATTCTCTATGTCATAAAGGAGTAGCAACTTTGCTCATTATTAATTAAGGTTGGTAAAAGGGCAAAAGCTGAGTCTAGGCATGATTAAAAGCTAATATATTAAGTCCAATTTACTCAAATTTTGAACTAGATTCAAGTCTGAGAAGATGAACAATCTGGACCCCCACTACAAAACAATGTTGTTTTAATCTTAATATTTAGAAAGTTAAGATTTAAGAAAATTATGTGGTAATAGTATTGCCTACCATTTAACCATTGGTAAACAACTTTTCCAAACTTTGATACCTATTAGATTTCCGTTTAGATTAGGTAAATGTCTATCCTTACTTTTATATTTCTAATTAAATGGTGTGACCATTAATCTTAAGAAGCTTAAATGTCTGACATGTATGCTTTGTGCATTTCTTGGAATTAGCATTTATTTATGGGTTTTGTCACCTGTAAGTGTTTGTTAATCAAATATATAACTTTAAGCTCCATTTGCTTTATTTCTTTGACATAGTTTTCATAGTTCCTTAATTAATTTTTGCTCTTTTAGTCTCTTCTCTTTTGTTAGATTTTTTTGCACTTTAACATTGGTTAATATATCATTTTCTTGGGTCTTCTTGACATATTGCCTTTCAATGACATGAATTAGTTTCTCTAGTTTTTACTATTAATTTTCAATAGTTTTTTCTTTAACTTTTATTGTGTACCATTAGGCTAGGCAAGTTAAGACAAAATGAATAAATTATATATTTATTAGGGCCTATATGTTTCTCAACCTTTAGTGGGTTTGCTATCATTTTTAATACATTTTAACATTATCTTTTTACCAATTGTTATTTTATAAATCTTTTTATTTTTTAATTCAAGTTTCAAATTGGATTAGTGTCAATCTTTTTGTTAATGGGAGAGACCAAAGAATTATGAGAGAAGTTACGAGCGCATGCATATTTACATATCAGTTTAAAAAGTTTTAGCTAATTAGTTTCACAATTCTTGTTGACAGTGTATATAATAGAGCTTAGGATAATGTTCATCTTCTCTTTTTAATCCAAAAAGTTAAATGGTAAACAAATATAGTTGATTACCACAAGTGGGTTGCCTTGATGAAGAATATATGCTGACTTTCTATATAACATCTTAAATATTGGACAAGAGAACACATATGATTGGTCTTAAGTTTCTTGCCAACTTCTTAACATTAGGTAGTGTTTATTTTAACTACAAAACATGAAACTATATTAAAATATTTTTGGTAAAACTTGGAATTCTCTCTTTATTACAAAGAAAGTCCCTTAAAGGAATAGTCTTTTTAGATAAGTATTGCATTAAAATCACTATAAAACCAATTTCAATCATCTCAATTAATTTTAACATTATTCCCTAGGTAAATGTTTTAGTTTCTTTATGTTGTGCATCTTTAAATGGAATGACCATCCTATAACATATTGTTGAGAATGCTTAAGTTCTAGAGCTCTAAGTATTATAAGCAACATCTTGTTGCTCTCCTACCATTAATAAGACTCTCAAAACTGTGATATTGTTAATGCAATATAGAAACACCATAATATTCAATAAAAAGGAAATATGAGGGCATGCTTGGAATTAGTCTTAAGGCTTAAGTATCTTTTCTCTAGAAGTTATTTTCTTTGCATATTATAAATGTCTTTAGCATCCAAAAATCAAATTATTTGTTCATATTCGTTTTGAATTTTGTGTATATTTTTCAAAACATTGAATGAGACACTTTTTCATTAGTCATATATTTATACTTTTAAAAATGAAAGGTTTAGACAATATAAGTAATTTAAATGATTGTTTGGAGATAAATAAAAAAATGTAGTATATATAATGAAATAGAGTTCCATTTAATCTCATTAATAATTGAAGAACTGAAGAAGGGAAATTGAGCAACTACTACCTTTTCTTAAAAAGCTAGAAGAATATTAAAATATGTTTTCAAAAAAAATTAAGCAAGAGCATACTAATGTCCAATTGAAGAATAAATACAAAAAATTGAGGGCTAGATTGAAGAATTCTAAGAATTTACGCAAAGAAATAGGAATTGACTTTGATGAAGTTAACACTATATATGAAAGTTGAAAAATATAATTAAAAATGTAACATCCCAACCTCAATTGGAAGGGTAGAACAGTAAATTGGTATAGGATGTGTTAGATTGGGACTTCATAGGAC
>JANIJH010000224.1:28116709-28132768 GCA_024520975.1 Erythroxylum areolatum
GCTGACAGCATTCAAGTGAAGGATAGAGGTCGGGGGATCAGTTCGCGTCTGCATTGCATGTCTTTATTTATGTAATGGAATTGTATATAATTGAATGAGGACCCAAATTGGGCACTTAATTCCGCATATATTGTTATGTGAAAAAGAAAATGTACCAATTACTAAATGAGTGTTTTAGCACGCCACCCTTGCGGGACACAGACTCGGATATCACCGTCGATGTCGGGTTCGGGTCTTGCGGGAGTGGGGTGTTACAACATCAATATAAAATTCAATCTTCTCTTTGGTTGCAAACTTGGCAATTCTTCAGGAAGCATGTCAAGAAATTCACATATAATTGGGACATCATAACTAAACCTCACTCTATTAAAGTATCCCTCACTAAGGCCAAATACCTTTGACAACCTTGTTAAAAAATCTTTTTAGCAGTAATGATAGATATAAGGTTTTGAGGAGATTCCCTTTTATCAACTCTAAACTAGAATTTAACATCATTAGGAATCTTAAAAATCACTAACTTCTCACGACAATCTAAGGTAGCAAAGTGTTGTGACAGCCAATCCATACCTAAAATAACATCCAACAATACTAAATTAGCCATTAATTCTCTACTCTCAACTAACCCTAGACAAGAAGGAAAAATAATATCGTTATTTAGGGATTCACCCAAAGGGGTGGCTACTGATAAAGGAGTTACTAATTTGGTTGCTTGCTACCTAATCTTTGACACAAACACAGGGGATATAAATGAATGGGTAGCACCTAGGTCAAATAAAACTCTAACATCAACATAACAAACCAATATAGTACTTGCTACAACTACAGTAGAGATTTTAGCATCTTATGGGGTGAGGTTGAACATCCGAGCCTATATGTTGCACAGGAAATGGCAAACCATAGTTTCCAACCCAATACCACTAGTCTGATAAGGATAAAAAATGGTGCCATGTATGATATGTCATCTCTCCATCTCTCTAGCCTCATCTATGGCACCGTCCAAATTCTAACCCTCTAAATGAAGCCCTACATATACGGTACCCAAATCGATAACATAAAGTCCCTCTATCCATCTTTCATTAGTCATATCCTCTACGTATCACATTAGTTGATAAAACTCGGTGGTATAATCCTCAATCAACCTATCAACTCTCCTAAGGTGTAACAATTGCCACCTATAAGCATCTCTCTAGAGTGGTAGACAAAATCATCTCACGAATCTCTGTTTAAAGTCCTCCCAGGATAAGGTACTCATAATTGGCTGAATAACCTAGATAAAACAATCCAATACAACTGCCTAAATTGATAACTCAACAATGTCAATCCTTTGTAAATTTGTATATGCCATTCTAGTTTGAGACTCAATACCATTGATAAAGTCCATAACGTCCCCAGCACCATCAAAAGTAATCATACCAATCCTGGTATGTAAGACAGATTTCATATCCGCCATACCCTGGCCTCTATTTTGAGTTATATGTTGCATTAAAAGGATAGTCTAATTTAGAAAAACTATAGTATTTTGTAATCCCACAACACCAGCTACTAGAGTAGTAACATCTACACCCTGCATTATTGGCTAACCCTAAGCTTGAAAACCTAGCTTTCATGTAGAGGCTTTAGGCCTAACCTTATGCCTTGCCAGCCTGGGTGGCGATGGAGCCATGACCTCTTTAAGAATCGATTCTCTATCAGTCGTCCCTTTAACCTCACGAGTTCGCATTGAAGTTCTTTTCCTCCTTATGACCAAAGAATAAGGAAATTCTTTAGATACAATAAAATTAGTAACAATACTACAAAAGGATGGAAGTAAAGGAAATGATTTTTAAAAAAATATAATCTTAATGTCGCAATAGTTCAAAGAGAAATTTGACTCAATTATGATTAACCTAGCAACTCAAATTTAAACCTAAGGCTCTGATACCAAATTTTTCATGACCCTAACCTCAGACCATGATCTGTGTTAAAGGATTAATAAACTCAAGGTTTACTGGACCCTTAGGAAGCCTAAAATGCTATCAAATCCTTATATCCATAATAAAGATGAGATTTCAATAAGATCAAACTCATACTTATAGTAATAAAACAATCTTATAATAGTAAAACAATTCTGACAATATCCAATCCTCAGTGTGCTATAACGTTAAGATAGTTAATATAAGGAAAATCCAAGATATACAAAACTACTATGATTTTAAAGTCAAAGGTCACCATCAAACATACATCAAATCGTTGAATAGGAAGATGACAGATGAAGCACCCTATTAGAAGAGATCTGAAAGGAAGATCCAAAAAAATTAGTGAAGGGGAGTCAGATCTCATTGAGTGAATTAATACTATGGTTATGTTATTATATTATGTAGTCTTTAGGGTTTCAAATGATAATATATGTATATATTTATAATGTATTACATCCATAAATGCAATTTAACAGTATAGTGATTTTGTTTATAAACATGTATGCATTTTCCATATTAATATCATGTCACATAATTATCACAATTACAAATCGCAATTAATAGTGGAGGACTGATGAAGGACCTTATGGCATGCCCTTTACCCATAAACTATAGTCATAGGTGCTCTCTTCTTCCACACTAGTCACTTAGTCCAAATGTAGTGAACTATAGTCCGAGAGTCACATTCAACCAAGCCGCCATAGCCTTACTATTACATGATTGCTATCAGAGAGCAAGGTTGACTGAACTACCATAATTACGTCACCATATCATTTATCATATATCGGTTGGCATATAAGAGCAAGCTTGATTGAACTATCCCAACAGTGTAATATCTTAATCAATAGATCCATTAATGTATCAAATACTAACCCAAATCCATACCCGACTAATTGACTTATTGTGCACACAGCGTGGTGACACCTACCAGGTAGCTCATATCACAATAATCCTCCACATCATCACATATCAAGACAAGCATAACATTGCACAACAAAAATATGTATACATATATCAATCCATATGTCTAAGTATCATGCGTGCATATGATAATGGTGGTAATTTCTATGATGACTATGAAAATCAATTCTAATGCGTGCTTATAACCATGAATAATGTGATTCCTCGCGCTAAACTAGGTGTCTCAAAATGGAGGGTTATACTCCTGATTGATCTATAGAAAGAAAAATGGGAATGATCATTAGGATTTAAAGCCTAAACTAATTTTAGATACCTCGAGAATAAGACAATGACTCAATACTAAGGAGTTATATTTTCTATTTAAAAATGATGATGTCACATTTTTACAACGATCCTACTGAAAATTCGGTAGAGCCTTCCCTATAAAACGAACACCTCCTTTTGAAAAAAAGGTCAATTGTATACAACTTATGAAACTTATTGTGGTAAAGAATAACCAAATCAACCTTTAGTGAAAGGATAATAATGGTATTGAATTGTTAAATTTATATATGTTATGTGTTAGATGGAATAACAATTCATAAAAGGATGATTCTTATATTTCATTAGAAGTGTATGCGATACAGTCATATGTATTAAATGAAATATCAATTTAAAATTTTGAAAAGTTTAAATTGTTTAAATCTATGTAGAAATTAAGCATTGATAATGTTGAAACATTTTGAAGAGATCGATGTGGTGAGTTTTAAAATTTTCAATTATCTATAAGGAATGAGATTCTTTGGTGAATACCTTCATAATAAGATTCTATAAGTGTATGGATTTATGTAAGAAGGAAAATATAATATGAGATATTATATGATACAATATTTATTTCCTCTATAACTATGCCTAGTACTATAACTTACCTTTGATAGTTTCAATTAAATCAATTAGCAAGATTTTATATTAGATATGAAGCACTAAGATTTTGAAAGAGTCAAAAGTTAATGATTTAGGGATTTGATGCTATGTTGAAGCATATATTATCTGTTATTTACAATTGAATTGGATAATAAAAGCTTATGAGATATCCAAAAGATTGGGTATAATTTTAAAGAACCAATTGTTTGTTCAATGTTAATTATAAAAGAATGGTTCTAAGGATAAGTATTAGGAGTAAATGAAATTTGAAAATTTCCAATCTTATAACAAATCTAATTAAAACTAGTGCCTTTGTTGATATATTAGATATATAACTAAAATGTTATAAGAGGTTGAAAGATTCACTTTCTATTGAATTCAAAAAGTTTGGTTTAAAAATGATTATGAATTTATCATGTCTTTAAGAAGTTTAATGGGAATATGTTTCTCTTCTTCAGTTGGAGTATATAGAGATATATTGCCTATAGACAACGATAATTCATATTTTCAATCATTGAAATTATAATTTTCCAAGAACAACTCTTATTAAACATAAAAAGTTAACAACTTAATTATGGAGATCTATAAAAAATGGATACGAAAGTTGTTTACCTATTCTAGTCCAAGTACATTGATAATGCACTTAAGGTGTTTAGTATTTGAGATATTTGATACTTATAAAGTATTAAAGATATTGATTATTCTATGTAAGAGTTGATATTTGAGTTCAAGATTATATGGATAGAAACCTTAGAAGTAAGTCTTGATTAAGGTATATTTTACTTAGAACAATATTATTTTAAGATTGGAAAGGTTCTAATGTAGCAATGATTTAAGCCATAATATATTTTTTATTTAGTAAAAATGATTATTTAGATCAATAAGTTCCTCACATTGTTTAAGATAATAATGAATTGTATAACATTAGAGCCTTTAGGTATGCAAAAGGAGTTAAAGTCTCATTAAAGATCCAAGTATGTATTTAGGCAATTTCTTTAAATTATGATGCTAATTAAGATATAAATTCTAATATTTAAGTGAGTACTCATTATAGAAAATCTTATAGAATTTTGTCACAAAACCACTATCTCAATAGTAACATGATCGTCATATGGTGATATCGTATAAGATACTTAAATTATTGACTTAGTGCAAGTAGGAGATTGTTGGTTTATGCTTACAACTAATTGGTTGGTTATAGTTTAGTGAAAAAATAATTTGTAAAGGAATTTTTATCTTATACATATTCAGATATATATGATAAAGTCCAGGGATAAATATATATCGTAAATGAAATTATAATAAGATCATTCATATTGCATTCATGTATTATTGGTAAATTATTCCTAATCATTGTTCTATTAAGACTGGACATTAATATAACATAAAAAGACTAATATTCATTATTTTTTTCTTTATTAAGGAAGTTGTTAATCTTATAAATTAAAGTACAGAGACACTTAAACAAACATGTGAGTACTTGTTAGAGAACAAGTTAACTAAACCGACCCCATATAAGAAATCTATTTAGAACATTACTTGTATGTCTATAGAAATTCTCATTGTGATAATTGTATAAGTGATCATTTGACTTTAGATCTCCAAATTTATCTCATATGAGGATTGCTATATTTTGATACTACTTATGACATATTCTAGTCAAAGGTAGCTCAATTGATAGTTAGCATGTACCATATAAGGGTAGTTGAGTGATCAATATAAGATTCATCACTCGAAAGTAATTAGGGAGAATGTTTCACTATTCTCTATAAGAATTGATTCAAAAAATCCTTGATCAAGGTGAAATGTTGCTTTGTAAATAGTTTACTAATTAGATTAATATAATCAATCACTAATGGTAGAGAGCTAACATCATTGTACTCAAATAGAATAAACATTAATTTCATGTTTTATGTCAAATAGAAACATTATATGGTGAAATGATTGAATTACATGAAAAAAAATCATACACAGAAAGGTTAGTCAAAACTTGTTTTACGTTCTTAAATATTTGGATGGTCATAATGTGTTAGTAGATGCTAATCTTAATCTATGGATATAAATTATTTAATTAAAGCATTAAAGATAAATTAAAATTTTTAATTTAACTAATCATAAATATGATTTAGGGCTGTAATTTATATCCATTGTCAATATATTTTAGAACCAATCGGTCACAACAATGAACAAATTGAAGAGAGAAAAGAGATTTTAATCAATTTAGACTTGATTGTAAAGTTTGATACACTTTATGATTAAATATGAGATACTTAATAAATAAGGATTTGGGCATAATTGATATTTAATTAGAATTAATTGTAATTTTAATTAAATTACTAAAATGTCAAAAACTTATTATAAATAAGTTTAAGCTCTAAGAGAGCTAACTCACCTTGCCTAATCTTTTTTGCAACAGTTAAATTCTCTCAACATGCTCTGTAGATACTATTAGAGGTTAGACACTTATGCGAGTACGATAGTTGAGATAAATCGATTTTGGACAGAATTTGAAGGATATGACAAGAAAATGATTAAACTTCAAACAAGGTATGAATTATGATTCATGTTTTATTATAATTTAAGCTTTAATCATTTTCTAGAATTTTAGATGATCTTGACTTTCAAAAAAATCAAATATGAAAATTTTTTGTAAATTTTTCGCTGCATGGGGATTCGATCCCGTCCTGATTTCCTAACATATGGATACTTTGACAAAAGCCTATAGTGGCAATATGATCAAAGGTTTAAATCGTTCTCTAATTATTATTAAAAATTTATCCCAAAATAAATTATATATTTGATATTTATTCATAGATGGATATACTCGTGTATAACCTTCATATGTATTCTATATATAAATAGCGACATTCACCTATTGAAATGTGGCCTTTGGGATAAAATCAAGCAGAGTTGCAATCAAAAGTCCATCATAATAGCGGATTGTTTGATTCTCTACATTCCATTGGGAAATATCGAACGACAACTACATGAACAGCATTAACAGGTAAATTAATTGAAAATTTACTTCTTTCACAAAGTCCTTACAACCCTTAACAAGTTCCTAAGTATGAAATAGTTTTTCCATTTGCTCTTAAGAAGTTACATAAATATGCCCCAACTTTCAGTCAGAGTTTATCTTACATAAACTTGTCCCATTCTCTCCATTTCCCACAGTTTTAACAGATTAAGAAAAATCGATTTACAATCAACTAACTAACCAAATATCCTATATTTAAAAAATAGTGAGGGCAGTTCCATGACCAGTTTCATTATACTTAAATTTCAAAAGCACTCGATATTCTAGATACAGTAATCTGAATATCTAAATAATTGTAATCCCAAGTTTTGATAATGAAGAAATTTGGAGAAAAGGATTGATTGGAGACAAGAAGGAGTTGTCAAACAGCATTTTTCTTGTCAAACCAACGTTGTTTTGTTTAAACAAATAATGTCGTTTTAATATGATCAAATTATTCGACTCTTCTGTGTTGTTTACGGCATCGTTTCACTTATGACAAATTGATGTTATTTCAAAACCACATTATTTAAAAAAAAAGGCGATGATTTGATCAAACATTGGTCAAATTCAACCAAATCAGGTCGACTCTACTGAGGTTTGATGTCAAGCCTAATCGTGAACCTTAGATCTTCTCTTGGACTGTTGGACATCTTGTTTCATTCTCATAATGTGCTTTGACTTGTCAAATAAAAATCTTCCTATCTTCTATCCATGTTGACAGTGTGCGCGTAATTGCGTAATAATCAAAAGGTGATCAATATCTTTCAAGTATAAAACTACAGATTTGATCTTGTGAAAATGCAAGTAGTGTTTCAGATTTTAAATCCTAGTTAAGAAACTTTTGTATATTTATGGGTTGTGATGTAACAAAAAAGATATTTTTAAAGATACGATCAGGATTTATGCTCAAGTTATCTTTTGAATGAATGTCATCTTAAAGAACCACGTATCGTCCAAGGAAAAGCCGCTAAAACTTCAAATTTAAGTCTTAATCTATTTTATGAAGGGGTTTTGAGTCATTGACTTTTGGTTTAGATGACTAAAGTTGAAAGTCAGCAGAAAACTGCTGATCAGAATTAAGTTCCAGGCGCTTGCGGACGCCAGTTTCATGATTAAATCAGTAATCTGCAAAGATACCAAAAAAGATTAGGAAAAGTGTTCACAAGAATTTATCAAATTTATGTTTGTTAAGTGAACGATAGATAGAGCGGAGGGCACTGTCCTAAAGCGAATGTCCAAGCCTGCTTTCCACAAGGTACGAGGGAATCAAACAAGGCCTGCCCATCAAGACAACTCCAATCGTTCATATATTTTACGGATATTAGATCTATTCGAACTGTACAACCCATCAATGATTGGCTTAGGTTTCACGTATCCTTGCTGACGTCGGCGTACATCGATCGAAATTCGAAAGACACCACAGAATGATTGGAAAATGGAAGTCGTTAGCCCTTCAAACCCTCTTAAAAATTGACATACGGAAGAGACTGAGAGCCCTTTTCTTCTGTTCTTCTCTTAACGTGGTAATGTTTCCAAATTAATTGGACACGTTTCCTGTAAAAGAAATAAAAGGGAATGTCATTAATGTTTCCCTTGGACAACCGATCATGAAATTGTATCCCTTTGTGAACTCTAGCAACCCAACAAGCATTTGAAAGCACATGCAGGATATTCCTCGTTGCCTTCAGATGATGTGTTCAACCTCTCCATTGATCATTCCAATCTTAGCTAAAATTAAAGGATCTAAGTTCATTGCGTTGCATTACACTTATTGCACAAATATGCCCAGTTCATCTTGGTCTTGTGATTAAGTTACAAAAAAATGGTTAAAGCCTGCTTTTTCTTGAAATCGATATACCCTTTAGAATTTAGAATAAGCACCACTTAGTAATTCAGACATCGAGAGTTTGATAATTATATTGTTCTTACTTGACTTCAACTGACATTTAGAAATTGAATTATGGTTGTATTTGTCTTTGTAAGTGAAGAATAAAGCACAACGTAAGCGCTTGTTGCAGGAGACTACTCGAGAGATCACCTCTACTGATATCCCTTTGGGTTCATGAAATTAATTTTCATTCACAAATCTTTGTTGCTCTGGAATGGTATTGTTCTTATGTTCTATGACACATATATTTTAACAATTATTTGGAGTTAAAAGAAAATTCATAATAAGAAATTCAACAGAAAGTGCAGTCAAAGATCTTCCCACATTTAGAGATGCGGTCAATGTGACTGATATTAACATAGCATGTACGTGAAAGGGTTTGCTCTCATTTTGGTTCGCATGATTGTACTGTGGCCTCAGATTATGGTCACTTTTTACAACTTTACAAAAAAAAAGTGGAAGGCTACATTTATGGACGCATTTTAGTCAAAGATTATAACCTTTTGACCATTAATATTAAAAATCAATTGATGACCTTTTTTTCCTCATTATTCAAATGCCACAAAAGTCCTCTATTAGTGCTCGTAAAGTTTGATTTGAATTCTTGTGAAAGATTTTGATGTGGACTGTATATTTTACGCATCTTAAATTGCCAGGTGTTTAACTAGGTCTATATTGGATGTTGCTTTGCATCTTTTCTTTTTATAAATTTGTTGTTTGAATATAAATTAACGATACAATATGTAATTATACGGTATTATTATTCCATCTATGTGATTTTATTTTTAATTGTAATTACAGTAAATAGTGACCTATCAATACCAATGTTATGAATACTGTACTAGATTCGGTACTGGATTGAGTTCTAGTACGATACTGTATTGGTACTGGTTAGTATCGGATACCGTTTCAGGTAATTTTTTAAATTTATAAAATAGTTCCTAAAATTTTTAAATTTTGCAAAATAGTTCATTGGTTATACTGTATACTTTACTAGTTTACTCTTTACATCAACCATGTTTTCAGAAATTATAATAATAAATAATAATGACAATTAATATGAAATAACAATAATTTTTAAATATTTCATATATAAATAATAATTACAATTAATATAAACAAAGACAATCATCATCATACAAATATAAAATTAAGAATAATACAAAGCATCTAAAATATTACAATAATATAATTTTATCATTTTAATAAATGATATTACATCAAAAGATTTAAAACATCCAATAAAAAGAACAATAAATATTCTTAAACAATTTACAAAAAGAGTTGATAACGAAGAAACAATCAAGTAGAAATTAAACCTGAAACAAAAATATTATAGTTACATTATATATATATATAATTTAACAAAAATATCAAATTCAAGTAAAATTAAAAGAAGAGGAAAAATAAAAACCTGTAATTCAATTGTCAATGAAAGGATACCCGTTAGAACTGTACTAACCACAGTGATCATTTGGTACAAAATCCTCATCATTAAATGAAACTTCATCATATTATCATTCAAATTTAATGCACTAAATGACATGTCAATGCTTTCCCATCCAAGATTATCTTTCATATCCAAATCATTAACATCAATCAAATTGGGTTCTTCAGAAACTTAATCCACTAAAAGATCAATATTATCAACAGCAATCAGATTAGTTGAACTACTTATGCTATTAAGACTCCTAGTAAACAATTAAATTTAATTAATAGAAAATTATAAGAAATTATATCAAAATTAATAATGATAATAACGAAAATAACATACATTTCTCAAAGTTTTAAATTGCAATGAACAAAAACCAAGTCATTCAACCTCTGATGCTCCAATCTATTTCTTTTCTTTGAGTAGATAAATTCAAATGTGCTTCAATTTCATTCACAGTCTATTGCACTCACACATTGACTTAAAATTTGAATCACAAACCTTTTCAATTTTGGAACACCCTTTTCGAATTGATCTCACTAAGAAACTACAAGTTATAAGATAACAAAAGTAGTATTATAAACAAAATAAAGTGATCATTGATTTTCAACAAATAAGAAAAAGGAAATAACTAATACTTGGAGAAAGTTTTCGTCTTTGACGAATAGCAATAGGCATTCCAAAATCCCCATAAGACAACTTGTAAAGCTCTATTTGTGAGCTCAAAAGATCTTGCATCGTATCAACTCTAACAATTGTTGTAATTGTTAAAAACATTCCTCTATTAACTTCAGCTTGCTTTGTAAGATCCAGTCTAAAATACACATTAGGATTCAAAAATGCCCCAGCTACAAACAATGAAGAAGAAAGTTGTCTTTCCCTTCTTTCATTAATGATTGAAAGATATGATGTGTATAAAGAAGGCCTATTTGTGGGAAATCTTGTCACAGCAGGATGGCAAAAATTCCTACCATTAGTAAATTCCTTTCTCATTGCAAGATTATAAATAAACTTCGTCATCTTTTTAACCTTCTGCATAGTCTCATCAATAACAAGAAAATATCTAGGATCTCCTATACTCTCCAACATTAAGTTAATGCAATGTGCAATATAAGGAGTCCAAAAAATGAATTATACGTATTCTGCAACCTTTTTCCTACTACTTTATAAGCGAAATCATTGTAAGTAATATACTGAATAACGTTATCCGACCTACTTTATTCACAACTTCATCAAATATCCCAAACAAAGTCGCACTATTTCTAATAAGGCCAGATGCATCAATAAATTTCAAAAACACAGAGCCATTTGAAGAATAAATCAAAATTTTTATAATAGACTCTTGTCTTCTATTTGTCCAACCATCACACATAATTGAACATTCATAAGTACCCTAATTCTCTTTTCTTTCAGCTAAATAATTTCAAATTTCAGAAATAGCACAACTTAAAAGTTTACCTCTTAAGTCATCAATTGAAGGACCTTTGTATCCTGGACTATAACAGGTTATTGCATCCATCATAGGTTGATAATAGTAAGACTAAGAAGCATTGAATGACGAACTTGAATCATACCACTATCTAGCTACTGCTATATCGATATTGTGAGCCGCATTTCTTGACTGCATTGCACTACGAATTGAAGGTTGGGCTCTAGGAATTGTTCGCGGTGCAAAGAAACTAGTCATTTGCCTTCTTCTCTTCCTCACATCAGATTCTTCATGACCCTGAGATGTAACACTACCAGTATCACTACCACCACTACCACTACCACTTCCACCTTTAACATTTCTATAATCACCATGGAAACTAAAAAACGAACTTTCATTAACAATTTCAAAATTTCATCTTTCCCTTCTATCTCTCTCAAATTGATGTTCATTAAGCAATGTTTTCATTTGCCACTACACATCATGACTTACTGTTTTATACGCTTCCACATCTCCTTTAACCCCAGCTCAATACTTTTTTAATCGAGTGATTTCTCCACCTTTCAAATGCTTGTTATAAAACAAGCAAATGGTATGGTTCTTTATACCGAGAACCATACCAGCATGAGCCCAAGCTAGATCATTGTATCTTCCTGAAGTGGGTTGATCAGGAGTATTTGAACTTTTTTTGATTTATCTGTACACATAAAAATAAATAACACATAATTTCAGTACACAATATGCATATCCATCTTATATAATATAACTCATTCTGTATGATTACATTATACACAATTCAATTGAATGCAACACAATTCACTACAAGTCAAAAGCTAATAATTCAAAACATTCAACATATAGAATAACACAAAACATACATCAACCATTTCCATTTTCAATAATTTGCAACAATTTTCATTTCCAACAATCACAAAGCAATCAAAATTCCATTTCCAACAATTTCTAATTCTAACAATCATAAAACATTCATAATTCCATTTCCAATTCCAATAATTTTCAATGCCAACAATCACAAAACATTCATAATTCTATTTCCAATTCTAACAATTTTCAACAATTTCCAATTCCAACAATGACAGAACATTAATAATTTCATTTCTAATTCCAACAATTTCCAATTCCAACAATTACAAAACATTCATAATTCTATTACCGATTCCAACAATTTTCAACAATTACAAAACATTCATGATTCCATTTCCAATTCGAACAATTTCCAATCCCAACAATGATAAAACATTAATAATTCCATTTCCAATTCCAACAATTTTCAATTCTATTAATCACAAAACATTCATAATTTCATTTCCAATTCTAACAATTTTCAATTCAAACAATGACAAAACATTAATAATTTCATTTTCAATTCCAACAATTTCCAATTCCAACAATCACAAAACATTCATAATTCTATTTCCAATTCCAACTATTCCAACAATTTCCAATATTAACAATGAAAAAACATTCATAATTCTATTTCCATTTCTAACAATTCCAAACAATTTTCAATTATATTTCCAACAATTATCAACAATTTCCAATTCCATTTCCAACACAATATTTGGGCATGTATAATTTTTCTTATACCGTATAACAAATATGAAAAGACAATATTTGGGTGTGGTTTATCATTATAAATAATGATTAAAAAGGGAAAAAAAAGTGTTTAAATAGTTTCCTTAAGTATGTAAACTATGTATGCAATTGTAAATGGAATTGGATGTAAATGATTATTTTAATAAAATAACAAATAAACACAAAAATTAATACTTCATTTTTGTGATTTGATTTTATATATTTTTATGTAATAAAAAGATCGAACGTATATTTCTAAACTTTTATTAAAATTGTGAATTTTAGTTAATATGCATTATATTTTATTAATTTTTAAAACTTAAAAAGTACACTCAATAAACATTTATATTAAAGTGAGAATGAGATAGGCCAACCAATTAACTTTTCTAAATACACATTCATTTAAATTTGTCCAAAGAAGTTAAATATAGGTTTTTGGTAATTAAGCTTATATCAGTTGCATTTAACTTCTAAGTTCTAACAAGATAATTATTCATAATTATAACATAAAATTAAGGCATTTCAATTGATAACCAAACAGAACAACAACCCATATAATTTTATTTCCAATTTTCATAGTCAACTGTATCATTCTATTTCCAATTCCATATCCAATTTTTAGATCACAAATACAAAACCCAAAAAACACCATGACCATTCAACTTCAACAATACAATTCTAGAATTCAAAATCCAACCTATTCATATACACCCACTTCTAATGCCATGACAAAACCCCTTCAAGGCTTCAACACCATCAGTATTCAACATTTCAACTTCAACATTCAACACCTAAATCCAACATCCAACCAATCCAACCAATTCAGATACAAACAACTCCAATACTGTTGGACCCCGAAATTTTTTTCCAACTATTATCGATTTGTTTATTTAACTATTTATTTAGATTTTGGTTCATTATTCAATTGTTTGATTTTTTTATTTTAGTCATTAATTTGGTGGCATGACTAGAGATTTGAATTAGATGGAAGGATTAGAGTTAAGTTAGAATTAATATAGGAAGGTTAGAAGTAAGTTAGCTTAAAGGAGTTCGTAGATGGATTAAATGAAAGAAGGGGCAAAATGGGAAGGACAAGGTAAATGAAGGGCAAAATGGGGAAAAGACCATTAAAAATGGTTTTGAATTAAAAGAAGAAGAGAGAAGTGTCGTGGGAACCAAAAAGAAAGAAGAGAAAAACAAAAATAGGAGAGAAGAAGAGAGGTTTCAGAGAAAAAGAAGAGAAAAGAAATCAAGTTGTTAAGGTAGATTAACCATCCTTTCTTCTTACTTTATTAAAGGAATGGGTTGTATTGAGGATGAAGGAGTTAGAGAGAAAAGAGGTTCGTGTGGGAAGAAGATGGATTAGGAGAACCCAATTGATTTTAGGGTTTCTAAACTAGATCTTAAGTTTTCTAACCTTGATGGACTGTTGGTAGGCTAGATTTGAGTTTCATTTGCGTTTATTGCGATTCTATGATTTTTCTAAAGTTTATAAATTTTATTGGAATGTTGGTTTTGAATGGAACCTTGGTTGTTTTAGGAAACAAGGGAAATCCTACCCAAGAGCAAGGGGAAAGGCAAGCTTGACTTGGATTTCTGCAAGCCAATTAGGTGGGTAATGTATTTATAGTTATTGTGTAATTAGGCAAATTCTTGCCTATGTGTGTGTATGTGGTTTTTCTTGAAATTGATGTGCTTGAAATTGAAATAATTGTGAATATTTGGAAATGCATTGTGATTATGTTATACCTTGGAAAAGGTTATAACATTTGGAATTAGATGAAAAGAAGAAAAGCATGAAAGTATGAGCATATAATGAGACTTGAGCATGAGATTTGATTGTGTTTGGGCAAGAAGGGAATCGTTTTGTAGTCACGTGCACGTCGACATAAAGCCTTCTCCCGACTGCCCACTTGTGGTACACAAAATCTGAAAAGTGGATTCGTTTTGTTTACGGAGTAAACTTCAGTTTCTCTATTCTGTTTCATGGAACCCTCAAGCCATTTGTTGTTCATTGCACCTTTAGATGTTCAAATATGGTGCATAATTGAGTGTTATGTTTAATGGTTGAAGTTTATGCTGTGTGTTATAAGTTTGAGTTAAATTGATTAAATACTTAAATTGTTTGAATAAAGTGAGAATGCTAGAATTGCTAGATATACATGTACATATGCTTGAATATGTGGCCATTGCCAATGGCTATAAATATATTAGCCACTGAGCTATATAGCTCACCCCACTATTCCTTCCTCAGGTGTAGATCGAGAAGATTAATGATCCTTTCAAGGAGTTTGGGCAAATTTCAAGATAGTAGCTGTTGTAATTAAGTTAGTTTGATCATTTTTGGGATAGCTTCATAAGCATGTAAACGTTGAGCATCCTGTATATGTTGTATTTTGGGTTAAACTCTTATTCAAAATGTTATGATGTAATTACAGTGACGTAAGAGCTTCTGATGCCTTAGGAAATGAGTTTAGAACTGAAAAGTCCCCAAGTGTATATGCATGTTCCTTTGGTAGTCGTACAGTTCATGATCTAAGTCTTTCATAGGTGTAGAAATTGTGTGCCGACTTCTAAGGAAAAACTAGACTAATTAAGGGGAAATTAGTTAAAGTTGTCTTCTAGAAAGTTGTAGTTTATCTTTCCAGCTTTCCAACAATATATAGTATGAAAAATTAGGACATCGGAGTCGAAAGTTATGATCTTTATAAAGGGAGATGCTCAGAAGTAAAGATGCATCATCTGTAAGGATGCATCGTCTGTAAAGATGCATCGTCTGTTAGGGATGGCAATTGTACCCGAACCCGATGGGTACCCGATAAAATTACCCGAACGGGGGCGGGTATGGGGAGCCAATTTTTACCCGTGGGGCGGGTATGGGGGGTTAACAAAAATACCCGCCGGGTATCGGGGCGG
>JANIJH010000224.1:28132868-28144130 GCA_024520975.1 Erythroxylum areolatum
GGATGGCATACCTGCCCCATACTCCCCCCGTTGCCATCCCTATCGTCTGTAAAGACGTATCGTCTATGATGACGTCACATCGTCTATGATGACATCATATCGTCTGTAGAGACGTATCATCTGTGATGACGTCATATCGTCTTAAGTTAACTTTTCTTCATCTTAAATTGAATCTGCTTCGTCTTAAGAGTTGCATCATCTTAAATTTCGTCTTAAGTTAACTTTACTTCGTCTTAAGTTGACTCCGCTTCGTCTTAAGAGTTGCATCATCTTAAGTTGACTTTGCTTCGTCTTAAGTTGGCTCCGCTTCGTCTTAAGAGTTGCATCATCTTAAGTTGACTTTGCTTCGTCTTAAGTTAACTCCACTTCGTCTTAAGAGTTGCATCGTCTTTAGTTGACTTTGCTTCGTCTTAAGTTGATTCTAC
The DNA here is from genome assembly GCA_024520975.1 of Erythroxylum areolatum. NCBI lineage: Eukaryota > Viridiplantae > Streptophyta > Magnoliopsida > Malpighiales > Erythroxylaceae > Erythroxylum > Erythroxylum areolatum. Next base: position 28,133,294 of record JANIJH010000224.1, read on the forward strand.
TTCGTCTTAAGAGTTGCATCGTCTTAAGTTAACTTTGCTTCGTCTTAAGTTAATTTTGCTTCGTCTACACTTCGCTTTGTCTACTTTTTGTTTCGTTTGTCTTTTTCTTATGTGGCCAAGACTTCTTCTTCTTTACACTATTCATCTGATACCATCGTCTGGTCTAGTTTTGACCCTTCAGACGATAGAATTTATCTTTAAGGTCCTATGAAAGTGGTAGATCTTGAAGTCTACTTTTGAACTATCCAAAAAAAACCCTAATCCAATATCCATAGTGAGAGTGATTTCAATTGTCCCAAAACAGGTTTAGTCTAGTTGAGGGCAAGCACTATTTCTGTCAAATGTCTTTGAATGTTGGGCTCTGAAAGCGAGGTCTAACATTGTTTGGTATCAAAACTTAGGTTTTTTTAGGCTTAGAATGTATAGTAGGATGAATTTTTATGTTAAGTGAATTGATTGATTGCATTAAGTGACATGCATACCATGCATACATGTAGGGATTAGGATGTTAAAATGAAATGTAGCTAATCGTTAGTGTTTCTGTTGAAGGAATAAGATGCCACCTCGTAGAAGGACACGAGGAGTTCTGCAAGGATCAGTTACACCTAACTCTCTAACAAGAGAGGAGAGTACTGATGAGTCAGTAGTCCCAAGAAATACTGAGGTTTCTATCGAGCAAGGTAGTGAGCCCATCCGATCATAAACCCGAGAGACTCCTCTTTCGTAGAAGCAAGTGCCTGCTCTATTAGATCCGAGGATGTTTCAGGCATTTGCTCATGCCATGGGCCATATACCGCAATCTTTCACTCCGACCCTTGTCAAGAAGGGGAAGCAGTTTAACAAGCTTAAGAAGTATGGGGTAGTGGATTTTTATGGGACAACGGATCCAGAAGAAGCTGAGACTTGGATGAGAAAGACTGAGAGGATCCTAGATCAAATGGACTACGTGGATGAGGAGAAGGTTGTGTATGCTACTAGCTTACTTCAGGTAGATGCTCTACATTAGTGGGAGAGTTTGTCAGGGAGTCAGGTGAGACCGTCAATGCTCGTATGGAAGGGTTTCTTGACGGTGTTTAAGAAGAAGTACCTATCTGAGGTGTATATTCAACAGAAGTAGAGAGAATTTCTGAGTCTCACCTAGAGGGAAATGACGGTGAGCGAATGCGAGCATCAATTTACACGGTTGGCCCAATATGTAGTTGAGTTAATGATGAGTGAGGCAGTTAAGTGTCGTAGGTTCGATTCGGGGTTACATTTAGCTATCAGAGAGAAAGTGGTGGTGCAGAATTTTGATGATTTTCAATAGTTTGTTGAAGCAGCTCTGAGGGTTGAGAACATCGAGAATATAAAGAGCGCGGTGAGTTAAAAGAGAAAGGGGAGAGAATAATTCAAGAGGGGAGGTGGTACTTTTATGCCTGAGAGGAATGCCAAGACTTTCCTTGTGCAGACTGAGGAGAAGAGCAATGGGGTGAACAGATCTAAACTGATGAGAACTTTTACTATTTCTCATCAAAGCTCTACAGCGGGAGGCAGTAGAAAGGGAGATGGGCATAAGGCACCCATTCCTAAATGTGAACATTGCGGAAGGTTTCACAGAGGGGAATGTTACAGATTGACAGGAGCATGTTTCAATTGTGGAGAGAAAGGGCACATGGCAAGAGAGTGTCCGAAGCATGCAAGAAGGGAGAGAACAAAGATGCAAGCTTCGAAGAGAACTTAGACAGTGAAGCATAGGGCTACAACTGACGTGGGCAGCTCTGATGTAGCTAGGAGGGTGAATCCTCCAGGAAGACCAAGGGGGAAAGCACCAACTAAAGTGTTTACAATGATACGAGAGGATGCAAAAACTGCTTCAGAAGTTGTGACTAGTATGATTAAATTATTTGATGATGATGTGATTGTTTTGATTGATCCAGGTTCTACCCACTCTTTTGTTTCATCAGGTAGAATTGTGTATGGTAGAGATTTGAGCCCATTGGATACTCCTTTGATGGTGAGTACTCCAATCGACCAGTATATTGTGATTAGCGAAGTTTATAGAGATTGTGACATACTTATTAGTGGGGGACACATAGTGGTGGATTTAATGCCGTTGAAGATGGGAGGATTAGATGTGATATTGGGCACTGATACATTAGAACAGTATCATGCCAACTTAGATTGCAAATAGAAGACAGTGGAGATCGAGTTGGATAATGGAAAAAAGGTGATGTTTATGGGAGACAGGAAATTGAGCTCATCGAGAATTGTTTCAGCCTTAATGGTAGAGAAAATGATGAGGAAAGCATGTGAAGCACTTTTGGATTATGTGGTAGACACGAAGGCAAATAGAGGGAGGTTAGAAGATATACCAGTGATCATGGAATTTCCAGATGTCTTTCCCGAGGAGTTACCAAGACTACCGCCACCTAGGGAGATTGAATTTCCCATTAAGGTTCTTCTGGGCACAACCCCAATTTCAATTCCACCTTATAGAATGGCTCCAGCAGAATTGAAGGAGCTTAAGGAGCAATTGAAAGAATTTTTGGAGATAGGTTATATTAAGCCGAGCTCTTCACCTTGGGGAGCTTCGGTCCTTTTTGTGAAGAAGAAAGATGGATCATTGCGAATGTGTGTAAATTATAGGAAGCTTAACCATGTCACCATTAAGAACAGATATCCGCTTCCACACATAGATGACTTGTTTGGTCAGTTACAAGGGGCAAGGGTCTTTTTGAAGATAACTTTGAGATCGGGTTACTATCAGTTAAGGATAAAGGAGTCAAATGTGTTAAAGATTGCTTTTAAAACACGGTATGGCCACTTTGATTTCTTGGTCATGCCTTTTGGATTGACGAATGCACCCGTAGCATTCATGGATTTGATGAATAAAGTCTTTAAACCTTTCTTAAACCAATTTGTCATTGTCTTTATAGATAATATTTTGGTCTATTCTAAGAGTGATAACGAGCATGAGGAACATTTAAGAATTTCTTTGGAGACACTTAGGAAGAACGAGTTGTATGTCAAATTCAACAAATGTGAATTTTGGCTAAAGGAAGTGACATTTCTTGGACATGTAATTTCAGAGCAAGGAGTACATGTGGATCCGAGGAAGATAGAAGTAGTTGTGAAATGGGAAGTACCTAAGAATGTAGTTAAAGTGAGAAGTTTCTTGGGATTAGCGTGGTATTACAGAAGGTTTATAGAGGGCTTTTCTATGATAGCAGCTCCACTTTCTAAATTGACAAGGAAGAATCAGAAGTTCATATGGACAGAGGGGTGCTAAAGCAGTTTTGAGGAATTAAAGGATAGACTTACAACTGCACCAATTTTGACTTTGTCTTTAGGCAATGATGAATATACAGTGTATAGCAATGCCTCAAGGAAGGGACTGGGCTGTGTGTTGATGTAAAGAGATAGGGTGATTGCTTATGGTTCTAGGCAATTGAAACCTTATGAGATGAATTATCCTACGCATGATTTGGAGTTAGCTGCCATAATTTTTGCATTGAAGATTTGGAAACATTACTTGTATGGAGTCACTCCCAAGGTCTTTACAGATCACAAGAGCCTTAAGTATCTGATGAGCCAAAAGGAGTTGAATTTGAGACAAAGAAGGTGGTTAGAGCTATTGAAAGATTATGACTTGATGATAGATTACCACCCGGAGAAAGCTAATGTAGTATCGGATGCACTGAGTAGGAAGTCCACTATGGCATATGTGGAGACAATGTACTGTCCTTTGTTAACAGAATTAACCAAACTTAAGGTGACATTGAGGCAAGTCGAGTCTGATTATGTGTTGGCTAACTTTAGAGTGAGACCAATATTGAATGAAAAGATTAAGGACTTGCAGGAGCAAGATGGGTATTTAAGTAGGCTTAGAGAAGGGATTAAAAGTGGTAAACCTTCTAAAATAGAGATCAAAGAAGATGGTTTGATGGTGGTAGGAAACAGACTGTGTATTCCTAATATGCATGGTTTGAAAGACGAGATTCTTGATGAGGCACACAATGTGCCTTATGCTATGCACCCAGGAAGTACGAGAATGTATAGAGATTTGAAAGAGCATTTTTGGTGGAAAGGAACAAAGAAAGAAGTTGCAGGATATGCTAAAAGATGCTTAGTGTGCCAGCAGGTTAAAGCTGAACACCAGGCACCTTCAGGCAAACTTAAACCTCTGCCGATTCCAGAATGAAAATGGGAGAAGATTACGATGAATTTCTTAATGAGATTGCCGAGGACTAGCAGGAAGCATGATACAATATGGGTAATTGTGGATAGGCTAACAAAGTCCGCACATTTCTTACCAATTAAGTAGACAGATTCTTTAAATGCTTTGGCCAAGAAATACATAGATGAGATAATCAGACTTCATGAGATTTCAAACTATATAGTTTTAGATAGAAACCCCAGGTTCACCTTAAGATTTTGGAAAAGTTTATAAGAGGCTTTGGGAACTAAGTTGCACTGTAGTACAACTTTCTGTCCACAGACTGATGGTCAATCGGAGAGAACAATATGGAAATTGGAGGTAATGTTAAGAGCTTGTGTTATGAATTTCAAAGGTTCAGGGGATGATCATTTACCTTTAATTGAGTTTGTTTACAATAATTCCTATCACTCAAGAATTTAGATGGCACCTTATGAAACTTTGTATGGTAAGAGGTGTAGAACTCCTATTTGTTAGGATGAGGAAGGTGAAAGTAGGATTTTAGGGCCTGAGTTGGTACAAGTCACAGTTGATAAGATTAAAATGATGAAACAAAGACTCAAAGCAGCTCAAGATAGAATGAAGGGCTACACGGATGCACATAGAAAAGAGATGGAAATTGAAGTTGGAGACAAAGTGTTTCTTAGAGCTTCTCCATAGAAAGGGGTTTTGAGATTTGGTAAGAAGGGCAAGCTTAGTCCAAGATCTATAGGCCCTTATGAGATCATTGAGAAGATTGGGCCTTTAGCTTATAAGTTAGCTTTGCCACCGGAATTATCTAAGATTCACAATGTCATCCACGTATCGATGCTCAAGAAGTATCGATCGGATCCTTCACACATAGTTCAACCTTCAGAGGTCCAATTAAGGGAGGATTTGACCTATGAGGAGCAACCAGTGGAGATCTTAGATTCGAAGGAAAACGTATTGAGAAATAAGATTGTGAGGGTGGTTAAAGTCTTATGGTAGAACCATTCGACGAAGGAGGCAACATGGGAGCCTTTGGAAGCAATAAAGGAGAAGTATCCACACCTTTTCGTGGACTCAGGTAAGAACTTCAAGGATGAAAATCTTTGAGGGGGGAGAATTGTTGGACCCCGAATTTTTTTTAATTATTATCGATTTGTTTATTTAACTATTTATTTAGGTTTTGGTTGATTATTCAATTGTTTGATTATTTTTTATTTTATTCATTAATTTAGTGGCATGAATAGAGATTTGAATTAGATGGAAGGATTAGAATTAAGTTAGAATGAATATGGGAAGGTTATAAGTAAGTTAGCTTTAAGGAGTTAGTAGATGGATTAAATGAAAGAAGGGGCAAAATGGGAAGGACAAGGTAAATGAAGGGTCAAATAGGGAAAAGACCATTAAAAATGGTTTTGAATTAGAAGAAGAAGAGAGAAGTGTCGTGAGAACCAAAGAGAAAGAAGAGAAAAACAAAAATAGGAGAGAAGAAGAGAGGTTTCAGTGAAAAAGAAGAGAAGAGAAATCAAGTTGTTAAGGTAGATTAACCATCTTTTCTTCTTGCTTTATTAAAGGAATGGGTTGTATTGAGGATGAAGGAGTTAGAGAGAAAAGAGGTTTGTGTGGGAAGAAGATGGATTAGGAGAACCCAATTGATTTTAGGGTTTCTAAACTAGATCTTAAGTTTTCTAACCTAGATGGACTATGGTTAGGTTACATTTGAGTTTCATTTGCGTTTATTGCGATTCTATGATTTTTCTTAAATTTATAAATTTTAGTGGAATGTTGTTTTTGAATGGAACCTTGGTTGTTTTAGGAAACCAAGGGAATCCTACCCAAGAGCAAGGGGAAAGGTAAGCTTGACTTGGATTTCCGCAAGCCAATTAGGTGGGTAATGTATTTATAATTATTGTGTAATTGGGAAAATTCTTGCCTTTGTATGTGTATGTGGTTTTGCTTGAAATTGATGTTTTTGAAATTGAAATAATTGTGAATATTTGGAAATGCATTGTGATTATGTTATACCTTAAAAAAGGTTATAACATTTGGAATTAGATGAAAGGAAAAAAAGCGTGAAAGTATGAGCATATAATGAGATTGAGCGTGAGATTTGATTGTGTTTGTGCAAGAGAGGAACCATTTTGTAGTCACATGCATATCGACATAAAGTCTTCTCCCAACTGCCCGCTTGCGGCACGCGAAATCTGAAAAGTGGATTCGTTTTTTTCACAGAGTAAACTTCGGTTTCTCTATTCTGTTTAACAAAACCCTCGAGCCATTTGTTGTGCATTGCATCTTTAGATGTTCAAGTATGGTGCATAATTGAGTGTTATGTTTAATGGATGAAGTTTATGCTGTGTGTTATAAGTTTGAGTTAAATTGATGAAATGCTTAAATTGTTTGAATAAAGTGAGAATGCTAAAATTGCTAGATATACATGTACATATGCTTGAATATGTGGCCATTGTCAATGGCTATAAATATATTAGCCACTGAGTTGTATAGCTCACCCCACTATTCCCTCCTCAGGTGCAGATCGAGAAGATTAATAATCCTTTCAAGGCATTTGGACAAATTTCAAGATAGTAGCTGTTGTAATTAAGTTAGTTTGATCATCTTTAGGATAGCTTCATAAGTATGTAAACATCGAGCATCCTGTATATGTTGTATTTTTGGTTAAGCCTTTGTTCAAAATGTTATGATGTAATTATAGTGATGTATGAGCTTTTGTTACCTTGGCAAATGAGTTTAGAACTGAAAAGTCCCCAAATGTATATGCATGTTCCTTTGGTAGTTGTATAGTTCATGATCTAAGTCTTTCATAGATGTAGAAATTGTATGTCAACTTCCAGGGGAAAACTAGACGAATTGAGGTGAAATTAGTTAAAGTTGTCTTCTGTAAAGATGTAGTTTATCTTTCTAGCTTTCCAACCATATATAGTATGGAAAATTGGGACATCGGAGTCAAAAGTTATGGTCTTTATAATGGGAGATGCTCGTCTTTAAGGATGCATCGTCTATAAAGACGTATCATTTATGATGATGTCACATCGTCTGTGATGACGTCATATCATCTATAGAGATGTATCATCTGTGATGACGTCATATCCTCTGTGATGACATCATATCGTCTTAAGAGTTAGATCATCTTAAGTTGACTTTGCTTCCTCTTAAGTTGACTTTGTTTCGTCTTAAGAATTGCATCGTCTTAAGTTTACTTTGTTTCGTCCTAAGTTGACTCTGTTTCATCTTAAGAGTTACATCGTCTTAAGTTTACTTTGTTTCGTCTTAAGTTGACTCCGCTTCGTCTTAAGAGTTGCATCGTCTTAAGTTGACTTTGCTTCGTCTTAAATGGACTCCGCTTGGTCTTAAAAGTTGCATCGTCTTAAGTTGACTTTGCTTCGTCTTAAGTGACATCCTCGGATGTGGAGGAAGGTTGAAGATGAAGACGGTAACATCTTCAACCAACGCCAAGGGAGGAGGAGCCGAGGTCTGAGGAGGATGAAGGAAGAAGAAGAGAGTGTGAAACACAGACTGGGGATGGCGAGACCACAACGATGAGACCACGACGACAAGAGTGAGTGAGATTGTGAGAGGCGAGCGAGAGAGAGATAGGCAAAGAGGCAGAGTTGGGGGTGTTTTTAAGGTTAGGTTTTAAAAATTACAAAATTGTCCTCCCATATTCATAATTTAACGGTACCGACCGGTATTTTTTAGTATTGTCAGTACTGATCGATATTTTAGTCTGGTACCAACATCATGAATATCATACTTTTTTTTGACCGGTACCATCTGATATGGTATGGTATTCGTATCCGTGATTAGTACAATAAAATGAAGATAGTAATATATAAATTATTTGGAATTTTTACAATTTAATTCAATTTTAATTTTATAAATTAAATACAATTTTTAAAATTGATACATATCACTTTATTGTAAATATGAAAAAAGTTAGTATAACTATTTTACATGTACTATGTAAAGTGAATTAAACTTTAATTAATGTTTTAAAAACCAGATTGGAAGTTAAACTGATAAGACAAGAGGTTTGATGTTTAAAACTTTCAATCAGTATTACATGTTAGCTCAAAGGTTATGTTTAACAATTCTGATGATAACTTTATAATAATTCAAAATTCAAACTAGATTTATTTCCTTATATAGACAATGGTATAATTCTTAAAAGGAGATAAATTTATAAGATAATTGCATCCTTTCTTGCATGAACCTTCTTTATGAACTTGCCTATTCAGAAGTGGTTCCATAACATCTGGAAGTTTCTATGACTTCGAATAATTAGTTCCAGAAGCCTTGACAGAATGTTCTTCTTAACATTTGAATATCAAAGATTTCAGCAGGAAAGATACCCTAGATTAAGCAACGACTAGTTGAGGAAAATGTCTACTTAAGGAAAAGTCACTGCATTTGCGAAAAATACGAGACTTGCAAAATATCCTACTAGCATAAATATTCTTGAAAGTCTTATCAAATTATTTGTGCCCTAGAAAGTGAAATCACTTTATTAGGAGAGACTATTAAATCCTTTATATATTTCTGATTAAGAGAATGCAAAATTTTGAAAAACACAGTGAGTGTACAAGGTTAAAGAACCTTGAAAATATGTACTTGTGAGCTTGGCGAGGCTCGTGAAAATTTACTACTTGGATTTTATAGTGAAATACTCAAGTTAAATACTTGGGGATTCAACATAGGCTTTGTTATAAGCCGAACTAGTATAAATTGATTATGTCATTCTTTCTTTCTTCCTAACTTTACAATTTTTGCATTATAAGTTTGTGTTTTCAAGAGGCTCCTTCATCTTTACAATAGGCTCCTAGTTTTCTATCGCAAGAGGTTCCTTTCATTTCTAAGCGTTAACAGGTTTCTATCAATTAAACGACTCCTTTTGTTTTTAAGCATTAACAAACTCCTTTCGTTTTTAATCACTAGCAGGCTCTTATGAATTAACAGACTCCTTTTCTTTTGAGTGCTAACAGGCTCCTTTCTATTAACAGGATCTTTTTGTTTGTAACATTAACAGGATCCTTTTGAAGGTTGATATGACCTTTTTATTTATAGACTTATTTTTATTTAGCAGGATCTTATCAATTTTAAAGTGTTTGAAAGAGAGTTTTGGGTAGATCAGTGGTATCAGAGCGTCCAGGTATAGGCCTGGGTTGCCCCCATGTCTCGTGTTCGAGTTGCAGCACATCCACTACTTCTGAACGAGGCGAAAGGGTTCAGCGAAGCGTGGTGGGTATAAAAGGTTTGATTCCGCCCTACCAATAACTTGAGTTTTGGGTAGATTAGATTGTCCTTATCTATCAAAGAATTTCAAGTTTAATTGAAAAAAAATACTATTAAATTAAAATTAATTGATTTACTTTAGTTTTTAAAAACTTATTAATTTATAAAAATTGACCGATTAATTAATAAACTAATTAGTTTTTAACATTAAAATTATTAATCAAACTGAAAAGTTAGACTGTTTAAAATTTTTATGGTTGAAATGGCTGAGTAAGTTGAGTTTTTCAATCAATGTTTTGATTTATAATATATGAATCTTTAATTATAATAATTAAGTTATAAATTAAAATTAAAATTTTAATAAATTAATTTGATTTCAAATATTATTTTAACATATTTTTAAAGTTGTTATAATTATTCTTTGTGTACATGCATTGATAAGTATAAAATTCAAGAAAATATTAAAGTATATAAAGTATGGACTGTATAAAATTTAGGAAAATATCTAATGAATATATTTGCATTATATTAAATTAATATATTTAATTATATAATATGAAATCATTTTTATTAAGCCAACTATATAAAGCTTGTTTTTTAATCTAATATTATATTTTTATTATTTTAAAATAAATTGTAGTTAATTTTAGGATAAATTATAAAAAACTTAAATTTTACTTAATTTTATAGTAGTAAACAAAATTATTAAAAATAACAATAAAATATTTCAAGTTTGAATTTTCAATTGTTAATCCTCTAGTTAACGATACTATAAGGATACTAAAATTTTATATCAAATTATTAAATTTTAAAAAATTAAAAAAGATTCGTTGATCAATAGCATTATATTAGGGTGATCATGCTTATTTAGGACCATTGTCCTTTTTAGGACCTTCTATGGTCTCTTAACCTCTGCAAGCTTTTGTTTTCATTCTTTTTCTTTGGTAAAAGTTTCTAAAGGACTTTCAAGATCGCAGGACCTTAGAGATGGCATTACCTATAAAGTAAAACAATGGCAGTTCACCATTGGTCAACCCTAAATGATAAATCACTACTTTCTTTTCAAAACACCCTCTTCTTCTCAGTATAACAAGGTAGACATTTAACCACATTTTTTTCGATAGGTTTTTAAAATCACAGCTAAAAATAAACCAACATCGCAAATTATGAACCCTTTAGTGACAATTTTAGAAAATCATTGCTAGAAGGGCCCTGATTTGGTGCGAAAAGATCACCTTTATTGACCCTTTGTGAAAAATAAGAAGGGAACAAAAATGAGAATGACATTTATAAAGAAAAGCCCTAAAGCCTAAAGCCTAAAGCAACCATCTATCATCCTCTGCCCTTTCTGTTGGGACCCGATTCGGAGACCGGCGCCCCAACCCGAAAACGAAGGAAAACGGAGGAAACAAAACGGATTCCAAT
>JANIJH010000224.1:28202702-28240149 GCA_024520975.1 Erythroxylum areolatum
GTCATATATCAAGGACTTCATTAATTTGCTTATAGATCAATATCCATTCATAAATAATGAACATCAAATCAATGAAATATGCCTTTTCTTTATTTATTCATAAAGTATGTACACAACTTTGTACAAAATGCGCTAAAGGCGATTGCCTTTAGGGCACTACTCTAACACATAGGATATCATGGGTCAACTCTTTATTGAGGCAGTTTTAGAGTTTTTCAATCTACAAAAATGCTTCAAGTTATCAATCACTCTTTTATATGCTTGGTTCTTATTAAAAAAAAAACTTGGTCATATGAGACACTTCAAACCCATTTCTTATTGTTATACTATCTATAAGATATCAAAGATCCTAACTGAGCAACTCAGGATAGTCCTTTCACTGATTGTGAATTCTGCCCAAAATGCATTTATTCCTGAGTGAAATCCTAGAGACAACCTTCTAATATTACAAGAGCTACTAAAGGATTATCATTTAAGTAAGAAATTAAATTATTTGATTAAGATCGATTTCTTTAATTTTTCAATACTGTTAGCAGGAGTTTTATTCAGATATGTCTTGAAGCATTACATCTTTTGTCCAAATTTGTTCATTGGATCATGACTTGTATTAGCACATCTTCATTGAGTATTTTGTCAATGGTACTCCTACAATCCCTTTCAAACCTGTAAAAGAGATCAGGTAAGGTGATCTCGTATCACCGTACTTGTTTACTCTTATCATGAAGGGACTTTCCAAAATTTTAAAACCAATGATTCCTTTCAATGATAGATTTCAATATCACCACAAATGTAAATAACTTAACCCTACTCACCTATTATATAGTGATGACTTGATTCTCTTGTTAGGTGTTGATCCTAATTCAATCAAAATCATGATGCATCTACTTGATTTATTTGCGAAATGGTCAAGACAACCACAATTCAAAAAAGAGTTACTTCTATACTTCAGAGAATGTGAGAAACTTTAAGGAAATAAGAAGAATCGTTGGACTCAATCATTGTTCAATTCCTTTGTATTATCTGGGAGTTCCTATTATGGCTTCAAAGCTAAAGTTTAGTGACTACTTGCCTATAATAAAAAAAAAATGAAGTCCCAAATAATGGCATGGCATAATTGATTCCTTTATTTGGTAGCTCAACTTACACTCATCATTTCAATACTTACTAGTCTTCATCTGCATTGGGTTGCTCATGTTACTTTTCCTCATAAAGCAATTAAAGAGTTGGTCTGAATAATGAAATCATTTCTCTAGTCATAATAGATAGGTACCTCGATGAATATCTTGAGTCAAATGGTGTGAAGTTACGAAGCAAAAAAAGCATAGAGGTCTTGAAATTGTCTCAATGTCTAATATGCAAAATGTTTTAATTTGCAAAATGTTATGGAGCTATAGACGAATCGAAAAGCATTGTGGAAAAAATGGATTCATGAATTCTACTTCAAAAACGTTAACTTTTGGTAGGCTGAACACTCTCAGGAAGGCTCCTAGATTTTAAAACAAATGATGAAGTTACGTGAATTTATCTATCCTCACATCAAACACTCTATTAGCAATGGATAGAAGACTTGGGTATGGTATGATAATTGGTTAGAAATTAATCCTCTTGCTCACTCTACTGATTTTTAGAGGCTATGAAATAGAATGTCGTTAAACCTTAAAGTTTCTTTATTGATTATGCATGGAAAATGGCAGGGATACTTTAGAGGTTTTCATGCTCTCACGACTCATCTTCCAATACTAACTAACACAGCCACAAAGGATACCATATCTTGAAGTTTAAACCCAAATGGGGCTTTTTCAAACCAATCTTACTATCGCCTCTTGTCTGATCGTTTTATAGTAGTCCTGTTAGAATGTAACTTGATTTAGTGCCATTGAAAAGTTTAAGTTGTATTGTAATGTAGTAGGTATAGATTACTTGTATTAGGAGTAATTCACCATGTTCTGTCAAGTCCAAGCATCATTGTATTTTTTGAATTTGAAGCTAATGTATTCAGCACACTCAACCAATATAAGTTCTGAATGCAATGAAAGAAGTAGCTCACTTTTGATTCAATTTCATCTTCTCATTCAACTTTACATGTTCTATATACATTCTGCTGCATAAGTTTACATGGTATCAGAGCATACTTCAAATTTCTGCTGGTTTAGACCAAATGTGCAATGCAAGGCTTGTAAATAATTTGGTCATATGGAGAAGATTTGCAAGTCTCACCATAAGAAGCAAGCTCGAGCACAGCCTGCACAAGTTACTGAAGCTTCAAAGGAGCATGAAGAGGAGCTATTTGCTACTGTGGAAGAGATATATGTAACTAATCATTCCTTTGCAATTTAGCTGGTGCACAGTGGATGCACAATCCACATGACAGTTGATTCCTCTATTTTCAAGGATCTTGATCGAAAATTTGCATGCAAGGTGAAACTTGGAGATGGTAGATTGGTGAATGCTCAAGGAAAAGGTACAATTCTTGTCCAAATTCCTTCTAGAACAAGAAACATTTTAGATGTTTTATATGTACCTGAAATTGACATGAATTTATTAACTGTTGGTCAATTACTTGAGCAGGATTACAAACTATCCTTTGAAAACAAAATGTGCATCATTAGAGACTCATCAGGGACAGAAATCTTGATTGTTACAATGAAGAGGAGAAATTTTCCAATCAAATGGCCTAATGCAGCAGCTAGAGTTCATATATGTGTTGAAGACAACACTTATCTTTGGCACAAAAGACTTGGACATACCAACTTCTACTCATTGAAGCAACTCAAGGAATCAGAACTTGTGCAAGATCTGAATTCTATAAGTGACTATTCTGGTGTGTGTGGAATCTATCAAATGGGAAAACTAAGCAAATCTCCATTTCCCTTGAATCAAGCTTCAAGAGCAACTAACAAACTCCAGCTGGTGCATTCGGATGTGTGTGGAACAATGAGTGTCTCCACAATCAACTTCAACAGGTACTGCCTTCTATTCATAGATGATTTCTCAAAGTATTGTTGGGTTTATTTTCTTAAACAGAAAAGTGAAGTGCTGGAATGCTTTACAAAGTTTAAAGCATTAGCTGAAAATTAATATGGCTTATTAATCAAGACCTTGAGGATAGACAATGGGACTAAATACACATCTAATGCATTCAAGGACTTTCCTTAAGCTACTGGAATTCTCCATGAACTAACTGTTATTTACTCCCCTCAGCATAATGGTGTTTGTGAAAGGAAGAATAGAACAATCATGAACATGGCTCGATGTTTGCTGCTGGAGAAAAACATGCTAAAAACTTTATGGGTTGAAGCAGTTAACACTGTTATATATCTTCAAAACAGACTTCCCACCAAAGATGTTGAAGGAAAAACACCTTATGAAGCATGGTTTGGAATTAAACCTTCGGTTGTTCACCTCAGAAGTTTTGGCAGTGTATGGTACTCTCACACCCCTAAAGCAAAGAGAGATAAGCTAGATCAACGTGCTGAGATTAGAATTCATGTTGGCTATAGTAACTCTTCTAAAGGTTACAGAATTCTGAATCCTCTTACCAATCGAGTTCATGTGAGTAGAAGTGTGAAATTTGATGAAATCAATGTTTGGGACTGGACAAAGCAATCAGTCACTTCCTCTCCTCAAAGTGCACTTGATGAAGATGTTGTAGAGCAACAGAATGAAGTTGATGAAGATTCAGAAGATGAGCCTACTATCAGAGGAACCAGAACACTTGATGATATCTACGCAAGATGTAATATAGCTTTGTATGAACCTTCTAACATCAATGAAGCATTGAATTGTGAAAATTGGAGAGTTGCAATGGAGGAGGAGCTTCGAATGATTAACAAAAATGAAACTTGGATCTTAGTTCCTAAGCCTGTAGATAAGGAAGTTATTGGACTGAAATGGATTTTCAAGGTGAAACTCAATCCGGATGAGACAATCAACAAGTTTAAAGCAAGATTAGTTGTCAAGGGGTTTGCTCAAAGGCATGGGATTGATTTTAATGAAACCTTTGCTCCAGTTGCAAGGTTTGATACAATTAGAATGCTTCTCTCCATTGTTGCCCATCTGAAATGACAAGTTTTCCAACTTGATGTCAAGTCTGCCTTCTTAAATGGCATACTCGAAGAAGAAATTTTTGTGGAACAACTTGAGGGATTTGTAACCGATCCTGACAAGGTTTATTTGTTGAAGAAGGCCTTGCATGGACTTAAGTATGCTCCAAGGGCATGGTATGCAAGGATTGATGAGTATCTCTTGAATTTTGGATTTCAGAAAAGTTGCAATGAAGTTACTCTATATGTCAAACTTTCTAGAATTGAAATGTTGGTGGTTTCGGTGTATGTTGATGATCTTTTAATAACTGGAAATAACCTGAAGTCCATTAAGGATTTTAAGTCTAAAATGGAACTTGTCTTCGAGATGAATGACCTAGGAATAATGTCTTATTTTCTGGGAATGGAGGTTAAGCAAGGCAGACATGAAATCTTCATCTCACAAGGAAAATATGCTCGAGGGCTGCTAAAGAAATTCAGTTTGGGAAAGTCCAGATCTATTAGCACTCCTGGAGGTCAAGGAACTAAGTTATTTCTTGAGGATGGATTAGATTTGGCAGATGCTACTCTTTATAGAAGTGCAGTTGGTTCATTGTTATATTTGTCAATTACAAGACCTGATATTATGTTTATCACAAGTCTGCTATCTAGGTTTATGAATTGTGCTTCTGAAGTGCATGTCAGGGCTGTTAAAAGAGTTCTGAGGTATTTGCATGGGACTCTCGACTATGGACTACATTATAAACCAATTGGTTGTGTGAAGTTGATTGATTTTATTGATAGTGATTGGGCTGGTTCACTCACCGATATGAAGAGCACATTAGGGTATTGCTTTTCTCTTAGATCAACCATGATTTGTTGGAGCACAAAGAAGCAAGGATCCATTGCTCAATCCACTGCTGAAGCCAAGTATGTTGCTGCCTCATCTACTATGAATCAATGTGTGTGGTTAAGAAAGGTTTTACTCGATTCGAATTTCAAAATGGAGAAGGCTATTGAAATTTTTTGTGACAAAAAATCTGCTGTGACTATGGTGAAAAATCCTGTTTTTCATGGAAAGACCAAGCATATCAAGATCAAATATCATGCCATTCGAGAAGCTGAGAAGGAAAACCAAGTGAAGTTGCTGCATTGCTCATCAGAGGAACAAGTTGCTGACATTTTTACCAAGAATCTGCAGAAGCTTCGATTTGAGCTTCTTAGGGAGAAGCTTGGAGTTTTCAACAATACTTGCATCAAGGAGGAGTGTTAGAATGTAACTTGATTTAGTGCTATTGAAATGTTTAAGTTGTATTGTAATGTAGTAGGTATAGATCACTTGTATTAGGAGTAATTCACCATGTTCTGTCAAGTCCAAGCATCATTGTATTTTTTGAATTTGAAGCTAATGTATTCAGCACACTCAACCTATATAAGTTCTGAATGCAATGAAAGAAGTAGCTCACTTTTGATTCAATTTCATCTTCATATTCAACTTTGCATGTTCTGTATACATTCTGTTGCATAAGTTTACAAGTCCCCTAGTTTTATCTTCTATAGCATAACATTATCACCAAGGAAGCCTTCATCACATAGCTTGCAATCAAAAACATGTTTAAAGCTTGGAATCAATGGCATGGTAGAGTTGATGATCTATGCTTATTATGTAACATGGTACCTAAGGATCGTGATCATTTATTCTTCCTTCGTAGCTATTCTAAAGCCATTTGGAGCTGAATTCTGTACTTGTTATCAGCTCACAATGATAGCTATAACTGGAATAATGTACTGCATTGTGTCATAAGTGAAACAAAGAAGATTACTCCTAATGTCAATCTTTATACAACAGCTTTCACTATAACCATCTATAACATTTAGAAAGAAAGAAATCGATGTTTACTGACAAGAAGGAAGACAAATATCAGCTTGCGGATAGCATAATTAATCATATCAGAGCTAGTATATTTGCCAAGCATGCACACCGTTTTCTCTCCTTGGACATGAAAAACATATGGCAATTGTTGAATCCATGAAGTATATTATTATCTAGTCTTTTTAATCTTCACTTGACTCTTTTAGATAACTTGTAATCTAACGGTAGGCTAATATAGCCTTGAACTCATTAATTTTGGAATGTTGTAATAGTTTTGCTATAATAATATGACATTCATTTTTCAAAAAAAACTTATATCAATAAGAAGCCCTTTATAAGTGTAAAACCTAAGAACTAGATTATTAAAAGGAAAGTACATCATTGATATAATCTAATTAAGGAATAATAAAATAACTTTAAAAAATCAATTCCTAACTAAATAAAGTTATAAAATTTTAAAACTAATAAAAGCATAAGTCTAATGTCAAACAAACTTCCAAAGATGGTGCCAATTTTGTTTTGAAACTCTATGCATCAAATCCCTGATGAGTCTGACATCAATTATAAGTTCAACTTCGATATTAGTTTGCTTTGAAATTTCTTTTGGGTATAAATACAACCAAAATGAGACCAGCACAAGTTTGTGCTCCGGAATATGAGTACGATATGATACTATGTAGATGACGTATTGCCTAAATTTCTAATTTTCTAAACTTCTCCAATGTTTTCCAGTTTTTTATGACTTTTGGAACTTAAGTTGAACTATTTATAATATGTCCAATCTCGTCTTCATATCTCCCTAACTTAAAAGCTTGTGTAGCTTAAGTAGATACTTGATTCTCACATTTCTCCTCTCTTTAAAAGGATTGTCCTCAAATCATCTTTATAGACTTGCTTTAATAATAATAGATCAAGAGTGATAAGTTTGTCACTTATGGTAAAAAAAATATTTTCTTGTATCAATCATACATGAGTCTCCTAATATTTTGGTACTTACAGTTTTAGTATGGTTGCTTTATATTTAATCTTTGGACCTTATTTTCCTTTTCACTCTATGATTTTTTCATGATTAAGAAGTTACACTAAAAACACTAAAACGGTTAATATGCCTCCTTTTAAACTATCTTTCTACCTTCATGGTTATATGAACTATATCTTTTAACTCTACATAATGATGTAGCTCTACAACATTGAAAATCTCAAAATTTGTTCCACAAATGAAATGAGTCATTGTTGCTTCTCATTCTTCCCCCACATTCGTCGTAACCATGATAACTTCCATCTCTTTATGGATATTCTTTAACACTCTTGAAACCTTGAGTAACATTTGTAGCCTTTGATAGATATCCTTATAGTAGGAAGAAGTCCCAAAAATTTTCCTCATCACTATTTTTATCTCCTCCTAAGTTCTATTAGGTAGCTCTCAGTTCCTTCTCGTAGTGAGAATTTGTTCATCCCACTAATCCATAGGTAATCACTAAACTTTGCAGCTGCCAATGTAATCTTTTTCTTCTAAAAAGTTATAATAGTCAAAAATTAACTCCACTTATCTTTTCCACTCCAAATAGGCATACAAATTTATCCTTTTTTATAAAAAGGGTATCATCTACTCAATACTACTCATATTGTTATTCACCATTTTCTTATACCTTATATCTAGCCTAAACTAGATATGCCCCTTTTTTGTCTTCTTATTCTACCTTTTTCTCTTTTACTACCTTTAGGTTTAACTCCCTTTAGTAGTTGGTACCACTATCAACCTCATCATAAGCCTCAATGTCATATATCATAGTTGGTATAGGTGAGTTATGTTTAGACTATGTAACATATCACTCTCAAAGAGGATACACCCAAAATATCAGAGGATATTCGAGAACATACTCTACAAGGATGGCACGTTAAAATGATCACTTTAACACATTTTAAAACATCACACATATCATAAGCAAACCAATATTCATTTTAGCCCATTTCATTTACAAACATATCTAGTCATAAATGTCATTACATTTTGGAATTCTCATTTACATTTTACAACAACTGAGAAATGTTATTCTTAATGCATAATGATTATAGATATCTGCAGGTACAACTGATCTCGACCATTAATAACTCATGTTCAATTGCAGTAGCTATACTCCAATTAGTCTAACTAGATCTCCTCTAAACTTGAAAATCAACATTGCAATTTTGATGAGTTTGTGAACTCGATAAGTGAACCATCATTGGTGTTTTCATTCAAGTCAAAAACACAGAGGCAAATCATATCCCATTCCAATAAGTATTTCATAATATTCAATACTGATTATCACCTCACATTTATCACACTCTATCAAGTACATCCAAATAGTCATATTTTCATAAGCATATCAGATAAGCTAACATTTCATATCACAACACATCCTCGTTTACCCTTCAACTGTATTTTAATCAATACGGTAATTCATTTCAATTCAAACATATGATACATATAAGAATGTATATGTAGATGCACATATGTTTCTATTCATTGTTACTTTGTTATGACCGAGCGCCTCTTTACTATCCCGTATCCATTGTAGATACCAGGTTCATTTCATATACTATTCTATACCTATTATTGATATACTGTCCCGTACCTATTGTAGATACAGGGTTTATTGGTAACTAAAACTATGGCTCTTTATGCAGATTTTTTATCTTTAAGCCTTGTTCACATTGGTCACTCCGGTCACAACTCCTTTATCTAATCATGCATTTTAATACAATGCATTGTTTCATATATCATATTTCATTACCTTTCATTCTTGTGTGATCTTGCCACATGTATCAATTTCATTAAATCTAATTCCGACAATTCATATTCAATTAATCACACAATTCATATTCATTATGACATTTTACATTCAATTACTCTCACGTTTCATATTTATTCTAACATTTCACATCTAATTGTTCACATAATTCATTTTCAATATGCAAATCATACAAAAACACATATAATTGAGTTATACATCTAAGTTAACTCACAGTACACTCCAGATAAGTTATTGCCTTGACGATTCAACAATGGCTAGATGTTGACGATCTACTTATGCTTCTTCAATTATGCAATACCCACATGTAGTTCACACATTACTAAGTTGATCAATCATATGATTATTCAATCAGACACATGTTTTTATGTCATATTCAATGCATGCTCAATTGACTATCAGTATATATCCTTATTCACAAATCTTAATCATTCATTCATCATAGCTTGTATATAACTTGTTTGCAATTAGGTATGCCTTAAGTAAGTTTGATTACTTTAAATTCATTAATCATACATTCATCAATCCTTTCCTAGCATTAGATATATTCTCACAATTTCCCAATTCTCATCAATCATACCTAATTCATTACTTATATCCTTTGAATCACATTTGCATTCATAAGAACAGCTTTATACCATTAACAACTCATACTTTCGAAATTCATATGTAGTGATATCAAACAATCTATTCCTCAAATTATAACATCAATTAACAACCTAAACTTATCAAACCTTTAACTAATTAATAGAACAATAATCTAGGTTCATTTCAAGCCTCAATCAAGTCCAAATGCACCTAAGTAATGTAACTTATCCTGAGTTAGTTCAAATATCACACAAAAATGAAATTTTCTCACTTCATGGCATTTCCCATGATCGTGGGAATGGGAAGGAGCTTATGTAGCTCCCACGATCGAGGGATAGGTAATCCAAAGGTGCATTGTCTAGTTTCCATCAATTTTTCCAAATTCTTACATCTTTATACCAAATTCAAAACATCTTCATCAAAGTACATTAATTATACATCAATTATACCTTGATTATTCTTCAATCCCTCATTAATTTCATATCCAACTGCAAGTTAAAATCATTCAATTGGTAGCTTACAAACTTTGGTCTTTCATCCAACAAAAATCAAAACATAAACTTTCATTCACTAATATACATATAGTCCTAGTTTACATTTCTTTAGCATAAATTCACCTTCATTATATTTCAAATCCCAATCTAATTCATCCATAAAACAACCTACGGCCTACGATTTTTATACATCAAGAACAAAACATAAAAGTATCCAAATTCAAGTCTCATTTTTTAACACAATTCATTATCAACATTATATACAATCTATCTCAATTCAATCATCATAACCCTTTTATTATAACATGACATAAAGATCAATCTTTTACTTACTTGTCTAACTCAAATTCTAGCTCACTTCATCGAGCTAACTTAGCTCTCCATGCATGCAAAATCATCACCAATTCAAGGTAGAAATAAGTTGGTTTTTGGCTAGGATAAAAGACCACCACAAGAACTATAATATTCTGGTTCTATAGATACCTTGTAAAGGATAAAAGCATGAATTTGGTGTAGCGATTTAGCAAGACTTAAACCAAAATATAGAGATGAGATATAAGCAAGTTTCGGTGGAGAGAGTGAAGATGGAAGAGAAATAAACTTAGAAGAAACTTTTCCAGCATTTGCTTAATTCAACTAGGTGCAAGGTGTCATTATCTTAGATTAACATTTGTCCTTAGGCATGTACTCCATTTGTCATGTATATATGCTGCCATATGTCATTTAGTTACTTAGTCCATTTGTCATGTATATATGCTGCCATATATCACTTAGTTACTTAGTCCATTTGTCACACAACCATTGCTGCCATTTGTCAATTAATTAGCTATGTCATTTGTCACTTAATTCATAGGCTTAGTAATCCTAATTTTTCATGTAATAACTTGTCTTGTCACTTGACATTTTTCCTAGACTAAATGTACATTTTAATTCATCAACCTCTCAATTGTAACAATTAGTTCCAAGTTACTAATTATAATCTATCAGTTCTTGACATTGGTAAACCAAAATACAAGACATTGGAAATGCATATTCAAGTCACATTCATTTTAGTTTTATACCTCAGAATATGTCAAATGACTACAATTTGTCTAAATTACAGTTCATGTGTGTATGCTAATATGATGCATATGAATACAGTCATAAAATCATGTCACAAATCTACCAAATTCATTCTATATGATGTCACTCTTGTGATTTAATAGTCTTGCACTTTAAATCCTTCAACAATGTAAGAGACGATGTATTACAGCCTAGTTATTGCAACTTCATATTTCTCCAACCTATCACAACTTCATTGAATTGTCTAATGAGTTGCTCATATTGACCTTATATCGTGTTTATAGTGAACTCTAATTCCATCCCACTCATTCCTCCTCACTTATTTTTGTCGCTGGATGAGTTTTTGTTTCAATTTTGTCATAATAAACTTGCAAGAAAATATTAGTAGTAACAAGCACGTTCTCACATATTTCTCTCAAAATTCACTGTACTCACAACATAAATTCTTGAGTAAAGGTTCTTATGCTTTATAAACTTAAATTTGAATATTTTTTGTTATTAGTTGTTATCATGATTAAAATTAGAATTTTGAATATAATTTTTATTGTTACTTATAATCTAAAAATCAGTATTCTGAAGTGGAATTGAAAGATATTATTCATATGATTATGTAATAAAAATTATAAAGCTTAATTGTGTCATTAAACAAGTCACTTTGTTTAACAACATATTGTATAACATATAGTTTTGTATTATTTTAAATTAATATATACATAGCAATTATAACTAAACTGACACATAAGCCTATAGAAGCAGCTTCAAAAACAAGACACATAAGCCTATCCTAAGTACCGTATTGCACCAGCAAAACCCGGACTTCGTCTAGGGCCGATCTAAGATCCTTTCTCTGTAATAATACAGGATTTAATTACAGGCACAACTGAACAGAACGCTTTACATGACAATGTACGGAAACGAGCATAATTGAAGGACTAATTGTTGGTAAGCGAATTGCCAAACTTACTAGTATATGTTCCTTTTGTGGGGCATGTAAATGCTATTAATGCATGGGGAACCATCCGAATACAAATTGGCGTGTCAAATATCAATTGTTGTCGATGAGAAAGGGAGGAATATATGGAGACATATCACTGCACACTATCATTATCATTATCTGCTTCACACATGTAAGATATCAAATCATCATGCATGGATCGTGATGTTGGTAGGGGAAATGTCGATCGTTTATGACAGTGTCGATTCCTTTCACGTATACCACACGAGAAGTCTTGATGTACTTGGTCTTTTTTGACGAATGTTGTTGCTTGTTATAATGGAGGCTTAGACTAGAAAGATATGATAGATACAACATCAAAATAATTCAAGGCCTAGCTCTAGAGGTGTAAACTTATATTGGCCATAAAATGTCTGCCTAAGTTTTGTGACAAAGGGGAAAGTAAGGGATATATGTAGGATCCTTACTTGAGGTGGGTATTTGTCCACATTTGCACGTGCACCCCCCTTCTTGAATATAGTGGCATAGCTATCATCATAGGTTTTACATGTATTTGCCCCTATTTATTGGAGCTGATGCTTGCTATGGTATCTAACAAGCAAAGTTCTACACCTTGTATTAAAAAATTACAGACGTCTGCTTCTTCCTTTTTTCCCCCTTAATAAACACGTTTCTCGTAGATAAAAAGCAGTTGAATAGATTATTTTTTTAGCACAGTATATTTCATGGTAAAACTGAAGCATCCAAAGCTAAAAGCAGAACGGCTACATAGATTTGGTTATGATGCTTTGAGATTTTTCAGATTTCCTGTGTTTTCTTTTATCTTACCTGAAGATCGATGAAATATAAACAAGGGTTATGATTTAGAGTTGGAATGCAAATGGATAACTCCAAGCACTATTGTTAAATTATTATCGATTGATGCACGTACATTCATGGTTTTGTTGTTTTCTCATATTTCATTACTTTCCCTGTCAATGAATTTTGTGTATGTACATCTAAAAATAAAGCAACCATCAATTGACTAATGGAGCCAACGTGTAAGATCGAACGAAAAAAGTCCTCGATAATGGTCCTATTAAGGCACATTTTTCATGGGAAGCAAAAGGAAAATGAGAAGAAGAAATAATTAGTAAAGGTAGAAATTAAAGTAGAACTGGGGATCAGATCCTCTGTGAAACATGTGGATGAAAAGCCATAGCATTAAAAGTGACCATGCCTGAAACTTGCCACCATAGGTTGGCTGTGCCCTTTCCAAATCACAGGACCAAAAACCAAAACAATCAACAAAAGGAAGTGCTCATAATTTTCTCATTGTAATGATTGGACTTTTTGATTCATTTTAGCTGAACTCAAGCCTTCTTTTCCCAACATGAAATCTTGAGCGTGCTCACTTGGTTCCCCTGTCCAATTATATGTTGATATTATCACCGAATTTTCCCTTTTGATCCTATCCACAAAATCTATGACCTCGTCATAACGTACTTGGCTACACCTGTTTTTTTTTTTTTTTTTTTACTGACGGACCTGAGTACCAAGTAAAAGTTTTCAAGGAAAAACTCCAGGAGCCTGTGAAAACTTCATCTTCTCTTCCTTAACAGTTGCACTCGGTGATATGGTGTAGTATGATAAACAATATTAGCATATGTAATCATCATTAAATTTCCATATTTTCATGTAATTATAACTTTTTAAATGTGTAATAAATAAATTGTTTGAATATGAATGATATCTTAAAAACTACTTATTCCACATAACTTATTAATATACCTCAGACTTGAAACCCTTAAAAGATTATGATAAATGTAAGGAACTCAAAATGCAAGACTTCAAACCTTTAGCTAGTTGTTAACTGCTCCTGTAGATCAAGCTTCCATGTTTTACTAATCTTTAAAAAGTCATATCTACTAATTCACATCCTTCTTGTATCAATGAGCACCCCAATCAAAACAAAAGGTATAACGAAGGGGGCAAGAGAAGCAGGGATCTCAACAATCATCACTTTGCTTAAATTAATCTGCAATCGGGATATGCACTAATTACATTCCATGTGCATCCCAAGCAAGCACTCAACAGTTATTAGTTGGCAGTGTACACTTAGGCCTTAGCGTTATTCCAACACCAATGCCCACAATAGGATATGTGTGCATGTGCAGAGTAAGTCAGCGAGCCTGGCAAGAGAGCCAAGTTACGTAGGTGCGAAAATCCCACATGGCCTACCAATCAAGGCTCTGATGAAAATGAGCTTCTCCATCCATTGGACAATGCTGCTTTCATTATTTTAATTAATTAGGTACAAGATTTCAATTACACTTATTTTATTTATTAATTTTGCAGGTTCAATACTCCAATGACCCAATTTGCTTCCATCAGCTTTACCATTCTAGAAACACTTGACAGAAAAGAAGAAAACTCAAGTCACTTTGTTGAGCTTCTCTTCCTTATCTCCTTTGTTGCAACTTTCCTGCTCACAGTCACAACCATCCTTGGGACTCTCCAATGCTCTCTTTTCTTGCTCTTCGTCCGCCACATCATCGAAATCATTCTCTCTAGCACTACTGTTCATCAACTTTCTTTCTGCTCTTTCATTCAATATCTCGAGCAGTTCACCTACTGCCTTCTCTTTGCGCCTCCTGTTCTTGAGCAAAACCTCACTGACGTCAGCAGGAGTTATCTCTGCTTTATCAATCACATCCTCCAATTGCTTCAAGATCTCACCTTCCAAGTCTCCTTCCTCGTACCCAAGATAGTTGTGTAACAAAATCTTCAATGCAGCAAAAGAGCAGTAACTCATGAAAATGTGCATGTCCATCCTGCCACTTCTCAACAATGCGGGGTCAAGCTTCTCAATGTGGTTTGTCGTGAACACAAAAATCTTCTCACTGCCACAACATGACCATAACCCGTCTGTGAAATTTAATAACCCCGATAAAGTTATCCAATTTCCACCATCTTCACCACTATTACCAACTGCACAACCCGACCCAGATCGCATATCCGGATCAGAGTAACTCCTCCCAGTTGAACCATCATTACCCTTACTCTTCTTTCTGTTACTCAGATTAATAGAACAATCAATATCTTCAATGACAATTATTGATTTCGAGCTTGTCTTCATCAAAAGTTTCCTCAGCTCTGAGTTGTTGTGGACCTCAGTCAGTTCGAGATCGTAAATGTCATAACCAAGATAATTGGCCATAGACGCAATCATGCTTGACTTACCAGTACCAGGAGGTCCATAAAGCAAATAACCTCTCTTCCACGCCCTCCCAGTCCTCTGATAAAACGTTTGTCCATTAGCGAAATCTTTCAGATCTTCCATGATCTCTGTTTTTTTAAAAGGGTCCATAGCCAAAGTATCAAAAGTACTTGGATGCTTAAAAGGAACGGACTGCCACGGATTTCCTCTTGAATCCAACGAGCCGCCTCTTGAATTCGTGTATAACAACCTGTCTTGATTCTTCCTTCTTATGTCAATAGCCTTCTCCATTATATAATCAAGATAAGAGTCAAGAATCAAGTTCTTATGTTTCTTCTTAATTCGGAGAGTGAAGCCTCTCTTTTCATCAGGCAATGGACGCCATGAAAAGGTCTGAGCTTGTCTCTGAGTCACAACATGTTCCCAGAGCACTGTAACACCCTTAAACGTATCGAGAATGGTATCGTTGTTTGTGAGACCAAATGTTATGGCGCTGGAGTTGAGAGCACGAGTGAGGCTCAAGCGGCTACCGGATATTGAAGCAGAGGAGCTTAAGTAGAGTTGAACAGCGTTGTAGAGCTCATTGGTGTTGACTCCATCGATCTCAGTGATATCAAAGTAGCAATAAGAAGAGAACATGCTGATGATCTTGTTAAAGAACTTGAGGACAGCAAAGCGTAGCTCTGGTGGGAATAGAGATTGGAGGAGAGTCTGGCAAAAGGCCAACAGTCCCAGAAGTGAAGCCAAAGACGTCCAGTGTTCCTTCATTGTGGTCGTTTTGTCGTGTTCTTTGCTTGTTTATTCCGTGAATATGGGGTGCCTTGAGTGGGTTTTGGTGACGAAAAGATTGGTTCTTTGTGTTAAGAAGGACAGAGATGATAGTGGGTATGTACAGTCTTGTAAGTGAGCGGGGGAGGAAGAGCGGAGGAAAGGAGGTGTCATGGAGTTTTGGCAGCGAGGTGTTTGATCAATTTATAGAGAAAGTGGTGGTGGGTTTGATGAAGAGAAGGGAGAAAGAGAAGAAAGGAAAAGGCATGAAAAGGGCAAAAGGGTATTCAAATTCAGAGGCATTTGTCACAAGTACAAAGGAAAAAAGGAAATGGTGAGAGTGAAAAGGAACAAAAAGGAATTTATTTTGGAGATTTGGTTGGGGAAGATCAAGAGATAGGCCCTGTACCTGTAGGTGGGGTTTTGAGAGATTGGACATAGACTCATGTGACTTGCAAGTGGTTTTGTTGGTGTCCAGATTTCTTATTTAATATTATGATATCTTATTATTTTCAATAAATCTTAGCTAATTATTTATGTAGATCCTATGTAGGTTCTGTATGGATCTCACATGAGTCCTATAAAATAAATGACTGAGATTTTATGAGATAGAATAAGATAGAAGAATCTTGTCTCATTTTGCTGAACATATTTTTCCCTGATAGAGAATTTGAACAACTGATAGACAGTCAATAACATTTTTAAAAATTATTAACATCACATTTATTCATGTGAATTAAAGTTGCAGATAGAATAGAAGGAAAAGTCTTGGAACACATTAAGTCTACGTGTCAAAACATTTTTAAAAAAACTCAAATTTTAATAAATTTCTTAAAATTTATTAAATTTTAATATTATAAAAAATTCACCATATTTATTTTTTAGTTTTACTATTCTGTGTGTTAATTTTTTGTTATAAAATTTATTTTTATCAAAAACTAATAAAAGTGTTGTAAAAATTAAGTGCGAACATCTTTTTTAAAAAATATTAAAATAGTTTATAAATAAGTAAAACTGTTAAAGGGGGGCTAAGTGGGCTCCATTTCTTATTTAATTTTCCCGGCCTAAGTCCAAGTTCTAGTTATTGAGAAATGAAAATCTTGGGACTTGGATTCTCTGCTTTTAACTTCCTTGTCCTCGGTTTCGACTCGTGAATTTATGTTAAATCATATCCTAATGGCTCACAGAAGCTGACACTCGTAACTGTAGATAACAACGTATTACAGTTGTTTGTTCCGCAGAGGAACCGGTCCTTGCTTGTTTGAACCGTTGCAGTCACTATAATTTTATCAACTTCAATGATTTCACCCAAAAAAAAAAAACTTAACTTTTCTAAGGCAGAGGGTAGATACTGACGTTGTTATCATCTTGTTAATTAAAAATATATCCTTTTTCAGTTGATAACAGTCTCTGGCTCTCACCATCTACGATTGTGCTTGTTTTCTTACGTAAGGTTAATGGATAGGGAGAGGAAGAGCAACAACGAGAAAGAATAGTCAATAGGCAAGATCTCTTAATTTATACCCTTGCAGCTAATCAATCGGATATAAATTAATGTATGACATTATATTTAATTAATGGGAAAAAACGTTATTTATCTTTATGTATTAATTTCATTAATATTTTATATTTTAATACTAAAAATAAAATCATTGAAATAATTACTATGTAATTGAAATTATAATTATGATATTCAATTTATACTTACGTATTATTCCTAAATGTTTCTAGTTGTAGTTTCATCAAGACTGGATATTGTTGAAACGGTAAAACTAGCACATATTATGTTTTTTCTTATGAAGAAAGTAATTGATTTCTAAATTAAAGTATAGAGATAATTAAACTAATGTATGGGTGATTATTAGATAATAAGTTACTGAATTAACCCGATTATGAGAATTTCGAATAGAATATTACTTATGTGTCTATACACTTTCTCATAATGATAGTTGTATAATTGATCCTCAGATTTGAGATTACCAAAATATCTAGTATAGGAATTATTGTGTTTTAATACTACTTATGAATCGTCGTAGGATAGTTCAGTCGATAGTAATTGGATACAATATGAACCATATGTAAATAGTTGAGTAAGTCAATATAGAATTCATTACTCTAAAGCAATTAAAGAGAATATTCTGCTAATCTTGATTAGTAATGATTTATGGAATTCTCTGGTCATAGTGAATTGATATTTAAAAAGGAGTTTTCAAATTTCAATTATAAATCAATTACTAATTAGCAAGAACGAACATGATTGGATGATAAAAGTAGATACCATATCCATACTCTATCCAATTAAAATATTGAATGATGAAAGGATTAAATTATACATTATGACCATGTATGGACTGGTTAAGTCAATTACTTTGACATTCCTAATATTTGGGTAATCATGACAAGTTACTATATGTCAATCAAAATTTATGATTATGAATTACTTAATTGGAGAATTAAAGATAAATTAAAAGGAGTTTTAATTTATGTAATTCTAATTGTGAATTAGAATTATAATTTATAATCATTGCTAATTTATTAAGAACCTATTAGGTCACATATCAAAGAGTAATTTGTGAAAGAAAAATTAATTTAATTAAGTTACACTTAATTATAAAGTTTGAAAAATTTTAGAAATCAAATATGAGATATGATTTTATTAAAATTAAATTAATTAGAGTTAGAATTTGATTCTAATTATAATTAAAGAGATTTAATTTTAATAAAAAACTGTCATGATTTTTTTATTTAAAGAGAAAAGCTTTTTAGAAGCTAGCACTTTTGTCTTCTTCCTCTCAAAAACAGTTGGGGAATTACTCTGTGGATACCATCAGAGACTGGACAATTGGGCAGCTCGTAATTGATCGATCAGAGAAAAGATTCAAAGATTTTACTTTGGAAAGCGAACAAGGTACAATTTCTAAATCGAATTTTATTTTATTCAAGTTTAATCAATTATTGGGACTCACTCAAAATCTGTAAAAAATTTTGTTTTTCACTATGCCCATGATTAGATCACGGTTAGATTCTAACAGTGATATCAGAGCTTCCTGTAATTTTTAATCTTAAATTAGAGGCTTGATTAGTATTGAATACAGATGGGCGATTATTGCCCATCTGTGGAGATTACCATCAAAATCGATGGTGTTGTTAGGCGATTATCACAGCTGGAGAAGACGATGGGCATTAATCGCCCGCATAGGTGATGCCATGGATGGTGTCGCTTGAGTTGTCCATGGTTGCAAGCGTAGAGAGACGATGGCAAGGAGTTGACGATGAGGAGGTGGGGATTAGGGAACCGTCGATTGGAGACTCGACGGTTGAGGATGAAAAACGTGGAACGTGGTGTTGTGGTTGTTACGGTTGAGGCAGCTGTTCAAGCGACTTGGGTGGCAGTTCGAAGAGTCGAACAATGCGGGAGAGTTTCAGAAGGAGGAGATGGCTTCGTGGAGAAGACGATGGGGCACGTATCCATCGTCTTCGCAGGACATCTCCTTTGACCAAGTGTCCACGCGTGTTACCATCTGGCGTATGCACTGCACGCACCAGATACCCTCCCACCCAATTTTTATATGTTTTTAAAATGTTTTAAAACCCTAAATTGTCTTTAATTAATTTAATAGAGATTAAATTAATTTCCACTCCTAATAAAATTGAAAAGTATTTTATTAAATTTTGAAAAATATTTTCAAAGAAATATTTATTAGGAATGGTTTTGGAATTTAATTTAATTTTTCAAGAGTTGAATTATTAAATTAAATTTATTATTAAATCAACAATTAGAATCAAGCCAAAGTTTTAAATAATTTCTTTTATAATTGGATTATGTTTAAAATTATAAATATAATGAGATTATATTATTTTGATAAGACCCAAAAAAAATTTGAAATTTTAAAATCCCTCAATAAAATATTAAGTATATGTTATGAACGTGATAGTTGTCTTCCATTATTTGAAAATAAAACCAGAATTTTGTTTATTATACTTGTTGAGTAAACTCAAAGTCACTTTTACCCGAATATGTTTTATCTTAAATTAATGGGTTTTACTTAACTAAAATTGTATGATTTAGATGAGTAAACTTATGATCGTATAAATTTAGAGACAATTAGGAATAATATATTTGAAATATTTTGACAAAAGTTGTCACCTAACAGTACTAAGAGTCACATAAGATGTGATTGAAAAGTTATTTTTTATCTAATTTAATTTTAGTTGGTTTATTGAGTAAACTCAAAATCAATTAATTTTAAATAGGATCCTAGTCCACTAAGAAATTATTTGATAATTTTTTGATATAATAGTGAGGACTATTATTTTGAAGAAAATAGTGGGGGTAATCAAATATTTTAAAAGTCCTTTTTTATTTGATTTTTGGATATAAACTAATTTATGTTCCTTTTATGTTTTTTCCGGTTATTGAATTTGAAGATGAGTACCAACCTGACATTGAGGAGTATCTTAGATACTAACAAACTAACTGGACCTAACTTTTCGGGCTGGTTTCGAAACCTAAGAATAGTTCTTAAGCAAGAGAATAAGTTATACGTTCTTGATACTCCTGCTTTATCTGAACCTTGTTCAGATGCTACTGATGAAGAATGAGAGAAATATCAACGTTATATTGATGACGTTGAACAAGCTACATGTGTGATGTTAGCTTGCATGTCTCCTAAACTTCAGAGGTAGCATGAGAACATGGATGCACCTACTATGATACCGCATCTTAAGGAGTTATTTGGTACACAAATTAGGGTGGAGAGACATCAAATCTCCAAGGCACTATTTCAATGCAAGATGACAGAAGGATCTTCAGTAAACGCTCATGTGCTGAAGATGATTGGGTATATTGAAAAATTGGCCTAATTAGGATTTTGTCATGGACCACAAGTTAAGCATTGATCTGATGCTACAGTCTCTGAGTTAGAGTTTTTCACAGTTTGTCATGAACTTCAACATGAATCAAAAGAACACGACACTACCTAAACTGTTGAACATGCTTAAGACTACGGAAGGGTGCCTTAAAAAGGAACCCAGTTCTGTTATTGTTGTTAGTTCTTCTAAAAGCAAGAAAAAGCCCTTTAAGAAGACTAATAACAAGAAACAAAAGGCTTCTACTAATGTAGTAAAAGCTAAAGGAGGTGTCAAGAAGAAGAGCAATGACAAGGGTACATGTTTTCATTGAGGGGTTAATGAACATTGGAAGAGGAACTGCCCCTCTTATCTTGCTAGCCTGAAAGATAAAAGGTTTAAAGAAGCTGGTTCTTCAGGTATGTTTATGATTGAGATCAATCTTTCTACTTCTGTTTCACATTCTTGGGTATTAGATACTAGTTGTGGTTCTCACTTGTATAATAACATGCAGATGTTAACAAGGAGTAGATCATTGAAAAAAGGCGAAGTGGACCTGTGAGTTAGCAATGGAGCAAGAGTTGCTGCATTAGCTATAGGGACTTATAGTTTAGCTTTGCCTTCTAGCCTTATATTAGAACGTGATAATTGTTATTATGTTCCTATTATTACAAGAAACATCATTTCTATTTCTTATTTAGATTTGTCTTTATAATTAAGAATAACAGTTGTTCTTTTTATAAAGATGATATTTATTATAGATCTGGATTGCTTACAAATAGTTTGTATGAGTTAGATCTAGAAAGGTCAATTCTTAACATAAATAGCAAGAAAAGTAAATTAAGTAACCAAACTCTATCTTAGTTATGACATTGTAGGTTAAGTCATATCAATGAATCTAGAATCACAAAATTGCATAAAGAATCATATTTGGATCCTTTTGATTATGAATCATATGAAATTTGTGAATTTTGTTTATTAGGAAAGATAACCAAACTACCCTTTAAGGGAAAGGGACAACATTCTGGTGAATTACTAGAATCAGTACATTCAAATGTATATGGACCTATGTCTACAAATTCTAGAGGTGGATACTCATATTTTATTACATTCACATATGACCATTCCAGATATGGTTATGTGTACTTGGTGAAACAAAAGTCTGAATCATTTGAAAAGTTCAAAGAATTTAGACTAGAGGTAGAGAAACAAACTGGAAAAAGTATTAAGACACTTAGATCAGATCGAGGTGGTGAATACTTAGACCATAAGTTTCTTGGTTACTTAAAAGAGAATGGGATTCTCTCACAATGATCTCCTTCTGCAACTCCACAACATATTGGAGTTTCTGAGAGGAGAAATCGTACACTATTAGATATGGTACATTCCATGATAAGTCATGCAGTCCTTCCTATATCCATTTAGGGATACGCAACTGAAACCACAATTTATCTTCTAAATAGAGTTCCGTCTAAATTGGTTGATAAGACACCATATGAGATATGGGCTAGTAGAAGACCTAGATTATCACATTAGGGATGTGAAGCTTCAAGCAAAATCAGATAAATGCAAATTTGTGGGGTATTCGAAAGAAACTTTCGGATATTAATTCTATCATCCTATTGAGCAAAAGGTGTTTGTCTCAATACATGCTACATTCTTAGAAAGAGAATTTATTCTCAAAGAAAGTAGTGGGAATGAGGTTGAACTTAGAGAAGTTCAAGAACCACAAGTTCACATTGACATGGAACAAGAACCTCAAGTTGATATATATGATGTACAACCGAGAGTTCAAGAAACACATAGTCTGCAATGAACTAGTAGGATACGTTTTCCTCCCACTAGATTAGATCTATATATTGAGCAAGGAAAGGATAACGTATCACTCATATATGATGAGCCTACTATTTTTAAAGAAGCGATTTCAGACATCGATTCTTTAAAATGACAAGAAGCCATGAAATCTAAAATAGAATCCATGTGCATTAACCAAGTATGGAATTTAGTGAAGGCACCTGAAGGTATAGTACCTATTGGGTACAAATGGATTTTTAAGAGACAAACTGATATAGATGGAAATGTACATATGTACAAAGCAAGGTTGGTGGTGAAAGGTTACAGACAAAAACAAGGAGTTGATTTTGATGAAACTTTTTGGCCAACAGTAATGCTTAAATTCATAAGGATTTTATTGTCTATAGTAGCTTACCATGATTATGAAATTTGGCGAATGGATGTTAAAACAACATTCCTCAATGGGAATTTACAAGAGAATGTGTATATGACACAACCTGAGAGTTTTGAATCCAAAGAATTTCCTTATCAAATATGCAACCTGCAAATTATAGACTTAAGCAAGCATTGCGGAGTTGGAACATCCATTTTGATAAAACAATCAAAGAGTTTGATTTTATCAAAAATATGAATGAACCTTGTGTTTACAAGAAGGTAAGTGGAAGTGTAGTCGTTTTCTTAATGCTTTATATGGATGACATATTGTTTATTGGAAATGACATTTCAATGCTCCAGTATATTAAAATATGGTTATCTAAGAACGTTTCCATGAAGAATATGGGAGAAGCAGCCTATATATTAGGTGTAAAGATCTATCGAGATAGATAAAAAAGATTGCTTAGATTATCTCAATCCACGTACATAAATAAAGTGCTAAAGAGGTTTAGCATGGAGAATTCTAAGAGGGGATTCCTACCCATATCGCATGGGATTTCTCTCTCACAGAGTATGTGTCCATAGACACAAAAGGAGAGAGATAAAATGGATTGTATTCCATATGCTTCGGCAATTAGATTAATCATGTATGCGATGCTATGTACTAGACTAGATGTTGCTTATGCTTTGAGTATAACAAGCAGATATCAAACTAATCCTGGAGAGGGTCACTAGACGGCTATGAAAAACATCTTAAAGTGCTTAAGAAGGACTAAAGATATTTTTCTGGTCTATGGAGGAGCTGAGTTGAGAGTTCAGGGTTAATCGGATGCCAGTTTCTAATTTGATCAAGATAATAGTAGATCATAGTTAGGATATATTTTTACTCTTTATGGTGGTACGGTTAGTTTGAAGAGTTCCAAACAATCAACCATCACATATTTAACGATTGAAGTAGAGCATATTTCAGCGTCAGAGGCGGCAAAGGAAGCAGTTTGAATCAAGAAGTTCATCGTTGAACTTGGAGTAGTTTCTAGCATTGTTGAGCCTATGGTATTGTATTGTGACAATAATAGTGCTATTACGCAAGCAAAGGAACCCAGGTCTCATCAACGGTTCAAACATGTACTCAGAAAATTTCACTTGATCAGCGAAATAGTGGAGCGGAAAGACATAACATTGGAGCAAATTCCCACTAAAGACAATCTAGCAGATCCTCTTACTAAACCATTATCTCAAAAGAGACATGATCGTCATATGGATGCATGGCATTAGATTCATAGCTAATTGGCTTTAGTGTAAGAGGGAGATTGTTAGCTTATGCCCTTGCAGCCAATCAATTATATGCAAATTAATATATGACATTATATTTAAATAATAAAAGGCGTTATTTATCTTTGTGTATTAATTTCATTAATATTTTATGTTTTAATACTAAAGATAAAATTCTTGGAATAATTATTGTGTAATTGAAATTATGATGATATCATAATTATGAGATTCAATTTACACTTACATATTACTCCTAAGTTTTCTTAGTTGTAATTTCATCAAGACTAGATATTGTTGAAATGATAAAACTAGCATACATTATGTTTCTTTCTTATAAAGAAAATAATTGATCTCATAAATTAAAGTATAGAGATACTTAAACAAATGTGTGGGTGAATATTAAACAATAAGTCACTGAACTAACCCGATTATGAGAATTTCAAATGGAATATTACTTATATGTTTATGGACTTTTTCATAATGATGGTTATATAATTGATCCTCAGAGTTAAGGTTATCAAGGTATTTAGTATGAGAATTATTGTGTTTTGATATTACTTATGAATCGTCCCAGGATAGTTCAGTCAGTAGTGATTGGATACAGTATGAACCATATGTAGATAGTTGAGTAAGTCAATATAGGATTCGTCACTCTAAAGTAATTAGAGAGAATATTCTGTTATTCTTGATTAGTAATAATTTATGGAATTCTTTGGCTAGAGTGAATTGATATTTGAAAAAGAGTTTTTAAATTTCAATTATAAATCAATTACTAATTAGCAAGATCAAACATGATTGGATGATAAGAGCAGACACTGCTTCTATACTCTATCCAATTAGAATATTGAATGACGAAAGGATCAAATTATACATTATGACCATGCATGGACAGATTAAGTCAATGACTTTGACATTCCTGATATTTGGCTATTCATGACATGTTGCTAGACGTCAATCATGATTTATGTTTATAAATTATTTAATTAGAGAATAAAAGATAAATTAAAAGAAGTTTTAATTTATCTAATTCTAATTGCAAATTAGAATTATAATTTATAATCATTGTCAATTTATTAAGAACCTAATGGGTCACACATCAAACAGCAACTTGCGAAAGAAAAATCAATTTAATTAAGTTGGACTTAATTATAAAGTTTGAGAAACTTTAGGAATCAAATACGAGATATTTGATTTTATTAAAATTAAATTAATTAGAATTAGAATTTGATTCTAAATATAATTACAGAGATTTAATTTTAATAAAAGACTGTCATAATTTTTCTATTTAAAGAGAAGAGTTTTTTAAAAGCTAGCACTTTTGTCTTTTTCCTTTCAAAAACAGTTTGGGAATTGCTCTGTGTATACCATCAGAGGCTAGACAATTGGAAAGCTAGTAATTGATCGATCAGAGAACATATTCAAATATTTTTCTTCAAAAAGCGAATAAGGTACAATTTTTAAATCAAATTTTGTTTTATTCAAGTTTAATCAATTTTTATTTTCTACTATACCCGTTATTCGATCACAATTAAATTCCAACAACATCGACCTCTGTCACTACTCTCTGCAGCTCTATTGCCTCTGCCTTTGCAACTCTTTTTTTTTTTTTTTTCCTTCTTTTCTTTAGACCATTATAACGTTCTTAGTCGAAGAAATGTGATCTGCTTCTCTGGCGGGTTGCTTCTCTTTACAGTTCAGTTCTCCTCAACGTATTACTTTATCCTAGTATTGTGTATCGCCCACCAAATATAAATTTTAACCTTTTAACACATGCAACAGATTGCATCATTTAATAGGTACTTCAAGGAATTTTACTCTCTCTTCTTTCAAAATAAAAGGGTTAATTGAATCAAAACAATGAAACATGTAAATTTCATAGAATAATTTCGCAAGTAACGATAAGACATGGAGAGTCCTAATGTTTCAGTTTGAATGACACAATGTATCACCTCCATAAAGCTTGCCCCCAAGTTGAAGTCTTAAACAGTATAAAAGACGTACATAAAATATGGACTATTTTCTCAATTTTTCATATGACATTGATTCATGGATAATTGATTTCAGTCATTCATTCATGTTACCCAAATAAAGGAAAGCCAGTGTTTTCATGGGGAAAATCATTATACCATTTTATTGAAGTTATGATCTCGTCATTATCTGATCATTTTTATGTAAAAAAATTTGGTATCTATCTTCAATTCCCTTAGTTTTATATTATTTTTAGTGCCAATCTTAATCACCC
Source organism: Erythroxylum areolatum (assembly GCA_024520975.1). Classification (NCBI taxonomy): domain Eukaryota; kingdom Viridiplantae; phylum Streptophyta; class Magnoliopsida; order Malpighiales; family Erythroxylaceae; genus Erythroxylum; species Erythroxylum areolatum. The sequence continues at coordinate 28,228,990 of JANIJH010000224.1, forward strand.
AAATGAGTGAGCTGTTTGTCTTGTCGACAAGTGAAAAGTATGTAGCTGAGTCGACTAACAAGTAGGAGGTAATTTTCCTTGAACCAATTGGCCTAAGCCTTACTGCTAAAGAAAAAAAATAATTGGTTGAGATCTTTTAAACAAAAATGATCTCTAAGGGGCTGATTCAAATGTATATTTCTTAAGAATGGGGGATTAAGCGCCCGAAAGCATTTTTATAGATATTCTGATAAATAAAATATCATATTCTAACTTTGGAAATAATAAAAAGACTCCTCTTAAAGGAGAAAAGAAAAAAAGGAAAAGGTGCTGGAGTTGTATGGAATCCATTATTTGAACAATTTGCCAGTGCTAAAAGCATTTGATCAGTCACACAATGTAGACAGCTGGAATATCTTTTGTTTAGAGTAAAGCAACTGCAAAATGCCAAAATCATTGAAGTAATTGACCACCTTCGAGATTGCTTTGGATTGGTTATTCGTTGAGGTTACCCAAGTGATTACGACATGAAAACTACGGTCAAATTATGTAGCCGAAAACCTACAAACAAGGCTGTGACATTAATTATTGATAAGCTCCTCAACATTATCGTTTGTTGAATAGCAATTAGCTTATTGCATTAGCTGTTAGATGATTCTATCAACTGTTAGCTAATAGCTGATTTGACTAACGGATTATATTAGTTGTTTGTCATTTGATGTTTGATAAAATTAGCTGTTTAGTATTAGATATTTATGTATAGAATGACTTATGAGGATACGACTTTAAAAAAATTATAAGGGTGTGAATATTATATATCTTAGTATTTCGTTGAATATTTTTATAAAAATTTAAATTTTAGATATTTAATTCTACAAAAATTAAGTTTGTAATTCTAATAAAAAACATAGAACATATAATAATAATAATAATAATAATAATAACAACAACAATGACAACAATAACAACAACAACAACAACAACAATAATAACAACAACAACAATAATAATAATAATAATAATCCAACACATGCTACATTATATTAGTATTTTTATATAATATATATATATATATATATATAATTAAATAAATTAAAAATGACTTATAAGAACGTGACTTTAAAAATTTATAAGGTCACGATTAAATATTTAATTTCACAAAAATTAAAAATTTGACAATAATAAAAATAAAACAAAAATTAAATTTTACAAAAAACTTACAAATGTTTTTATCCTATAACTACATAAAGGGAAAATTTAACTGTCAATAAATTATTAAAAAAGCTACCCACCAAACATTTTTTATAACTTTTTGAAAAGTCAAATAGGTCATGACAACCAATCAACTAAAAATATAGCAGATAGGTTATCTAAATGAGCCCAAAAGCTACGACTTCTGTGTGGTGCACATGTTACCAACGTAACTTTTTGCAAGTGATTTTCCGCATTAAGAATTCATCTAAATGCCTCATTGCTCTTTTCATATGAAATGTTGAATGTGCTTTCTAAAGCTACCCAAAGTATGTTCAAGCCCACATTCGTAAACAAATAATGTAACTCAAAGCCCACAATCGTAAACAAATAATGTAACTCAAAAATAATTCTGGGACTATCTCTTTGATCTTTTTCGTATATTCCTTTTAATTTGTCATTACGGTCTGTGCTAGCTGCAATCACCTCGCTTCATCATTTAAATCGCTGCCGTCATCTTAAGCAGCTAGCGAGAGAACGAGCCACATTAGTTTGCCAGCATATTGTGTTCCTTATTTTCATCTTGACATTCTAAATCTTCTGATCTAGTTGAATAGTTGGATTCCCTTTTGCTCGCTATTAAATGGAGAAAACATGGGGAACGGCTCCATACCCCATCAGGAATGCCAAAGACGGTATTGTACCAAGCTGCCGCTTCGTCGCTCGTTTAGACAATTTCTACCTTCTTGAAAGTTTCGTACGGAGTCCTAGAGTATGCTTGATGGCTGTGCTATCATGACAAAACACGAGGTTTAAGATATCACCTTTCAGCTTCACAAACCATACTTCATCCAAGGTTTACTTTACAGTAACGTGGAGTGTGGCTCGTTTGTCCAAGCGGATATAAAGATGACCAGGACAGGTTAAGAAATTGATGTCATAAAATGTTAACAACACCAATCCATTGCCCATGCGTAAATATTCAGTTAGTTCATATCCGAGCCAACTCCCCCTCTTTCAGAAAGGCCATGAAGAAATACAGAGGCATAACAAAGTTTCATACTCGTATAACATTGGCAGGTTGTGTTTCAAACATATTGTCCCCAAAATGGTCAAAAGAAAAAGAAAACAGTAACATGAAAAGGAAAAGACTAACGAATCCTAACCATCGAAAAAATTCTTATATACTGCATGTCAGTTTCAATTACTTATCCCAACTCCATAATGATGTTAGAGGATGTGCTAATTAATGGCAATGATGAGAAAACCAACAGATACATACATCAGAAAAACAGGGTAGAGGGCAAGGGCCTTTCTTCTGGGATTGATTGCCGAGCTCATGAAAGGGTAAGCAGCCCAGGAGCTCCAAGCCAATGTTAAACACACTACTACCACTTTGAGAACCACGTTATCCTGCAATAAGCAGATAAGGGCACCAATGTCTAGGGGAAAGAGACAGTACCCAAGCAGGCTCAGACTCTGGAAAAAGATAATATGTCCACCCTGAAGTAACATAAGAAGGGAAACGACTTAGTCATATCTTCACTATGCTCCAAGTACCATAGTAGTAAAATCTAATCTTGTTGGATTAATTATTTCCATTGTGAAGAGCAACAAGTGGGACTAAAGATGTTCAGACAATCAAATCGTTCATAACAATGCTAACTTATACCTAAAGACTAACTTAGCCTGGTTCACACATGCACAGGGAAGATCGAGAGTATTACCAATAGAAGAACATTCAATGTCAAGATTACAGCACCAGCAGCAAGAAGTCCAAATGCTACAGCAAACACCTCAGACTGAAAAAACAGAGAAGAAAATTGATAAACTGAATACGGTTATAAATTTCTTTAAACGTAAACAATCAATTCAAACTTCAAATGGATAAGCTTGACAAAGATAGCAAAATAGAAAATATGAACAGAGAGTGTATAAGAAGCAATCAAATTCTTAAAAGTGGAATATGTCCACGCTCATATAGATCTGGAAAGAATGAACGCCCTCAACAGGGTAGCATATTCGACCTTATAAGAATTTAGAGGAAAGAATGCTGAAACAAATATTATAGAAGACAGACGCAAACGAATGAGTCGTGAAAGTTTGAGACATTATCCAACTTTAACATTGAATATAGTTATGGTATTATTATACCAGCTTGAAGAAGCATTGCTTAATCTCTGTAAATAACATCTGAATGAGGAACAGCTCCCCATAAAAATTTTCACCGTTCAGTTCACACGATCTGGGGATTTGATCTCAAGCAAATTCAGTAATTAAACTAAGCATGTTATTTCCTTTGTTCATATTTCTAAAATAGTGTCTAGATTTCATTCATTCAAACAGGTATAAATATTGCCTTCGCAACATACACCATGATCAGTCACAAAATCGAACATTTGAAGCCGAAGATTACTTGCACTCTGGAGAAGCTCCACCTTTATAGTACGTAAGCATCTTAAACTACCACCTTTAGAGCCGAAAACACACCGTAGTGCACAAAACAAAGCAAAAGGCTAACCTTTTTGACGGAAGCAGACCAGGAGAGAGTAAGGCCTAGGAACAGAAGGAAGAAGAAGGGACCCCACAGATCCCAATCTCTCAAAGCCTTTCCCGGATCCTCTCGATACGGGTTGGGGAATACCACGAGCTTCAAATTGCTCACGATCCTAGACAGATCTCTCTTCACCGTGTCCCAAACAGGCTCCGTCAACGTATTCGGTGGAGATCCGAACCCGCTTGATCCAATGGAACCGTTTGAAGTACCCGGAGGCGGAGGCGGAGGCGGAACCGGGGGAAGCTTCTGACTTGTCGGAGGAAGCGGAGGGAGATTAGAGGGAATGAACGGTGACGTAGATACCGGGATTCGCGGCGGACTCGGAGGGCGAGCTGGCTGAACCGTAGCGGGGCCCGACTGGACGCTGTCGTTGATGAGGTTCTCGATCTCGTCTATGTCTGACTGAGACGACGTGTGGAGGGGGATTGTGTCGCTTTGCGACATTTTGATTTTTATCGGGAACGAAGGTTTTCTTTTACTTTCGTTCCGGGCTTTCCCGGAAAAGTGGTGGAAATTTTATTTGGAGAGATGAGAGAGAGAGAGAGAGACGCGGTGCAACGGTGACTATGCTTTGTGCCAGTATTGGCTTCGGGAGCACCTATTCTTTGTTCCCATTCAAATCTAACGTCGTCGTTTCACTGGAAACCTAACGTCGCTCACCGCCACACCCAGCTTTAGGCCCATTGGTTGAATATTAATTAATAAAATAAAATAAAATAAAACGAAACGTAACGATTTATAATAGAATAAAATGTAATATAGTAAAAACTTATTTAAAAAAATGGAATGGTTCATAATATAATATAATGAAATGTTATTTAGAAGATGGATGTAATGAAATATAATATATAATAAATAATTTTTATATCCCTTATATTAAAATAATTATGGTAAGAGATTTATTATTTTATTATTAATTATATAAAATATTAGTATTAATTATTTAATATATTTTACTTTATTTTATGTTATTTATATAAAAATATATACAAATAATTAAAGAATAATTTTTATATATTTTCTATTTTCATTATTAAAAATTTTTATTAAAAACTTTATTATATTATTAATTATATACAATTTATTATTAATTATAAAAATATTATTATTAATTATTTATTTTATTTTATTTTATTTTATTTTATTCTATGTGATTTATGTATAAAAATAATTTATTTTTATTTTTATTTATATAGAAATATATACAAACAATTAAAGAATAATTTTTAAATATATTTTCTATTTTTATTAACAAAAATTTTATTTATTTTTATTAATTATATACAATTTATTATTAATTATATAAAAATATATTTATTAATTATTTAATAAATTTTATTATATTAAATTTTCATTTATATTTAAAAAATATTTATTTATATTTTTATTTATATAGAAATATATACAAACAAGAATATTTTTTAATATATTTTTATTAATGAAAAACAAAATATATATATATATATATATTATTTAATTGTTTGTATATATTTATATATAAATAAAATAAATAAATATAAAATTTTTATTTTATTATTAAATATATATAATTTATTATTAATAATATAAAATATTATTAATTATTTAATAAAATTTGTTATATTAAATATTATTATATTCTATTTAATATATTAATATTATGATTTATTTAGAGTTGGTATTAAGAAAAATCATTAAGGGTATATTAACTAGCATGTATTTATTAATTTATGTTCCATCCTAAACCTTCCGAATCGAAGGTTTCTTATTTTCACTGTTTAGGATGGAATGGAACGTAACATGAAACTCTCCGCTTCCTTCCCATTCTATTTCATTTCATTATGAAATCCTCAAACAAATGGCATCAGATCAGTTGTTCCATGAACCTTGTTCCTACGTTGAGCAGTTATGAAAACGTTGACGTTTTAATTATATCAAACCTCTCAACTTTTCTAAGCCAAGCCGATGCTCCTTGTTGTTTTGATTTTGTTTCCCATTGTACTTCTTCAATCTTGCGCCTATTCTTTTATCCTCCTTTTGCCCACCCTCCTTTTGCGTTATTTCTTCTTTGAGGTATGCTCTTTACAACGATACCACAGCTGGTCCTCAAAGTTTCACGTAGCAATACCATTTGCTGCTTCCATGTTATTCATGCTCGCTTGTCTCCTCTTTTAGGCTCTCTCTGTCCGCTTTGTCACTGCCGTGCTCGACCTTGTTTGGCATTGGTAGATGCTATGATGTCTTTGTTAGAAAATCAGGTCACAGATGTTGAACTTACCTAAATTGTAGATTCATTGGTAATTTGTAATTATAAGTGGAAATGGTTATTTTCTGATCTTTTTTGGGACTAATATTATGAAGGTAGAGCTTGATTTGAATCATTTTCTGTTTATAGCAAGTGGGTCAAGTTTGATTTGGCCAATGATTTGGTCTTTTGAGTAGATGGCATCAACCATTTTCACCATAGCCTTATTGGGTCACCGCTTGTTTCAATCATCTTCCTCATTATCACATAAAGCACCAGTCTTTACTTCTATCTTCAAGGTGAGTGCCTAAGTTGCCCTCCTTTAGTTAAGCCCTTTTTTGGGTTTTCTGCGATAGTTGATTGCTTGTTTGGTTTCTTGTTTTTTTTTTCTTTTCTCGTGTATGTGTCATTTTGTGATCTTATCATTGGTTGGTTTGGTCCATTTGTTAAACTAGAGAATTCTAGTTAATGGGTTCTAAATCTGGTGATAAGTTTTGGAGTAATAAGTTGAAATTTTGAAAAATGGATTTTGTTGTTTAGTAAGAGGCTTGCCCTTCAATTAGATGATCACGAACTTTTCTCTTTCGTCAGGTTTGAATTGTTCAGGTTGAATTTATAGTAGTTAAGTGAAGTTAGGATAACTTAATAGTCTCATTTCTTACAGTTATTAACCATGCAAAAACATATTCGTGTATGTTTTCTACTCATGATTATAGTATATAATGGACTTCCATACATTTCGTGAAAGCTAATACATCAGTTTACATACAAGTTTCTACAATTTATAGGTCAACTTTAATAATTTGGAAACTATGCCACTAGAATGACCAACATTAGCACCTATTTGGTTCAGCTTTTGGAGGCTCCAAAAGTAATTTTTTCCATCGCAAAAGCCATTTTAAGGAAAAAATGAGTGTTTGACTGGAAACTTCAAAGGTACTTTTAAAGTAGAAATAACTTTTTTAAAAGCCAAAATACAGCTTTTTCAAAAGCTCAAATTTGGAGCCTTTCAGAAAAGCCCCAAATTTTAGCTTTTTCAGGTAGTCATTTTTGCGTCACTTACGTTTATATCGCAAACAACCACCTTCTTCAACTTTGTGTTTGGTTTTCTCTTGCTTCTTCAACTTTGTCTTTTGCTTTTCCGAATTGATTCTTCAGGTTGTTTTACAAACCCATTTGATTAATTTTTTATTTGAGTAAGAGACGGAGGGACAAGTGAATGAAGAAATAAAAATAGAACAAAAAGTTTGTTTGTCTCTCTCATCAGGCCACTAGTCACTAGCATCACCAGTCACCCGTCGTTGCACCACTAATAGCCATTCGTAGTAGCCACCCCTACCCTCTTCATCACGCATGAGCCGACGTATTATTTCTTCAAAGCCTGAAGGTACTCTCTGTCTACTCAAATTTTCTTATGTATTATTCATATTCATTGGCATGTTTGATTTTTTAGAAAGGACGGAGGAGCTGTGGTTGACTGGTACATAGGGGATGTTTTGACAAATATGTATGAAATGTGTGGTGATGTAGCTAATGCACGTAAAGTGTTTGCTGAAATACCCCATAAAGCCCAAAGTGTTTGCTGAAATACCCCATAAAGCCCAAAGTGTTTGACTTGGTTCATGTTAGTTTGGTTCAATCGCTCAATTTCGAGAACTTTTTTTTCTTTGGCTTGCTTATAGACAGAGACTCAATACTCCAAATAGAATTAAAGGGAATCACAATTATCCGTTGTGTAACTATAAACCTGAGACACTTTAAAGCACCTTCTCATGTTACATTTGGAAAGAAATTTGAAACTTGACAACATAGATTATGCACGAAGGATTAGTCAGGAATCACTCATTGGTAGTTAGTTAACCTTAGTTCCCAAATATTGAAGAATCTACAAAACAGAGACTGGGAGGATTAGGAGAGTACATCATCACAAGTTCATAGAGTCTAGAAAAAGGATTGCGTATCAGAAACTGCTCCTTTAGCGAGATGTAAGCTCTATTACCAATTGATCTTTTGATTTCTCCGAGCTTTTGATTTTCCTCAAGTCTAAATGTTAAGGAATGAAAGCTTGTCTAGGGTGGAGAGTTTGTTTTGTTGCTATTAACTAGAGGATTACAGATACCTTAGGAGGTAATTTCTTTTCCAGATGAGATTTGCCCATAGATGTTTATGAGAGAGTGCTTAAGAATTTTATTCCTAATTAAGAATAAAGACCGAACTTTAGAAATATATTTACTTAAAGATAAAAGCATATTTTAAGAAACAGAGATTTAGAAAAATTTATTATTAATTATTTAAGAAAGCACCTACTGAAACCACAACTGTAGTTAACTGAAAATTAGTCATTCAGGTTCTTACTAAACTGTTGGACCTCGATCTTTTAGTAGAATTTAGAAATATTAAATGAAATTAAATGAGTGTTTTTAGGTATGTATGTGTTGTGGGTGTTTTAGAGTTAAATGAAATTGATGTGAAAAGAAGTGGATTTTAGTTTTTGATGACTTGAAAATTTTGAATAAATTTGTATGTGTAAGGGTACCATGACAATTATAGTGAATAATTTGATTTGAATGGAAGTTGAAAAGCAATAAATGATTAGTGAAAGTGTTAAATTTTAGGGAATTACAGGTCTGACTTTTTGGGATGAATAGTAACAAAGAGTTGACTTTTTGATATGAAATATTTGTGAATTTTTGTGGGTTGATTTAGGCAGAGTTTGATAAAATAATCTTCATGAAAGTTGTAGCTTCTATTGATAGCTTTCTATCGCTATGAAGTATAATATTTTTCGATATCGGTATTGAAAGTTATGATCTTTCGAAGTTAAGGTTATTTTGCTTTATTTTTAAAAATGCTATTAAGGGTAAGTTTGTGTGTACTGTGCTTTGAGGCAAATTCTGTACTGATGTGGTTTGAATTGGATCTAGTAGTCTTCTTGAAAGTTGTAGAGGAAGTTTATAGCTTTTCAATGATGTGTAATATGCTATTTTTGATTGTGGAAATTGAAAGATGTGAAATTTGGAAGTTTGGATGTTGTTTTAGGATGACAAATTTCTGGAAGAAACTTTGATTAAAAAATTGACCTAGTTAGAGGTTAAAATTTCCTTTAAGTGCTTCATGAAAGTTTTAGATTATGTTTTGATCTTTCCATTGATGTAAAGTATGGAATTTTCGGACCATGTAATAGGAAGTTATAATTTTTAGAAGTTTGTGTTACTGTTTAGCATGATCATTAGTGGACAGAAACTTCGAAGTAATTTTTGACTCCCTTAAAGGTCAAATTGATTTTTCAGTCCTTCATTAAAGTTGTAGGTTGCATTTTGATCTTTTCATTGATATAAAGTATGACATTTTTGGACCTTGGAGTTGAAAGATAGAAATTTTAGAAGTTGTGTTACTGTTTAGGGTGACATTAAATGGGGACAAAAATTTTGAGTGAGATTTTGACCCCTTTAAAGAAGGATTTGGTTTTTAAGTTCCTAATAGAAGTTGTAGAGCTTTCTTTTAATTTTCTTTTGATACCAAGTTTGTAAATTTTGGACTCTTGAGTCAAAAGTTATGTATTTTAGAAGTTAAGGATTTTTGAGTTAAAAAAAAAGGAAAGTGGCAGTTCGCAATCGCGACCAGCTCACGATTGCGAACCGGTCGCAGGGCGACGTCCTCTCGAGGGTGAGCAAGCTGAGCACCCCTCGCGAACGCGAGCGCTCGAGATCGCAAGCGTGCACGTACAGCGCGCGTCTCGCGGCCGTAGGTGATTTTTTTTGTGATTTTTGTGATTTTTTTCCCTAATCGGACCCTTTTTCATTCTTTTGCTTATATCTTTTTTGTTTGACATCCGATTGACTTGATTTTTGAAGCATTAGATTTCTAAGACAATTATCTACCTCTCCATGAAAGTTTTAGATTTTTGAGATTAATTTGAAAAAGATTGATTGAATCAAAGTGAGAGTATTGATTAAAGAGTTTGAGTTGGATATTTTTCTGAATATGGTTCATTATTTTGGTAAATTCTAAATATGTAGAGATCCAATTGAGTTAATTGTTATTTTTAAATAAACTAGAGACATGGAATTACAAGTTATCTGAAGGGACTGAATTTTAGTTCGGACTCTAGGACCTTCAATTTCTGAATTGAAGTTGGGTTTAGCATTCAGTCTTGGATTAGTAAGAGTTGAAAGTGTTTCGGCTATAAATTTTGCTCTAATCATCCAAATGAGGTGATTCTTAATTTGGATTGAACTAGAAAATAAGGCTAAAAATTTTCTAAAGAAATTGAGTTTTAATTTAGCCTCTAAGAATATCAATTTTCGGATGGAAATAAATCGCAGAAAAATATTTTAGCATAAGAATAGTCTGAAAATGTTTGGAGTATAACTTTTGGAGTATTGAACCAAATTGAATGATTTTGGTGGCATTATAAAATTAAGACTATAAGGAACATTTCTCTAGAAGGAAGTTTTAGCAAATTCCTTCATTTTGATGATTAGAAAAATGTCCTAAGTTAATCATGATTTGATGATATTTTTGAGACTCTGATTTATTTTATGATTTTGAGGATTTAATTAGCATGTTAATGTGAGTAATTAGCATGCTAATTTGTGCAAGGCCATATGATATGGAGTGAATTATTGTATTAAAGTGTTAAAAATGTATGAGGGGCAAAATTGGAAGAATACTAAAGCTTTTAAGTTTCAAAGCTTATAAGGAAGGACATAAGGGTCTTTTCTCATTCATTAATGACAAGTTGGTAAATTAAAAAGGTGAGTCTTCCTATAAGATGAAGCAAGCACGAAATTAAAAATAAAAGACAAGAACAGAGAGGAAGAGGGAGAGTTTTCGGTGGAGAAGAAGAGAAAAGAAAAAAAAGTGAGTTAGGGTTTCGATTTTGTTAGATTTCAAGAAGGATTTTAAGTTGATTCAAGAAGGGAAAAGGTGGAAGAATGTAACACCCCACTCCCACATGACCCGAACCCGATATTATTGGTGATATCCGAGTCCGTGCCCCGCGAGGGTGGCGTGCTACATCAGTCAGTAAAACTCGGTATACAATTTTTTTTAATTGAAATACATTCCACGTTAAAAGGAAGCAGTTTCAGTTATTACACATTCGCGCGGAACAAGCAGTAAATAGTAGCAAATCTTTGCAGTTATAGGTATTACTATCATTTAGCAATATTTTACAAGAACCATGAAATACAAATGCAAATCAGTT
>JANIJH010000224.1:28240249-28255613 GCA_024520975.1 Erythroxylum areolatum
GAGATTTTATGGAAAAGAAAAATAAGAATTTGTTAAAAGATGAATTATGGGATATGTATGAATAAGAAGAATCTTATAAATTGAGATTTGAATGTGGATTAATTCCAATTGGAATTTTGTATTTTGCTTTGAATGATGAGAAAAAAAATTTATACCGATTTGGATTTGGGTTTAGACCCAATTGTCTATGCGGATTGAGGTAGATTGGATCGTCTTTATAGTTTTCCAACGCGTTTGTTTGTTTTTTTCTAACCACAAAACCTTTTAACTTTTGATTACCTAGATTTGCAGTACAGGCTTTAACTAAAACATAAACACCTAAAACCAAATGTTGCCTTGTGTTCCTTAGTCTCAATCAATTTCCAAATCAACCCCTAAAGCTAGTCCAATTATTATGTCTAACTGTTTGTGCCTTTAGCTTGTGATCTTTGGTAAGAAAGGACTGTACATGTAATTTTTATATTCCTAAATCTTATTTGAAGGAATCATAGTTCCCTTTATTCTTCTTTGGAGTTTCAGATAAATATTTGTAGGAGAAAATTCTTTATCTTTATTGTCATTCCCGTACTGTGTTGTGATAGCTGATATCTTTTTATTGCTATTATTATACTGGCCTTATGCATATGTGTCCTGAAAGTTGTAATGGATTGCTAATCTTTTTCTTTATAATGCAGTTAACATGGCCAGAAAACAAAGGGACTTTGGGGGACTAGAGCGTGGTGATGATCAGGTGGCAATTTTGAATCTTGGAAACAAATCATTGATGCCAATTGTTCAAGATGACACATTTAGAGAATTTGAATTTCGACAATATCTCTTTGCTTGTCAATCAAAGGTTTGGAACTAAAACAAGTACTTTACAAAATACATCAAAATTTCTATAAGTACCCAATAGTGGAGGAAAGGAAACTTATACATCCCTTTACTTTAGCAAAAAAAGCCTCTTTCTGGAGCACTAATTATGTTAATTGTTTTGTGCCTTTTTTTTCAAAATCTTTTTCCCAAATGGTTCAATTGTGTTTATGCAAAAGCATGCCATTAAATACGACAATGTATATCCAACTCCACAACATGTACCTTGCATTATGGCTTGTTTTCCTCTGTATCTGAAACTCTTATGAATTCTTTCAGCTTATGTTTAAGCTTAGACGTCCTTTTGAGGTTGCTTTAAGAGGTCATTCATTCGTAATCAGTTTTTCAAAGGCTCTCACATTACATGAGGTATTAATAGTATCTCAATTTCCTTTAGTTTGTTTATTAGCTTTTTACTAAAAGATTGTTATTTCTAATGTCTTTCATTCATCTCTTCTTTCTTGTATCTTGGCTTGGAGTTCCTCTCAGACCACCCTCCCTTTTTGTATGCTTTTATGTCATTCTTGTTATGCTTTTAATACTGAGTTCACAAAACATTTAATGTTTATTATGCTTTTGTCTCTGTCATTCTTATACTTGTTAAATTAATTGTTATATGCAGTGGGAAAATGAAGACGTTGAAGAAAATCAATTAGGCGAGTCACAAAATAACAAGATGAGTGATGCAAGGGAACATATTGCAAATCTTCTTGTATTACAATAAAAATGTATAATTTATTATGTATTTAACTATTTACTCAACTTGAATATTTATTTTGGGATTATAATACTATTTAGCTTTTTTATATGTTTTAATATTTATTTTTTATATTAGTTTTATTTCCTACAAGAAAATAAGACATCTCTTTAAATAATTTCCTACAAGATGGAGGCGAATTTGTCAAACAATTGTAAAATAAATGGAAACCCATTCCATTCATGAAAGACGTAATAGTAGTTGAATTATTTCAAATCAAATGTAAACCTAATATATTGTATTTTGCATATTGTTTAATATAATTTAACTATTATTTATATGCATAAATAATTTTATTATAAAATAAAATATAGTTAAAATTAATAATAGTACTTTTTATTTTTATGTTACCAAACAGTATACTGTATGCAGCTCTTTTAAAAAAGCTGTTTTTTCAATTGACAGCCAAATAGTCAACTAGCTTATCAAAAAAGCTCTTTTCAGAAAAGCTCTCTTAAAAAAAGCTCTACTAACAAAAGCTCTATTGATATAAGCCCATCCAAACAGGCACTTAATATCTTTTGTCTAATTTTAATTTACTGCTTTTCATGTTGATATTGGAAGAGATCATTTCACTTGCGAGCTTACCCCGTCTGTTCTCCACATAAGACATCTGGTTCGCTTCCTCGAGTCATGGCTTCTTCAGTATTTGGGAGGAAAGTAAGTTTTTCCACAGAATCTTTATCTACCAATGATCTTGTTGTTTATGTTATTGGCTTTACGCAAATCTTAAGAAGCCTGACATAAAGATAATTCTTGGCCCTTTAATGATCTTTCATTTGATCTATTTCTTTCATCTTTCGTTGTTTGAATTTGATTGCAACCTGAAAGACATGCTGATTGTTTCTTATGCACAACATATTGTACCTCCAGAACCTCAAACAATTACAAATAGCGATTTGCAAATTTAGGAACCTTCCTTTCCAAAACTTGGATAACAAGTTGTTCTTTTCCTTGAATCTAGCCTATGTAAAAAAAGAAAAAAAAAGCAAACATTTTGCTCTTTTGATCTTCCATATTCTCTGATAGGACGAGTGAGTGTCAGGCACGTATTAAACCATATAAAAGCTTGAGATAACCTAACTTTATGGTTTAAAATCTTTGTTATTGTCTGCCATTGCAGAACATCAAGAATCACTAATTTAAACACATTGTTTAGCTACAACTGCAAACTACACTGCCTCACTGATCAAAACTACCTTATCAAATAATAATTAAGCATATGCTCTTACACCATGTTGGAAGTCTAATTTGATGTCATACATAATACTTATTTTATGGCCTAGATGTATTTATTTGAGTCATCTCTTTTGCCATTCAGGTGTTGGATGTATCGTGGTACATACCAAATGAGCAGAGGAATCCAATTAAAGAGTATCAGGTGTAAAATTGGTTTATTGTGTCTTTTAGTTGAAATGTTTATCTAAAACATCTTGAATTTATATGGTTTAACTTTTCAATTATTTTCCAGGATGAAGCAGATTTGCTCCCTAATTCAGTTTTATGGCATATATCTTTATCAATTCATATGTGATTTGTTTGAAAGTTATAATTAATCTTCCTTCTCCTTGTAATAGGTTGCTCACATTCCTTGAGCCCTTTTTTTTTCGATGTTGATGGGATATCAGATCGAAATACAAATGTATGATTCATCGTTGTCACTTGTTTTATGTGTAACAAGTTCTTTTTTTCACTTATTGCTTTTTTATTTGTTAATATTTTAATGAAATGATATGTAACAGTTGCCTCACCTGTTACCATTAGAAGAAGCTTTTGCAGCTGCTGTTTCAGCTCTTAGCATTGAAAATAAAGATCGGGTGGTTGTGTATGATGGGAGTGGTAACTCCTTGGAGGCAGTCCTTTGGAAAATTGAGACAGTGCGGTCTTGGGTTCACAAGCTTAAGAATCAACTTGACATGATAGTGACGAAATATGCTGCCAAATTTTCCTCCTCAGAGAATTTGAGCCTTCTTGCAGCTTTGGATGCTAGACTAGCTCGGCTCCAAGTTCTACATTTTTAGCTGGCAATAGAGATGCAACTGCTTCAACTTCTTGCTTTTCTTTGCTCTCTTTGGTGTATATTGAAGGAAAGTTGGAGTTAAAGTCAATACTTGTATTATAATTGTTTAGTTCATGAATCTAAAGATCTTTCGTGGCGATTGTATTTGTAGATTATGATTTATTCTCAAAATTGACTAGTATTGATTTGTTTTCAAGAATGCTACTTTCAAGATTGTAAACCATGGATACAAAATTATATACAATCTGGTTTCTTTTGTTCTATTCCATCATGAGTTTCTCACAACTTCATTTACATTTTTACTTTTGCTATTAATTTCCCCCACAATGTCATCCTCGAAAAAAATAAAAGATTGACGTTAGTTTTTTTTATCCATACCATTATAAAAAGTTTCATAACAATCTTAATAATTAAACATTTCACATTTTGGCACATAAATATTTTTAACATAAGGATTCGTCATTTATAGACAATAAATAATCAACAAAATATATAAAAATTACATAATAAAGAGTATAAGAAAGAAATTGCCAATTCTTAGTAGGAAACAAAATATGCACCTTATCGATAAAGATGCAGAAATTAACTTAAACATTATACTTTCTTTTTTCTTTGTATTTACAAAATATGCCTCCTGCACATGAAACTAGACAATCACTTGTCTCAATAAAATCACCTATATCTGCACTATCGTAGTTAACATTACTGTTTTGTCGTGAGTTATTTATCATCACATCGCTCACATCATATAGTTGTGGTACCTATAAGAATTATAAAAAAATAGTATCATTAGTGAATCATAAATAAGTTAGTAAACATAATGTCATTAGTAATAATATTCTACCATAAGATAAATACCAATTGGGAGTAGGTCATGTCCACAGAAAATGGAACACCTTCAATAAATGTTATTTGACTTAAATTAGCATAAACAACCTATCATCAAAAAAGTTAAGAAAAAAATTTACAAATTGAACCTCAAGATTAAATGATAGTGTTGGTGCTACAATTGTAAGATTTGCCTAAGCCTGAACTTTTTTGGTTGCTTTCCTTTTTTTCATAACCTTCTCCAAGCCACCCCTCAATCTCTTACCTGAAACACTTTTCTTCTTGATTTTGATTCCTTTAATTCCAATACTGTTCTTTTCACAAATTTCAATCCCATTTTGGTTCTAGTGACTTGTTATAACACTCGAATATTGAGCCATATTTTCATCTTATAATCTAACATTGAAGCTCGCAATCGACTGTTGGACAGTTGATCCATTATCTTGTAGTCTAGCATCCATGATTTCGAACATCTTCAAAATACAATCTTTAACAATTTTGTAAGTCTGTTCACTCTCAGATGCTTTTGTAACCAATTGCACATATAGCCCACACAATTCTTTATACCACATACTTTGACATATCTTGGGATCCAAATTGCTTATGTTAATTTCAAAATTTTCGTCTCCCACGAATCCAAGTTTTACTTTATGTGCCCACCTTTTCAATATGTACTGACTTGGGATCTCTATAATATTTTTCATAGTAAAAACTTTCAAAACATAAGAACATAAAATTTCAGCAAATTCGAATTTTCTATAGATACAATCAACTTTTCCATTTAATAAATCATAAGTAATTGTACGGTAATAGCTCTTCATATGAGGGGTAATTTGATATTTTGTGATTGATCCATCCTCTCCACAACTTTCAATACAACAATTATGAGATTTGCACCACTCATTTTGAAACCACTTGAATACCTCAGGAGTATAAACACTAGCTGCATGTTTCAAAGTTTCAATTGGATACAATAATGAGGGAATACTTGTACTTGATTTAAAATCAGCCTTTAACTCTTTATATCTACGATCTTCAAGGAGTCTTTCAAAGTGATGAAAAAACTCCAAAAATTTGTGTTGATAAGTAACATACCTCTTTACAACACTATTTATGCTCTCACTTCTTTGTGTTATCATCATGTTTGCACAAAAGATTTGTCTTCCATACACTAAAGCCCATTTCTCCTTTATCCTAAACATGCTCCTCAACCAATCACTGTCTTCAGTCCATATTTACACAGCATCTCATTCCATGCATTTACAAAATCTTCCTCTTCTTAAAAATCATATATGCATGAACTAAAATCTATAGCAAAATCTTTGAATTGAGAGAAAACACCACTTAAATGGATGGTTGCATTATGATATATGTGTCAAATACATAAGCGATGATGAGTTTCAAGCCATCTTAATACTAGAGCCTTTGCCATTGTTGCATCTTGGTCTATAACAATAGTTTTAGGTCTTTTATCACACATAGCTTTCGCAGAAGTATCAAATAACCATTCAAATATGAGAGGTGTCTCATCATAAAACAATGTAACACCAAAGAACGAAGTTTGCTTGTGATGATTGACACCTACAAGTAATGCAAGGGGATGATCTTCATTGTTCTTCCGGTAAGTTGTGTCGAAACAAACTACATCACCAAATTTCGAGTAATATGCTCTTATCTTTGCATTTGACCAGAAAATGTTGGTTATTAAATCATCTTCGTCAACTTGGATAGTATACAAAAGTTTTAGATAATTTAATTGCATTATATGCAAATATTTCAGAACACCTCCTGTATCCCCTCTTTTTGTATCTCTCGTTCTTTTAAACCATAAGTAATTTCTGTAGTCATCTCGTATAAAACCTAAATTCTCTCGACCACCTACTTACCTAACCATGACATCATATGATGCCTTTGGTGGGATTCCTACGTCATTTGCCATTTCAATTTGCATTGCTATAGGTAAACTTATCTTTCGATGAGATTTGTGTAAATGCGTCTTATTTGGATTCAAGAGGTAATGATTATGTTCCTTAATAAACTGAACCACACATAATTGTCCGCCTCTTTGACGGCTGACTCTCATTTTAACTTTACAATCAAATCTTGTTTTAGGGCATGCTGCTTTCACATACATATGTCGTTTATCTTTTTCTCGTTTGCCTTCAACATTACAACAAAACAATCTATCAATGAAGTTTCCATATTTATCTTTGTGGTTTCTACTGCTCCTTATCACAAACCCGACTTCTTTAGTATATGCCAAATAGAATTGGTAAGCATCTTCTTCTATCTCAAATTCCATTCCAATTTTTGGTATTAATTCTTTGGATGCAAATGAGCCGGTAGCTTACAAACCCTGATTACTGTCAGCTATAAGCTCATCTTCACCTATACTCCTGCCAACTTCATTATTATCTTCAAAATTTAACTGACGACAAGATAAAGATACACCCATCATAGAATTATTAGGTTTGATCATGAGGCAAAACCAAAAAAAAAACAATTGAAAATTATTGAAAATGGATAGTTCACTTTTATGATATAGAGAAACACAAGTGTAGAATTCACAATTTAATTAGTACTCACCAATTGATAACTTTATTAGAGCATGTTTCTTAGAGTGGAATTAATTGGAATGTTAAGAACCCCTCCTTTGATGATGCAGGCCTCTCTCCCTCTCCTAGTAAATTGAATGGAAAAGTTGAGGTTGTTAATTCCACAAATGCTCCTTTAATGAGCAAATCTAATAAGCAAGACAAAACAAAATCTAAAGACCCTGTGATTACAATGAGAGATGTTGACTGGAAGAGCATATGAAGTCTACGAATAGAGGAGTGAAGATTGATGCAACTACAATGGATTTTAATAACCAGAGTGGCGCAGCATCTTCAATCATATTGCAGAAGGATTTGTGTTACCTATAGTATGATCCTCCACCCATAAATCAATCATACAGTTTGAGAAGACAAATGACCAAGGTTTCATTTCACAAAAAGCATTGGTCCACTACCATATCCACACCTTGGAAGTCCTATCAAATTCTAAATTTGGTATGCGAAGTCTACTGCTTTCATATGTGCATGAAAAATTCAACTGTGTTAGGAATTAAAATGAAATAATTTAAAAAGAACTATGTAATTAATCGCCAAGATGTGTGCATGAATTCAACAAACACTTCAAAATCCTACATGCTATCGGCCTTTATATAGGACCATTTTATTCAATAACAATCTCAACTGGCAAAACAAATGTATTATAATGACAGCAATTGCCAGTTGCAAAAAATTGCAAAATTAAACGGGTTGGTTTCGATGATTAGTGCAGTTCATGTTATGTATTTGATCTCTCTACAACTAAAATGAATGTCGTCTTTTATTTACTTTCACAGCACTTCGTTTGAGCCTTTAGCTTTTTGGATTTTCACTCCTCAAGAAAACGTGTCGTAGAAGAGGATCCAGCTAAAGAAAAAGGGTCATATACACACACTAACAAACAGCAATCACTATTTTGAATCCATGATATAAGGGTAACAGAACTGGAGAAACAAAGAAAACATACCTTTATTGCTCAATATCCACCAAACTTTGTTTTGTACTAACAACACCAATTACAGAGCAGCTCAAAACAAATTTGGCAACAATTAATAGAAGTGATTGAAAAGCTGAAGAACTCTATCTTTCACCCATAAATTATCTATCAACTCAAACAAGTAAAGTCTCTAACTTGCAGCCAACCCATTAGAACACATCTACCACATTTACAAGAATTTTCTACTAAGAGCTACTAGAAAACTTATAAATTAGAATCCCCACTCTCCAGTATAGAAGAATTAAGCTAGGTCTGATGTATACATAACCTACTATAATTCATCTAAGCTCAAGCTAAAATCTTACACTAATCATGTCGAAGCAATCATGATCACGTTTCATTGGGACTAGCAACGTTAGAATTATATGCATACAAAACAAAGAAGAAAAAAGAAGAAGAAGAATATGACACCCCGGACAAAACAGATAATTAATCGACTAACAGAATCGATAGTCATATACCAAGTATTTATAAAAAAGAAACAAAAATTGATCGCCAAAGTTTACAATCCCTCAAAATTAAGTCTCATAACAATAATCATGTAAACCTCAAATAAAATTATCCAAAACCTAAAATGAAAAAGTCCAACACACTCCAATCATAACAAAATTCCTAGAGACCAAGCCAGTTTCAAAAAACCCACCTAGCGATTCAAGTTAGTAGGATCATGTCTAGCCTAGAAAACATCAAGCAGTCTTGGAAGTTGCACTCTTTAGGATCATACTGTAGTCTAACCACCTTGCTATGTTCTTCACAGGCACAAAGAACATACCTCAAAGAAAAATTAACGCAAAAGGAGGGTGGGCAAAAGGAGGATAGAAGGATAGGCGCAAGATCGAAGAAGTGAAACAGGAAACAAAATCAAAACGAGGAGCATCAGCTTGGCTTAGAAAAGTCGCCAGGCTTGATATAATTAAACCATCAACGTTTTAATGACGGCACATTGTAGAAACAGCATTAATGAAATAGCTGATCTGATGCCCAAACAAACGATAGAAGTGTGTTACATTCCATCCCCTTCTATCCCTAACCCCTCAACCAAATAGGGCTTTAGTGTATTGACTAATATCTCCTGTGAAATTTTCAGTTGGATATTTTTCTTGAATTCTTTTGTATACATTTTTCTGACTTTAAGGATCATCGTCAGAACAAGTTTGGTATAACAATTCTCAGGAAGGAACGAGGAATAGGAAATTTTTAGTCAGATATTATTAGGTATACAAAAGAAAAAAAAAAGGGCTATTTCACACAGCACATACTTAAAGCTGAAGTGTCTGTGCAGATCATGTGGCCAAAAACATCTGGAAAACAGCAAACAAAAAATTCAAATGCTGTGAATGTGATCAATTCCAAAACCGGGTCCAATTCCCGAACTCATATTCTAGTTTCTGTAAATTCTTGGGTAAAGGTTTAACACCCTCCCAACGTTATGAAAAAATTATACCAAGACCAATGTGCTCAATTCAAGTCGCCCCACATGATCAAGGAGATTTCACAGGTCAAGGCTTGAGTGCAAGTGCAAGACCCAACTTGGGAGCCATAGCATTGATGGTCTTGGAGTCGTACTCTGCTGAAACAGTTATTAAAGACTTCGGCCTCCATTCATGTTGGCAGAGCATGGAAACCCTACCATTGTCCGAAAACCGCGTCTTCACCACCGTCAACGGGTCCAAAGCATGAGAACTTCCAATGGTGAAACTATTTTCATAGGTAGAAAACCTATGAGTTAGTTCGGCAGCAACTGAATGGACAGGATTCACAAAATGAACGTACGATGCCTTCAGGGCCTGCCCTTTGTCCGTCCTAAAACCAAAGAGCTTACCAATTTAGCGGTGACAAATCTTCAGATCCAGTACAAAATAGAGCTATAAACGAAATTCAGATAAACAAATTATGAATTGGTCGGTCTAAGCATTTCTGTGTCAACAATAACCAGTACTTAAAACTGCCTGTCTTACCAAGTTCTACCTCAATCAAATGGTAATGTCCTCATGTTTCACAAACAACGTGAAGAGAAAATGCCCCCTATTCTCCCATCATTAACCTCTCAAGTGATATGGGGTCCTTGACTGAAGTATCCAAGTAAAATGCATTTGGGAGAATAGCGATTAGCTGAATATCCCTTATTTTCTTATTTCAGGAGTTTCTACAGCTTAGTTTGACTCTGAATCAAACACAATCTCACTTCAACAAGCACAAGCCCTCATACCGTATAATACTTGCAAGTTTCCTAATTGTCACATGGATGCTGGAACTGCAGATACCACGATATAATTGACCACTAGTGGGATATATACATTGCACTAAAAGCTGAAAGAAATGGATCAAAGAAACTGTGAAAAAAACTGCTGGTAATCTGTGAAATTTTCATTTTATTTATGTGAAATGCAAATTGCTTCCAAGTGATTGAACAGAATAATTTGACTGGTCACTGCACACTGCAGAGATTTGATAACAATGGCCACGAAATGCCAAAACAGACATTGCCTAATGACAAAGCAGCTCAGTCTGTGATTACAACATACCACTAGAGATAGTGACACAAGTAACAGTAATTGTATGGAATGTAATCATGCATTAATCCTGTATATATTATAGGGCTTCCAAATAAAACAAGAATTTGGGCAAAGCCAAAAATATTTTCAAATCCTTCTTAAGAGATGTGTGTACACAACACAAGTTAACAGGGTTATTTATGAAAGAACATTTCGTAAGACAGTTTTAATGTACACTTACAGTAAAAGAGCAGCAGAGAAATCTGGTTTGTTCAAACCAATTCCAGCATTGTACTTTGTGAATGATGCAGACGCTGTATCAAATCCAACTTCACCACCCAAAGAGAGCTCTTTGCTACCAATTGCTGCTGAAAATTCCAGGAGAGGTGCTGGATTCAGGCCAATGCTAGAATCAATGGCCGCGTGATGATGAAGGTACTGCAGATCCAGCTGAGACAATAAAAAGAAAAGTCAGATAATTTCACATGGCTGGCATACAGTTATTTCCGAATTACCACCATTTTGCAAGTATTTCTGACATTTGAAATAGTAGCAATTTTTTCTGACAACTTGTGCATAACCTTTCTACCATGACCACAAGGCACAAACTTATAGTCTATGCAGCATGATCATTACACATTGCCCACATTCTAAATGCACTCACCTTGCCAGACTTGTGATCAGGCACTTTGAAGCTTATTGCCGCTTTTGTGGAAGGAAAAATATTATTCACAGTGACTTTGGTAGACACCTGCACAGAGGTACATTTGCAAATAAGCCGGCATAAAATGTGAATGCATGCCAAGTGCAAATTATGCAAACATGAATCTGCACATCCAGAAAGTCATAGTATGTGTTTGCACTAAACAGCAATTAAAAAAACTATATACATGCTGGTTTGGCTAAAATCTGCTTCTTACATTAGAATAGGTATCAACTTTCACATCCACAATAGTATTTCCACTCTGGTACAGGGTATTAATGTCACCAAAAAAAAATTCATCCTTCTTCAATCCTGTGGCTGTAAGTCCCTGAAATGCAAAATTTAACTCAGATATCATTACTTGATTGTCAAAAACCTAAATGCTGTTCATAAATATGGACAAAAACATGAAAGCAACATTTAAGCAATAAATAAACTTTGACATCAATCCTAGGGTAGTTTGTTACAACTACTGAAAAATTAAGAAAAACATATAATTCAATTGATCATAGCTATAGCACATGTGTGTTTAATAACTTAAAAACATTATATCCTCTTGGAGCCAATTCTGACGTAAACCACAAAGTTAAAGAACATAAATACTATCTTAGAATAAGGGGAAAAAAATTTGCAACCAAATCACAACAAAAGGAATCGAACACTACCAATCCGGTGGGCCTGAACATTGACAATGTGAACTTGTGGTCAAAGTTGTAATCTTTTGTCAAGAGATCTGCATGAGGTAAACAAATTTGTCACTAAGTTGGCTTTATAATTACAAACTAACACATGAAAGAAGGGAAAAAACAACTAATTTGGGCTTTTAACAATCCTCTCTCGAAAAATAAGAATGCACTGGAAAAGTCCTTAAAAGCATCTAAAAAGCAAGACAATATTTGACTTGAAGCTCTGTTCCCAGACAGTTCAATACGTATTATTTTGAACAATAAAATCCCAAATCACCTACAGAATTATGCTCAAGTGTCTCATGAATGATCAATTCCTTGGACTGTAATATTTCTACCTCATCATAAAATTGCAATCATATGTATGATGAATCTCTAATTGCAGACATGTAGAAAGTTCCAAAACAACCATGTCATTTCCACATGTGGCATTACCAGTTTGATGCAAGGTAAATGATCCATCACCAGCTTAATCATATAAAAAACACATGCTTGTGACAGTTACACCACTGTCACCAAATCCAAGAAAACTGCTTCACTCAATTGCACACTTCATCTGACCAAATTTCTGATATCACTAACAGAAGGCACTTGTATATTATTCACTGAACACAAGTGATTGCATATATTAAAATATCAACATGTCATGAAACTGGCACACAAAAAGGTGCTGCAATCATGGGAAATAAATTGCGAGAAAATTACTCTCCTTTAAGCTACTTTGCTTGAACATACCTTTGGCTCTTTTGCCAATATCTGAAAATGGTGCCGGACTCCTGCCCATCTCTAAGAACAAAAGGTTTGTGGACTACACAAACTGAGCAAAGATGACAAACTTTAGTACACCTTAACAAAGACCCCTTCACTAAAGAACATGCAATTTGACAGATGCGAGATTCTTATAATAAGCAGTGATCCTGCAGATCCTTTAATCTAGATACCCAGACCAAAGAACCAAAAATGAAGATGTTGGTAAAACCAACAGAAATGGCTGCGCACATCAGCACATCTCCACATGTCCTTTTGGTTTCTATTTGAAGCTCTTATATAACTGACTCATATACCCTTACTTCATATTACAACAAATAACCCCATTTAAGCATCCATTAATAGCACAAATGAACCGCAAAGGTATAAAAGAAAACACAAAACGACTCAACAAAATGGCAATCAGGTTCAATCACAACTGATCCAACTCTACCACCAAGGTCCACAAGCATTAGATCACATAAAAAGCTAAAAAGAAAAAAAGAATAAATGCAACAAAATCTCAAATTTTCGTTGATAGAAGAACAAAATGAGTACCTAGTAACTCAAAAACCCTAAAACCGACAATTACGTTTCAATATAAGCACATGCCACAGAAAGAGCAAAAGATAGAGAAGGATTCGCACGTGAACGAAGTGATCCGTCAGAGATTCACAACGTCGATGAATAGCCGCCTACGACGACCCCAGTGGCGACTTGTGCGACGGTTCAGACGAGCAGCCCTCTGTATTAGATAAACTTTGGGAATAATCGTCAAAGAGGAGACGCGACCGCGTGCTCACTGAGGTGATGTTAGGGTTACAGTAAGCCGAAGCGCACAGATATAGAGGGATGTCTTTGGTTGGGCATCAAAGTCGAGGACGAGGCCCTTGATTTGATTGTGAGAGAGCTAAGTTGACCTACAAGTGACGCTTTGGATTCAAAATATAAATATCACGCAAATATGACATCGAGATTATTTGGTTTGTCAACAATGTCCTTAATTAAGAATAATAAAGTTTTAAATCCCCATTTTCATCAAAATAAAGATTTACTTGGATGAGCATATAAATTCATAACCTACCTTATTTGCTGACTCTAATTTGATGTAACAATTATGAATAAGATCTGTACAATTTAAGAAAGGCTCCACTAATCCTTTTTTATAAGTAAATAAATGAATGTATCATTTTTCTTTAATTGCCAAACAATAAAGACTCAGCTGACTTTACCATAATTAAATAACTTTAACCCTTCACTCGATTTAGATCAATTCAAAGAATTGAGGTAGAACAAAGCTAGATGAATTTTCCAATTATTGAGTCCTATATTCTTATGATGTAGGGGGAAACAAAAGTAAAATAAATCAACGTATCACCTAAACTTATATAGTATGGCTTGTACGGGTTAAGGTTATTAGCGATAGTGACATCGAAGTATTTTACAATATTTTTAAAGTCGAATTGGATATCAAACCGGTATTAAATTATTATAAAATTAGAATATAATAAATAAGGAGTAAAAATTATAAAAATAAGTAAAAAAATATAGTATAAAATAAAATACTTTATTAAAATAAAAAATACAGTAAAAACACCTATTAATATATAATAAATTTAATAATTTAAACTAATTTTGAATCTAATATAAAATTTAAAATAATAATAAAAGTGAAAAATGTATTTATTTATTTTCATTCATTTAAAAATTCATAAAAGATGAAATATATTTAAAGAAAGTCAATAGAAAGAACTCTAACCTTATTTTAATTTTTTTAAATGTCCTATAAACATGCTTGTTTATAGTTTAAATTTTTTTAAAAATTCTTAAATTATCTTAAACAAAATTACTTATATATATATTAATTAATAATTCAATTTATTAATCAAATTTATGACAAAAATAATTATTAGTTTTTAATAATAATAATTTAAAAATTTTAAATTAAAGTATAAAGAGATAAATTGAGAACCTAAATTTTGACAAATATAATTTATTAATGAGATTAAATAGATTTAGTATTTTTTAAGGATAAAAATAGTAATTCAGTTTTGACAAAAACAATTTAAAACAAAAATTTTAATTAAAATAAAAATATATAAATAAAAATATAATTTTTAAAAAAATTTAATAATAAGATCATGTAATAGAATTAAAAAGAAAAAACTTTCAATAAAAATAAAGGTTTTTGAAAAACACCCATTGACATTTCAAGTTTTTTATAATAAGACTTCTGCATTAATGATAAGTTAACATATGCCAAAAACAAAGAGTGTCAAGGACAATCTATTAGATCCATGTATTTAAATAACTGACACATTCTCTTGTTTCAAGGACTAGGCCCTACATATTAGATAACTATAACCTAATTTTTGGAAAAAGCTTACTAGTTTTTATAAGAAACTGATCGGTTTTTCACTTAATCGCCCAGTTTTCTCTTATAGAGATTACTAGCAGGTTAATTCTGCGCAAATGCGCAGTGAAAGTGCCCACTGAATTTATACGTAGGGAAAATTTTAACTTCATAGTTAAATAAAAATAATATGAAAATGTAATGAAATAATCATCGGTTGGGAGAAGAAATAAGATGAAATGACTTTCTTTGAGATACGATTAAAATAGTAGTATAAAGATACCTTAATCTATAAGTTTTTTAATTTGTGCTTCATAAAATTTCCTAGTCTCGAA
>JANIJH010000224.1:28268521-28285293 GCA_024520975.1 Erythroxylum areolatum
GCATAAAATATAAGCTCACCGTAAGGGACTAATTTAAGCACAAAATCACGAATTAAGAGTCAAAAAGTATATTAACAACCATAAAAGTGTAGCCAATTTATAAGATAAACTTGAGCTCAATCAGCGATCTCTCTCACCACAGGGGCCACTCCCTGCCACATCTGATTTGCATCCCCACTCACCGCCCATGGTATATTAGCCCTTAATTGAGTCCTAAAAGTTTCCACCATGTCTCCTTGTAGTCTCCACCATCTGATTTTGCGAAATCTCTCGGTAAATCGTTGAGCCCTCCATCCTTTAATTTGTAGATCTAAAACTAGCAATTTATGTTGGGTTGATAGGCATGCGGCCGGAAGTACTTTGTAATCCTTGCACCAAGATCTGGCTCTTGTCCTGATAAGGATATAATCAATTTGCGTCTTGGTAGAACTATTCTGAAACGTTACCAAGTGCGCTTCATTTTTCTTAAACAAGGAATTTACTATCACTAACTCATATGCGATGGCCATGTCTAATAAATCAACCCCGCTATCATTCCTAGATCCGTATCCAAAGCCACCATGAGTCCCTGTATATCCATCTGAGTCTACCCCTATATGCTCGTTAAAATCCCCTCCTAGGATGATTTGCTCATCCAAAGAAATTTGTTGAAGCACCCCATCCAGCTCCTCCCAGAACATTTGTTTTTGTTGATCGTCTGCGCCAGCTTGAGGTGCATACGCACATACTACGTTGAGAACCCTACTACTTAGGACAATTTTTGCCACCATTATCCTGTCATTGACCCTTGTGATCTCCACTACCTTATTCATTAGTCTCTTGGCCACTAGTATACCTACCCCATTCTGCTTCCTCGGACTGACCGAGTACCATACTTTGAACCCCCTATCTCCTTTGCTTTGGCTTCTGCCCACCTAGTCTCCTGAATGCATGCTATGTGTATCCTATACTTGGCTAAAATCGTTACCAATTCCAAAGACTTTCCTATGAGAGTTCCCACGTTCCAAGATCATATTCTTATTAAATCATCTTCGGCTTTGTTCTTGCAAGTTTCGCGTGCCGACCCACTTGCATTGAGTCCATTCACTCTGTTGGACGACATCCCTCTTAATCCGCGCCTCTTACGTTTCTCGCAAGTTCTATCTTAATAAATCCTTGAAAGCTAAACTAACCAACCCCTCCCAAGAAATAATTATAGTAATATATCTAGAAATCCTATTAATAAATAAACAAATAAAAATAAAAATAAAAATAAAAAAGAATAAATAAATAAATACATAAATAAATAAATAAATAAATAAAAATAATATAATAAAATGAAATAAATAAGAAATAGAAAATAATAAATGGATATATATATATCTAATAAAATAAATAATAAAAGGAAACAAAACAAATTTTTTTCACTTTTTTTAATTTATTAAAAAGACTAATAGCATAAAATTAACAATTAAAAAAACTTTACTAGTTAAAAAAAGTTTTAAAATTAATTTTAAAATTAATTTTAGTTTTTTTCAAATATATATATATATATAGATAATAAATTTAAAATATTAATAGCAATAATAATAAAATAGTAATAAATAATAATACTAATAAGAATTGTAAATATAAGAAATAAATAAATAAATAGTACTAGTAGTAATAATAACCATACAGATGAAAATAAAGAATAATGATGACTAATAGTGATAACAATAAAAATAATACGGATAATAGTATTATAAATAATAAAGATAACTATTATTATTATTACTAATACAAATAGACAAACTATGACAGCCGAATCATAGATAATGTGTGGTATAATTATAAAGATGGCAGAGATACGGTACTCACAGCTGATAGGTGACAGGATAGGCTGCTCCGCTGAATTGTCAGACTGTGATGTGTCAAAGTTGTCTGCTCCCTCTGTTAACTTATGCTCTGTTGTCGACAACAACAGCACTATCTGCAGCTCTGAACTTCGACTACCGCAAGTAACACAATGTAGCACCATCGGTAGCTTCAAATGATACTTATGTTAAAGCCAACAAATAAAAGTATGCATGCAGTGTGAAATCATGACGTTTTAATAGAGGTTATAATGATCTCAATCTTAAGGTTGTAAGTAACAAATTAATATTTGTAACTTATATTTAATAAATGTTTGTATCATAATTTACTCATAATAATATTTTTCGTCTTATTTCTTTCAATTTTAGTTGAGTTACGATTTTTTTCATTTTCATATGGATCATTCGGAAGTAGTCTCTTTATTAGTTATGAGTAAGATTATATACAGCTATCTATGAATCCCACATCAAGCAGAAATTTTATTGGGTTGTTATTATTTTTATCGTTGTCATGATTTTATTCTTTCTTGCTAATGATTCTACCAATAATAACATATATCAAATATTCAAAATAACAAGCGAAAGTTATTTAGAATATATCTTCTTGTACTAAGTTATAGGCATGTAATTTAGTTAAACTAGAAAGTGAATGGAAACAATTTTTTATCTGATAATTATAGTTGTTAATTGAAATTTTAAAGCTTTACGAGAGTACTTTTTCTCGGAAATGTAGAAGGAGAGTTTTTTCTAAAGTAACTATGAAAATCGTGTAAATGTCAACATAACCTGAAATGGAGTGGCTGTTCAACTTTAACGAATAGGAGGAAGTAATTGTGCTAAGAAATTTAAGCCACAAAATGTTGGGTTTAATATACGTCTTATTCTATGAAAGTCCAATCGGAATCTTAAGAATATAACAATTGATTTGTTGAGCCAACAACACCATCCCTCTCATTCAGGTCTTAACCAAAACGTACGGTCGCTGTTTAAGTAGTAGGTACCTGTATATGTTGGACTTTCCACAGTCTTATACCATTATCATTGATTTGAAATATGTAGTTGTACAAATACTCGTAGTAGTAGTCGGCCGCTGATAATGATCCCTTTTCTTATAGATTTGGTAATTTCATTTCTAGATATAAGCATGATTAATCTGGACGAACCAATGAGTAAATGCACACAGATGACAGAACAACTCTTTGCACTTAACAAAGGACGCCGTCTTATAGGCAGTCATTGTCTAAATTCTTAAAACACCATCACCAATTTACAGCACTTAGGATGCATCGAAAACATTTAATTCATTGATTACTATTCACTAATTCTAAATAAAATGCGCATATATAGTTTCCTTGAAGAAATTGTTTTTAGGTCTACTACGTTTGATTTTGTTATCTACCCTCATAAATAAATAAATAATCAAAGCTAGAATTAAAACGGGAGGAGAGATTTTGACAACGTCCATGACAGGCAATTTCCTTTTGGAAGTTGTGGTAGTAGGTGAGTGAGATTGCTCACCACAAATGATGACCAAAGCCCACCATAAGCCACCTATGCGTTAGGTAAACATCTTACGTGGAACAATGTTGGTGGCTTCCAGTCAAACAAGACATCCACGTACCTACACAACCGTGAATATCTTATTTTTATGCATTTCTTTGCTGCTGTGTAATACCCACATCACCCATACCCCTCACCTACCTCCATGCAATTTTTGGTTTCTAAAGAGACTTTTATTTGGTGTTCACTAGACCACCTTAGCTTCAACCAATACCCAATTGAGAGCCGCCCCATTTAGGACCACCAAAATAATTGTTGAATTTTAAGTCCGATAACTTGTAATATCTCATTAATTAACCACTTCTATATTATTAATTGTTATATTTGAAGAAGGGTTTATGGAGGGACTAGTGTACCTGATTGTTCCCACAAGTTTGGACTTTCGCTTCATATGTTGGACTTTGTCCTAAACAAGTTGTGCAATTCCAATCAACTCCTTCCCACCAGCCACCACCTACTTGTATATTTACCTCCGTCGTACTGCTCAACCCGACCAGGGAAGCAAAACCAAACACCTACCTTCTCTTATTTTTTGCTCCCTTAGTCTCCAAACTATTTTCATTTTCTTTCTCCATTAACAACAATGGAAGCAAAAGATGATCGACAGGAGTTCATTTTTCGTTCCAAGTTGCCCGACATCTACATCCCAAATCACCTCCCTTTGCACACTTATTGCTTTGAGAACATTTCCCAATTCAAAGACAATCCTTGTCTGATCGACGGTCCCACCGGACAAATCTACAGTTATGCTGACGTTGAACTTATCTCGCGTAAAGTCGCTTCCGGCCTCAACAAGTTAGGCATCGAACAAGGTGATGTTATTATGCTTTTGCTCCAAAACTCCGTGGAGTTTGTGTTCGCATTCCTAGGCGCGTCGTTTCGTGGGGCTATCAACACAACCGCAAACCCATTTTACACTCCGGCGGAGATAGCGAAACAAGCGACTGCGTCAAAGGCGAAGCTTATAATAACACAAGCAGCTTACGCCGGGAAGGTTAAGCAATTCGCTAAAGATAATGACGTTAAGTTGATGACCATCGACTCACCACCTGAAGGTTGTTTACATTTCTCGGAGTTGTCAAACGCTGACGAGAATGACAGCCCCGCCGTCAAAGTAAACCCCGACGATGTCGTCGCGCTTCCGTACTCGTCGGGGACCACAGGGCTTCCTAAAGGAGTTATGTTGACGCACAAAGGTCTTGTGACAAGCGTGGCCCAGCAAGTAGACGGAGAGAACCCCAATCTCTATTTTCACGACAAGGATGTTATTCTCTGTGTTTTGCCATTGTTTCACATATACTCGCTTAATTCTGTGTTGCTTTGTGGGCTAAGAGTTGGCGCAGCTCTCTTAATTATGCCAAAGTTTGAGATCATATCCTTAATGGAGCTTATACACAAGTACAAGGTCACGATCGCTCCTTTTGTGCCACCCATTGTTTTGGCAATAGCTAAGAGCCCTGAAGTCAATAAGTACAACCTGTCGTCGATTCGGATGGTGATATCCGGCGCAGCTCCGATGGGCAAGGATCTTGAAGACACAGTTAGCGCAAAGTTGCCAAACGCCAAACTTGGTCAGGTAATTATATTCAACGAAGGCTTACGCGAATTTTCTATTTTACATGAAATAAAGAGGTTTTCAACGATATATTGGGGCTGTTAGCACAAATGAAGAACTTGCTTTCTGATAATATTGTCTTTTTTTGGTCGGGTACTATCAGGTCATTATGATCTAAAAAATTTGAGTTTAATTAGATGATTTATGAAAGATCATTAATTAGTAAATAACTCCAACAACTTATCAATGCCTAAAGTAGTGGGTACGTAAATGTCTTTGTTTCCGGTACTACTGGTTGAGGAACTGAAAGTCTTCATCTCATAATTTTGTGAAGGGATATGGCATGACAGAGGCAGGTCCAGTGCTATCAATGTGCCTGGCATTTGCCAAAGAAACTTTTGAAATCAAATCTGGCGCTTGCGGGACAGTAGTGAGAAACGCCGAGATGAAGATTGTTGACCCGGAAACTGGCGCTTCGCTACCCAGAAATCAAGCTGGCGAGATTTGCATCAGAGGGGACCAAATCATGAAAGGTGCTTCTTCTTAATCCTACCCTTCTTTACTGCCTTTTCCTTTTATTGTACATCAAATTTAATTAAAATTCTGCATGATCCCATCTTTTGGGCATTTCTCGAAAATTTCAGTTCAAGTTGTTCAACCACTAATTGATAAAGAATTTGAATGTTGGTGAGTGAGATACAATAAATTAAATAACAATAACAAATTGTGTAGAAGTGAATGTAAATGTTTCTTCTTAATTTAGAACAGGAAATTTATAAACAAATTGAACATTAATATTTTGGGTCACTTTGACAAAACAATATTACCTTCACACGCTTGTCTAAATGGTATTAGGTTGAACCCAAAAGAGGATGCGTGTATAATTTTTATCCATTATTATGGCCTTTGCCTTTTACTTTTTCTCATATTTATCTTTTGGATCTAGGCTAAGGTGACTTTGCTCACCTACTCCCAACCTTTAATTCAGATGTGGGACCAACTCAATTTTTAGGTATCGCGATCTGTTGTTATTGCTGCCCATAATGCTTACAAGTAGACATTCCATGTCCACTTTTAAATTTTGGGTTCATTCAGTTTTTAACTTAGTTATAAATTAATCGAAGCAAAATTTAATAAACATAGGCTTCAGAGAAATAGTTGTTCAAAAGTTGACTTTGTAATGGCGAATTTATTCATATACGTGTGAATTTCCAATCAACAACAGCTGTTTTTGATTATCTTCTAAGAAAAAGTCTTGCTCTAGTTTTTATATTAAAGTCCTGCTCCTTGAGAAAGTATACACGCCACTACTTGTTAAGTAATTGACAAAGTCAATTACTTGATGTATATTAGCATTTTCTAATCATCTTAGCCAGAGATAGCGCGTGCACAATTTTTTTTGGCATTTTTTTAAATTTGGATATTAGGTAGGTTTTAATTATAAGAAGACATCTTTAAGTTATTTATATTTAGATTGATTCTCGTTCGAATCAGGTAGGTTTCTTACATAAAGTAAAATTCTGACTTTAAATTTTAAATAAATACATACATAAAGAAAGTTCAAACTCGTAATTTCGTTTAAGCTAAAAGAGTTACTCACCGACTTGCAGAGATGTTTTGCGTTCTTTGTTCTTACCCGAGGGAAGATACAATAACAAAAAGAAAACATATTTTAGAAAATGGGAAATTAACAAATCAATTCAATGCAGGCTATCTAAACGACCCGGAGGCAACAGAGAGGACAATAGACAAAGACCGATGGTTGCACACGGGAGATATTGGGTACATTGACGATGATGATGAGCTGTTCATCGTGGATCGGTTGAAGGAGTTGATCAAATACAAAGGCTTCCAAGTGGCCCCCGCTGAGCTCGAGGCAATGCTGATCGCCCACCCAAATATCTCTGACGCTGCGGTCGTGCCGTAAGTTCAGCCGGAGAATAATATTGATTATACTTTTACCTGCTTTGAATTTGACTACCAACTGATCACCGTTTGGTGTGTTTCAGAATGAAAGATGAGGCTGCAGGGGAAGTCCCAGTTGCATTCGTTGTGCGATCATCAAACGGTTCAAATATCACGGAGGACGAAATAAAACAATACATCTCGAAACAGGTGAACACTTGAATCTATATAACTCGGACAAAAAAGATAAAAAGACAATTATAGACGGCGTCGTGTCTAAGATATCTTCGATATTAGTCTTTCTTTGACTTGGACTGCTGGCAGCAAGACGGAAGGTGCTTCTTTCTTAACGTATAAAATTTAAAAACGCATTCGTATCCTTAATTTCTAATGACGCAAAGAATGTGAGAGTGTCTGACTGACCTTATGATTGATGTACTGAAAAGCAGCCTTGAAATTGAAATGTCACTGTCCTAGCAAACTTATTGGAACTGATCAACAATCTACCAGTCACCAATTGGGTCCATGTCCGTTGATAATTATTTGTCTTGGATTAGTTTTAACGAGATTTGCTCTTATTTTATTAAAGCGCACGTCATCTGAAGTTAAAGCTTGTTCTTATGATTGTGTAGGTTGTATTCTACAAGAGAATTTACAAGGTTTTCTTCACCGAATCAATTCCTAAAGCTCCGTCGGGCAAAATTTTGAGGAAAGACCTCAGAGCAAGGCTTGCTACAGCTGTTGTTTCTAATTAATTGACGTGTATTCTATAGCCAACAAAGTAGTGGACATCCAAGAAAAAGAGAGAGGGAAGACAGAGAACTGATTATATGATATTCGACCTTTTGTAAGATTCGGCAAGCAAGGCCAAGGAAGAGTCTGATATTGATATTGTATTGATTTGTTTTGTACATGATGTTACGAACGCCAAAAACATACATGTGCCGCACCTTTCACAAGGTATTGCAGCTTCTTCTTCTTCTTTTTTTTTTCCCTTCCCTCCAAGGACATTGACATTTGTTGCTAAATTGTTCTCCATGTGTTTCATTGTTCATAAATTGTTCTTTGCTGTTTGAAATTTAGTGGGCCGATGTGTTTGTTCCCCATGATATTTGTCACCAGCCTTTATATGTGGTTTGGTTTATGGGATGTCTCCGTAAACAATGGGCTTGCGTTGCAGCTTTAAGAAAGGGGCATTGGAAGTATCGTTAATGTTCAATATCTTCGGTGTGGTGATGTTCCCTTGAGGGTTATTGCGCTTGCATTGTCGGTTGAGATAATTCATGTATTAGTATTTTTTTGTTTGGATGAAAGAAAGAATATATTAAGCTTTTAGGATCATGTATTAGTAATTTGATAGAATGATGGTACAGGTAGTTTCTGCCGATTGAGAATATTCCAACATCATGCCTTCTTCTCCTACTATTGCAGGCCGCTCCTTTAGCTGCTAAGGCCTTGTACCCTTTCTGAATGGAACAAATAATGTCTAAAATGGCTGGACACAGGATCCAAAATTGTGGTGGTCAGTGAAACAAAAGCCCTAGTTTTTATGACAAATCATCTGTCCACAAGCTTGCTATAGAAATTGTATATAACACTAGTCAGAGCCTTTTAAACATCAAAAATGCACTTTGAAAGTTGACATTTACACTAGTATACAAGTTAATATTCAAATTGAATTTTGACATTGACAAAATATTTAAAGTAGATCATAACACTACAAGGAGAATAGAAATTGGGGACAGAAAAACAACAGCAGAAATCACACCGTCGCAAATTACCAACGGAATTAACATGTTCATCGGAAATATTGACTTGAAAAAATAATTTAGCGATGGTCACAATACCGTCGGAAAAGAAGCGCGGGAATTGATGGCGGGTGAATGTAGTTTGATATTATCGAGAGGATTTAATGACGAAAATTTTTGTTGATAAATTGAAAAATATATGCGACGTTGTTTGCTTGCGGTTGAACGTTATTAAATTGAAGAAAACGACGTCATTTGGTTTTTGGTTTAACACCAAAAAATGTCGTTTTGATAACGTTATAAGCCTCCCGAATTAGTTCCCCCCTTAGCAACGGTCACAATATTGTTGGAAAAGAAGCGTGAGAATTGATAGCAGGTGAATGTAGTTTGGTATTACCGAGGGGATTTAACAATGAAAATTTCCGTCGATAAATTAAAAAACCTATACGACACTGTCTGTGTGCGGTTGAATGTTATTAAGTTGAAGAAAACGACATCGTTTGGTTTAACACCAAACAACGTCGTTTTGATAATGTTATAAGCCTCCCGAATCATTTCCCTCCCCACCCCCTACCGTCGGCTCTCCTTCTCTATTCTTCGCCTCCCTGCTGTGTTTGCATCTTCTCCTCTAATGTGTCATCATCAGTTGGTCGTCCGTTGTCATCAGCATCGTGGAACAGTGGTGGTGCATCGGAAGGAGTAGGTCTTCTCCCTCCATTTGACTTTATTTTCCTTCCCACTGCCACTGGTACATATGTCGTTAATAATTTGATTTTTTGGGGGTATGTTTGAGTTATTTGTTTGGTATGTTTGAGTCTTTTGTGAATGGGTAACAACATTTTAGATTGAAATGTTAGTGTTAGAAGGTTAAGTTTTCAAATTTCTTTTTAAAGTTGGGATGATTTGTTGATGCATATGAGGTATTTGATGAAATGCCTCTTGTTAGAAATTTTAGTTAATTTGTGAAGATGGAGTTGATTTGTATCAGAGAATGAGTGTATGGGTGAGTGTACATGCATATTTGGGGGTCATGTATAATAATTGAAGAAGATCATTGTCACTTGTATAATTAAGCTACATTAAGAAGCATTAAGATAGTTATATACTAGAGACCTAATTAAGTACCCTAGTAAATATTGGAAAAATCTGAAATAAACATTTTATGCATAGTATTTACATCATAATTAGCATCATTTTGCATTCTTAAGAACAATGCTTAAATTCATGATAAGTATAGCATTATACTTAAGACTTTTCATATGTTTTCTAATATAGCCTAATTCCTCCTCTACATTGTTTTCTGAGGGTAGAATGATAATTCCCATCTCTAATTTAAAATAAAAACTAGGTAACTCTTGTTCCTCTTTTATAACTTAGATTATGTGGATGAATTATATCTTAATTGAACTTGATTAGACTTTGATATCGATTAGGACTCAACGTCCTTATATGCATAAAAATTTATTAATTAAACTTGTCCTTTTCAAATAATTAGGCATTTTAAGTAAACTTAAGGCCTATAAGCCTAAAGAAGGATGACGAGTCGTAAATTATCATAGAACATTATTCCTTAAGAATTAATTCATAAACCAATATATGTATGCTAAAAACAAACAAAAAAGACACATCAACCTTTAGATATCCATCTTATGTTTAACCCTCAAGCCTTCATCATAAGACACATGAAGACTTAAGAAGAATCATTATCTTCCTTTAGAAGATTCATTAGGATTATTCCTATGTAAAATTTCATTTGAAATACATTTACCTGTCATAATATATATATATATATATAGATATAGAAACTTCAACGAACTGTAGGGGATAAATTATCATTTAATCTTAATTGTTGACTCAAGTCAATCTCAATTATCCATCCCTTTATATAAGGTGGATGATGTCAACATGGTTCACTTGATAATTTTTTTATAATTGTCAATAAAGAAAATACCACGTAATCTTTGGTTATTAAAAAAATTATAGATTATTGTGGCCTTGAGAGGGCTAATCTCTTATCTGCTTGACATACTCTTTAATTCACATTTAAATATTTCATACAAATGGAATATACTTTAGAACCAAATGTCACATAATGCTTATCGTAAAATAAACAATATATATTTAATGTTAGTGACTTCACATTTACATGTAGAGATATACTTCACGTTCACTTCACCTCAAACGACTATATCCTTCACACATTTATACTTGACATTTTCATACTTAGTTTTGTAATAAAATTTGAAATCTTTTGTATATGTGATTGATACTTAGCTATCATATTTGATTAGTACTACATCAAGTTAGTTTTAGTAATTTCCCAATGAACTAAGAAACGGCTAAATAAAACCGTATATTGTAATGCAATTAAAAATGAATTAAATACAACTTTCATTATAGATAAAGTAATACATGATTATTTCTTACAATTCTATGATGTTGTACCAATATTGAATGAGAAAACAAACCTTATGGTAAATTTTCTTCCATCTAAATCTCATCTATAATTTCTATCCACATAACTTTACAAACCTAAGTCATTACCTTAATAACATAATACGTAATCATGTATACCTTTTATTATGCCTCAGTATTCTCTTTACTGCTTTTAATGAGTCTGAGACAGATTTAACTAATATATGCTCGATACTTAGTCTTTTACATATCATTTACATATATAAGACTTCCAAGTACATTGAAATAAAAAACTTCCTTCATTTCTTCCTTTTCTTATGGTGTTATTGCACAAATCTTTTAACTGACACCTTCACTTTTAACAATAGAATAATCAATTCGCTTGTTTGAGGATCTCATTTATGAAAGTGAAGCAATTTTTTGGTTGATGTCTTCAAATCTTTAGTTTGAGGATGCACTCATCTTCACTCATGCTTTTCATTTTAAATTCATATGACAACCATTTTATAATTTTCTTAACAAACTCAAAATCATTACATGTAATTAAAATATCATCCACATATAAAGTAAAATACTCATTTATCTTTAGATCTTTTACAAAATGAAGTTATCACATTGTTATTAACCCTATATATATTTTGGTCTTCATCAATCATATGGAAATGATATGAAATTATGAAAACAAAGTGTACCATTATATTGAGAACTACTTTAGGCTGTAAGCTGATTTCAATAATTGACATATTTTATGATCTTCAAATGTCTTAGAAAAATCTAAAGGTTATCCATCCATCCATCCATCCATCCATACATCCATATGTATGTATGTATGTATGTATGGATACATACATACATACACACACACACACACACATACACACACACACACATATATAGATACACACACACACACACACACACACACTCACTCTCTCTCTCTCTCTCTCTCTCTCTCTCTCTCTCTCACACACACACACACACACACACACACACATGTTATCCATACATACATACATAGATATATGAGCTACAATTTTAGTTGTTCTTGGTTATAGGAACTCATTTGTTGGCAGTATTTATTTTCCAAATGAGATTGAAGAGAAGCTTTAGCGATATTGAAATGACATTACTTTCCTTATGTTTTGACAATGTCAACAATTACTTTGCAAACATTTTAATCGAAATTGTATCAATTTCTATATTATTGATTGTAGCTCTGACATCATCTTCTTTCACATACTTCAGGAAGATCCTTTTGCGTGTCAGTTGAGGTCAGTGAATTTGTTTTCGACAATGTTTTTTGAACTTAGTTTAATTTGGGTATTTGTTTGTGGTTTGTACTTTACATGGCTGATTCAATTTGGCTTACACGAACTGAAACTTGTTTGTGGTATGAACATCGATTTATCAATGTATTAATATAAGATGAGTTTGACTTATATTATTGTTCCAATTACCTTAATTATGTAAATCTATTATTTCATTGACGCACTTTGATATGATTAGGTTCTGTTTCCTTTTCATGTGTGAATTTTTACATGGTTATTTTTTTAGTTGTATATGTTAAACTAATTTATTAATTTAAGTATTCATATTTTTATGAATACTTATTATATTTGGCACTAGTAATATTTAATATAGGTTAAATATCAACCTTTTAACATTAATTCTCTTTTAACATATACGATTACAAACATAAATGTTCGATGATGAGTATACAAATATTTTACAGCTCAACCATAAACCTTAACACATAACCTATGATGGAGTTTCCATGAAGCTTTCGATAATTATTACCTGGAGTCTAGGAGTCAAAACGAGAACTTGTTCTGTTGATTCACAAATCTTATCTTAGATGTTTTGTAATCTTTGACTAACATTAATGATACTAACTATGAATTCACTATTTTGAATCAATAGTTCTCCACAAATGAGTTTCCAGGATAGATCTTGGATGTATAGATGATTAACACCTGATGGTTACATTAATCCTGAATTTATTTTAGGAGTTGAAGCTTTTATTCATTATGCATGTTCTCAACTTACATATATGGATGGGCCAATGATCAAATGTCTATGTAAAAAATGCAAACAAAAATGTTTCCTTCCTACTGATGAAATTAATGGGCATTTTCTGAGAAAAGGGTTTGTCCCCAATTATTTTGAGTGGACACGACATGGGGAACCGTTGATTTCTAGCACCTCAAGGGGTAATAAAGCACAATCGTCTGTCAACTTAAATGAGTATGAAGGGGGATTGGATTTTAAAACAATGTGGATGGTACTGAAAATCCGTACATGCAAATGGTTTATGATAGAGCCGGTTATACCTTTTAAGAAAATAGGAAAAATCTTGAAGAAGAACCTAATCCATAAGCAAAATAATTTTTTGACTTACTAAAGTCAGCAGACAGAGAATTGTGGCCAAATTGTGAGACAATGACCCAATTATCTTCAATTGCTCGAATATTAAACATAACATCTGAAGGACATATTTTGGACCGTAGTTTTGATAAAATTATTGAATGGCATAATGAATCATTGCCTGCTGATCATACAATGGTTGATAGTTTTTACAATATAAAGAAACTTATTAAAGGTCTTGGTTTGCCTATTGAAAAGATTGATTGTTGCAAATTGAGATGTATGTTGTATTGGGGAGATAATGTGGACTTAGAAGAGTGCAAATTTTGTGGTTAAAAAGCCTAGAAAGTGTTCAATGAAATAGAAATTAGTACCATAAAAGTGGATTTATTATTTTCCGCTAACTTCGGGGCTTCAAAGACTTTATGCTTCTGATGTTACTGCATCTCACATGAGATGACATGCTGAACACGAACAGGAAGACGAAGTAATGAGTCATCCATCAGATGCACTGGCATAGAAACATTTCATTGACATCCATCTTGATTTTGTAGTTGAATGTCGAAATGTTAGGTTGGGATTGTCGATGGATGGATTCCAACCTTTTGGTCAATCTGGGTAGCAATATTCATCATGGCCGATCATAGTAACTCCTTATAATTTGCCTCCTTGGATGTGTATGAAAGAGGCATATATATTATTGACTGTGATTGTGCCAGGGCCTATAAAATAGAAGCATAAAATTGATGTTTTCTTACAATTATTGATATCTAAATTGCAGCATCTTTAGGATTATGGTGTTCGAACATATGATGTCTCTCTGAAACATAATTTTGTGTTAAGGGAAGCTTTGATGTAGACCATTAGTGATTTTTTGGCATTTTCCATATTATCTGGATAGAGCACAGCTAGAAAATGGGCTTATCCTTATTGTGGCAATCATTCTAATGTGTTTTATCTTCGAAACATGGGCAAAATATGTTGGTTTGATAATCACAGGAAATTTCTTTCTTAAGATCATTCATTTAGGTGCAATAAACATAAGTTCATTAAGAATAGGGTGGTAAAAACACCTTCTCCTCCTCTAAAAGCTGGTGAAGAGATTTTGCAAGAGATTGAGGAATTAGGCTTATTGAAAGTAACAAAATTTGAAGCCGATGAAGTTAATACAAGCATTAGTAAAAACTTTAGTTGGAGAAAATGAAGCATATTTTGGGATTTGCCATATTGGAAAATGAATTTGATAGTCATAATCTAGATGTGATGCATATTGAGAAAAACATTTTTTTACAACTTGTTCAATATCATTATGAACATCGAAGGGAGGACAAAAGACAATGCAAAATTACGAGCGAATTTGCAACTTTTTTGTAAAGGGAATGGGTTATATAAAGATCTTCACACCGGTAAATATCTGAAAGCATGTTACACTTTGGACAAAAGACAAAAAGGGGCTTTTGTGTGAATGGTTGAAAAGTCTAAAGTTTCCTAATGGCTTTGTTTCAAACTTGGTTAGGTGTGTGGAACTGAGGAAGTACAAACTATCTGGAATGAAAAAGTCATGATTGTCACATGTTTATGCGAAGGCTAATTGTAATTGCATTTCAAGAGTTGCTACCAAATAAGATTTGGGAAGTAATAACAAAATTAAGTATTTTTTTTTAAAATTTTAACATCATCTAAATTCAAGTTGGCTAAAATGGAAAAACTAGAAGAGGAAATTCTAATAATTTTGTGCAAGTTAGAAGAGATTTTTCCTCCAAGCTTCTTTGACTGTATGGAGCATCTACTTGTGCATTTAGCACACAAGGCAAAACTAGCTAGACCAGTTCAATATTGATGAATGTATCTATTTGAGAGGTAAGTCAACAAATATTATTGCAATAGCCATATTACTATAATGCAATAACCATATTACTATGTTTTTACTACAAAATTGTAATAATTATTTTCTCCAATATAGGTATTTTCATCACTTGAAAAAAAAACAAGGCCAAAGTTGAAGAACTGATATGTAATGCTTATTTAGTGGAGGAAGCTTCTAACATCCTGTCTCCATATTAAGGGTTAGAAATTAGATTTCAATAATGGAGAAGATCATAATGTGAGAATTAGAAAAAAATTTGCATTTCATGCTCAGCATAATATCGGCATACATGCATGTGAATTTGAATTTTTGCACACATGAAAATAATTGTACATGCACTCATTGACATTCTGAGTATATTAAGTTGTAATGGGATATGTTGAGAATTGTGGTTATAATGAATGAGTTAAATGAAATGGAGTAGAAGGACTAGCAAATAAAAATTTAATTGTTGGATTTTAGTGAATAGAAGTTATTTGAGAAGTTACTAGGAATGAATAGTTAAGGGAGTTAAATTTGATCTAAAACTTTCATGAATAAACTGTATTGCTCTAGATGGATTTGTAAAAAATTATCTTCATAGAAGTTTGTAGATCTTTCTTTTAGCTTTCCATTGATATAAATTTTGTAATTTTTGGATATCGGAGTGAAAAGTTATGGTCTTTATAAGTGGAGATGCTCAGGAGTATAGG
Source organism: Erythroxylum areolatum (assembly GCA_024520975.1). NCBI lineage: Eukaryota > Viridiplantae > Streptophyta > Magnoliopsida > Malpighiales > Erythroxylaceae > Erythroxylum > Erythroxylum areolatum. The sequence continues at coordinate 28,284,463 of JANIJH010000224.1, forward strand.
ATGTATTGTTTGGTGATAACGTATTGTTTGGTGATGACGTGTCGTTTGGTGAGGATGCATTGTCTGGTGAAGACGTATCGTCTAGTGATGATGTATCGTCTAGTAAGGATGCTTCGTCTAGTGAGGACTTATCTTCTAGTGAGGACACTTCATCTGGTGAGGATGTATCGTCTAGTGATGACGCTTCGTCTGGTGATGACATATCGTCTGGTAACGTCATATTGTCTGGTGCACTGTTCATCTGATCCTATCATCTAGTCCCACTTTTGTCCCTATAGATGATAGAATTTGTCTTCAAGGTCTTCATGAAGGTTGTAGATCTTGAAGTCCCCTTTGGCACTATCTAAAGAACTACTTAATCCGATATTTTTAGAGAAAGCTATGCCATTGCAAGATATCTTCTATATACTGTTCATAACTTTCTTTTGGTTACTGTTCATAATGTATCTTCTGGTCCAATTATGACCCTTTATATGACAAAATCTCACTTCAATGTCTACAAAAAAGTTGTAGATATTGAAGTCCTCTTTTGAATCCTATAAGAATGATCTTGATCTGATATCTTTAGAGAAAGTTATGCTATTTGTCCTAAACAAGTTCAATATGATGGAGGATGGAATCTTGTTTGATTCCTTCAGCCCAATCCTTGTTATCCGAACTCTAAACGAAGTGATCCTTAAGACAATAGATTCCTCACACATTGTGCTATCTCTCCACAAAAATTGGTAGCATTCTAAATTGAGCAGAAAAAGATTGATTGAATGAAAGTGAGGGAATTTGTTGGAATAGTGAACTGGTGTTGTTTTACTGAACACACTTCAGTATTTTGAT
>JANIJH010000224.1:28305756-28316707 GCA_024520975.1 Erythroxylum areolatum
ATGAATCCAAGCTACTCATGGTGGAGTCGGTGGTGGAAATGAAAAGGAAAACCTATGCAAAGATTCTACCCAGGGAACCCCAAAGGGAACCCTGGGTGGTGAGGCCGTGAATTCTTTTGTTCTCTCTTCGTTCGTCTGTCTCTTCTCTCCCTGAATGTTCGATCCTCCTAGCTGCTAGAATATTGATGTATATATATGTCGGCACTCTCCACTCGTCAAAAAATAGGTTTCTTCTCAAAGCGGGTTGCTGGGTCGGTTATGCACAGTATGAGAGTTTTCCAATTTTAGTTCGGGTGCCTGACTGTTCGCTGCAACGAGGAAGGAGCTGCGCCGTGACGTGTACTTCTTGGATCGCTCGCTGCGGCGAAACAATTAATAGATGCCGCGGTGCGCTGTCGCCTGATGATGCGCCGTGATAGATAATTGGTTTTCACCGTGACGTGCCTTCTTCTCGTTGCGCCGCAACGTGCGGTGAGGACTTCACGCCCTGTTGACTCTTCTGATCTTTTGACTCTTTTTTTCCTACAATATAAAATAACAATTTGCAGTATCAATTGTACTTAGAAAAACTATAATGCAATTAATGTCAATGTGCAACAATTTTACTAACAAATTGCATAAAATATAAGATCACCATAAAGAACTAATTTAAGCACAAAATCACTAAGTAAGAGTCAAAAAGTATGTTAAAAACCATGAAAGTGCTACCAATTTATATGATAAACTTGGGCTCAATCAAACTACAAGTATGTTGTTCATTTGGTGACCGCGGATGCTCTGATTGCTGCGATGAGGTGCTACGCCCCCCTTCAACTCATCCACCTCCTTACGAAGATAAGCAATGTACTCCATTGACTGTTGCAACTGAGTTGCCAATGTCTGTACTATGCATCGAAGCGCATGGACTTCATTGGCTATGGACTGCCTACCAGATGTTGCTGTAATAGATGTGGAGCATTACGAATAACATGTGTTCGCAAATGAACCTAAGTCGAATATCCTTCCATGACAGTCCTTACCACCCACTGTATGAAGATAGGTTTGAGACTCATCAACATCTTTAAACTATTGAGACTATTGTTGAATACTTTCTTGTATTTGGTCCTATCATAAGGCAATGTTTATGTTAGTAAGTGATAATTATTAAGCATTAATGTTAAAGCATAAATTTGGCTTACATTTATTTCTCTACATCGGGCGTTGGTGAAGGTTACATTGTCATGCTTCTTAGTGTGAGTGTGCAAAAAGAGTTGACGGGGTATCGGCTTCGTGTCCATAGACTTGTCCTACATCATAATAAAATGTTATAAGTAAACTACAATTTATAAAAATTTTGATAAAATTTCTCTATTTTAAACATAAAAAATAACTTAACAACACAGCCATATATGACACCAGACATTTATAACAATATCAGTCTTCATAATATACATATTTTCATTCCAAAATTCACACATCAAATTAAATTGAAATGCACCAAAGTAAAATCAGAATATAAATGTAAAGTGTAAATACTTACAAGTCTCTCTACATGTTCGTGGTGGGTAATAGATCCTCCAGTATGTACGAGAAGGCTCTCTCCCCCTGGTCCTCCATGTTTGTTGGTAGAATTACGCTCTAAAATGGACATTTCCTCATGTGATGTCCAATATTGCTATGAATGACTCCATATTTGTTAAGAAATATAAGACGGTCGTACACCAGCCTTGTGTATCACACCAACAAAACCTCAATAATGTATACATGCTCGTCTCTCCCATACTTTATAAATGACCATGTCAAATTCATGATCCCAAAAAATTCTTTTTGAAATAAAAGGAAAAATATATGATAAGTATTTATAATGCAATAATATTTATTTAATAAATGTATAAAAATCAATTAAAAACAAAACAATAATTTTTTATACCTGAAACTCCTGATAGTAAAACTCCTTTGTCACTTGAGAGATATTCTTCCATATATAACCCTTAACACTAATCTTCTCCTTGAATTTAGATGTCATGTTTCTTAGGCATGGTCTAGACGGAATCAACCTAATATTAAAACAATTAATTTTATAACATTTTTTAAATTTAAACCTATAACTTAATTATAAACATATGGTATTTCATGTATTTTCACTTACAGATTGTTGACAATTGTGATTTAAGTTCTTCCATCAGCTCCAGGCCGAAGGTCACCTCCTTCATCCACATCGTTTGCCACTGATATCTCTATCGGTATAGGGGTGGTGGATGATATAGTGGCAGGTACAAAAGGTGATGCCTCATTTACAAGTGTAGTAGTAGCTAGAGGTATAACATCTGATTTGGTTGCAGCTGTAGAATGTAATGCTTCACCTTGATAGTAATTAGCTCCAAATCATGTTCTGAACCTTGGTAGCATTATATCCTATTTTCTCTTTGGTGGCATATTTCAACCTAAAATTTATATCCCATCCTTTGAATTAATATTTCTCATTTTCATCATTACCATTATCCTCGTTTCGACTACATGCTTCTTGATTGAAATTAATATCCTCAATAACTATTAGAAAATTATTTCCTATATCTATTTACATATGCCTTAAATTATCATCCGACCTAACACTTCCAAGTTAAATTGTATCATATTTCAAGTAATTGGCCTTAGCTTCTAACGATTAAACTTGATTTCAGTTCCAAGAGGACCATACAATAGATAACCCTTTTTCCAAACCTTACCTACACTTCTGTAGAAAATTTTCTTTAATAATAAAATATCTAGATCATTCATTATAGTGTCAAATGTGGACAAATTGTTGAACTCAATACTAGTTCAATTGCTCGGTAGCTTCTCTTGGTGAAGAGCTATAAGACCTCTTCTTCTTACTTCAAAGTATCTTTACGAGTGCATAGTATATGAATTAAGTCATTCTTAAAGACAATATCTCTATCATTCTCTTCAAAATTTGAAGTATCTATCCTCGTCATTAGTATAACATCTTTGTTTTCCACCATTTTGATAATCATTTACATTAAGAAACCCCCAGGTAATCTTAATCCCATCAAAATTATCAACAATCTCCTTTTGGTGAACAATGGAATTCATCAAATCCCCTTATTTTCTAAATTTTCTATTTCTATTCTTATTTTCAGGTCAAATCTTGCTAGATAAACATATGGTTACAAATTCAATGAGTTGGTTGTGAACAAAATAATCACACGTGTCATCAATAAATAACTTATTTAAAAAATAATGAATACTTTATTTTTTTAATTATTACATTGTTAATAATTAAATAAATTTGTTGTTTAGATATATCACATAAAATTGACTCAAGATGATTAGATAAATTTGTTGTTTCAATCAACAAGAAAGTTAAATTTGTAAATTGATAAATTTATATTGCATGGAATGAGTGTATCACATTCAATCTTTGAAATTCACACCATTTACATTATACAAAGCCACCTAACTATTAATGAGAGATAACGGGTCTGCTGTAAAATAGAACCAAATCCCTAGCTTTGATTGACTACAATCATTTCATAATTCCACTTTCTTTTAAAAGACTTCCATGCACTCTTCTTAGTTAAGGTTTACGAGACTACTTCTGTACAACCTCCTCGGTTAAGGTTTATGAGACTATATCTGAAAGCTCCAAGAAAACACACAAATTTACAAATGAAGGAACAACTAAAGAGTGATGTAATTAATTGTGAGGAAACTAAAAACCCTCAATCTTTGAATTCTCTTTCTTCCCCCAATCTTCAATTTTATTAAATCCTATTCTTATCTTCGTTGTTATTCTCAATTTGTAAACCTATTGACCAATGACATCTTCTCCATCTCCAAACCATAAAATAAGTTTAAATCTTAAACATTGTTATGTCGAATGGCATATCTTAGAGAAGCTGGAGATGAGTAATTACATCTTGCCTCTTCCTTTTCGTCCACTACTTCTCTTTCATTCTTTTTATTTTTCCAATTCACTATTCTGCAATTCCTCACCCTCATCATTATTTTCCATCCTAACATCAATAACCTTTTTTAGCTCCTCTTTTAACCTTTTATCCCTTTTTCCTATATACAGTATTAGGTTCTTGTTGTTTCCCACTTAAAGAAACAGACCCATTAGTCAATTTCTCATCTTTTTTAGATTTTAAATCATATTCAACTTTCAAGTCTTGGTCTTTTCTACTTGATTGTGTTTCTTTAATTTGTTCTGCTTAGTTGAAGTCTTTGAAGTGCTCAACTCAATTGCATTGTGGAAAATCCACTATTGCATTGTCGAATAACTAATTCATGTGTATTCAAGTTTTTTGATATTTTGTGTGTAAAGGCAACAATGGATTGGAACCATTGCCTAATGATGCATTGTCAGATTATGAATGGTTGATATCTAGCATCCAGATTTCTGCTTCTAGGATACACCATCATACTTTGGCAACAACATAAAAGTTTTAGGCTTTAGTTAGGCCTTGAGTTGAGTAAGCAGTGTTAAATGTTGTACAACATGCATTTTGATCCTAATACATATTTCCATGACTACATTTGTTATATGTTTGTATGCATAATCTAATGCATAAAAAGCTAGCTTTAATTTGTCTTAAATTGTCCCTAGCATATTCGAGTTAACTTATGTATGGAATATCCACTATATAAACCCTTAAGTCTTTTAGTATGCTCTCTGTGGCATGTTCTTTCATTGTTCAGTTTTTTCGTTAAACCATAAACAATAATGGATCCAAATCACCCACTTATGCTTAACCCAACCCTAATCCTAGTGAAAACGATGAAGATGAAGCCCTGGTTTTTGATATTGCACCAACCATTCTGCAATAAGGTTTTGATTATTATCTTATGGGCATGTTTCTCACATACAACAGCATCAACTTTCAATCCATGAAATCCATTTTTGCAGACCTCTGGCGTCCTTTAGGGGGTATAACGATTTCTGATTTGGGAGCAAAACATTTTTTATTTCGGTTCTATAATAAAGTTGATATGGAGAAGGCTATGGAAGGTTCACCATGGTTGTTTAATTGCCATTTACTTGTTTGGAATACCATTGAGAGAGGAGAAGACCTGCTTCAGATTCCTTTACTGCTTGTGGATGTTTGGTGCAGATTTAAGACCTGGTTTTATGCGAGAAGAGGATGCCAAGTTGTTAGGGAATTTTGTTAGTTAGTTTATTGCCTATGATGCTAAATCATCCACAATGTTCAATGATAGTCCAATGAGGGTTAGAGTTTGGTTAGAAGTCCGTCAGCCTCTCAAGAGAAAGAAGAAACTTGTTGATGCCAATGGAGATGTGTTCTATGCACTCTTTAGTTATGAAAGGTTATTTGTTTACTGCTTTTTGTGTGGTATCTTGGGCCACACGGACTCCTACTGTAAGTTACACCTTCATAAGAAGCCAGAAGAATTGAGCTTTGGGTGGGATGAACGACTTCAAGCTCCGACACGGCAATCTGGTCGTCTAGTAAGTCAATGGTTGCATGAGGAAGGAAACCATGCTTCTAGGGAGTTAACTGTGGAAGGAGATATTCATGCAAATAATATGGAAATAGGTGCTTTAAAATCTCAGATTTTCAGGAGTTAATTATTTAGGGCAAGTTCAAATTTGAATGACTCAGGATCAGAGTTGGGCTAGATGAAAACAGACTATATGGGCCGAATGAGTATTGGTGATCTCGAAGAAGAATGGGCCCTACAGATGGCAAGAAGAGACCAAGGAATGAGAAAACGCAGCCACCTTCTGTTGTTTCTAAGAATGCTGATTCGACAGTTGGTTCTCAAACTGGAGTTTTCACTTCAGTTCACAAGACAGTGGCCAATCCCGTGAAGCGGGATGGCTGACAGAAATAAGACTGGTTAGTTGGAACTGTCGGGGTATTGGCAACCCCTGGGTAGTAAGAGCGCTTAGAGATTTATCGATGAGTTTTCAGCCTAATGTGATTTTTTTAATTGAAACACATATGCATGGTAGTAGGTTGGATGAAGTCAAGAATTTAATTCTTTTTTATTCCTATTTTTGTGTTGATAGAGTAGGAATGGGAGGTGGTTTATGTCTTTTATGGAAGTCTATTGTTGACCTCACTGTAACTTCCATTTCTAATAATTACATTGAATTTCGGATTGTGTTTGAAGGCAAGGTTTAGAGATACATTGGTTTTTATGGGTTTCTTGAAAGTCATAGGAGACGGTCTTCATGGAAATTACTTAGTGCTCTTGTTGCTTGTGACAGTCTTCCTTGGTTGTGCACAAGAGGTTTTAATGATATTGCCACTAATAATGAGAAGCAGGGAGGTCCTCCAAGAGCAGATTATCTTATTAATGGATTTAGAGAAGCTCTTCATGATGCTGGTTTGTTTGATCTAAATTCTACTAGTTTTCTTGTCACTTGGGAAGGTACTAACTGTAATGGTGATCGCCTTAAAGAAAAATTGGATTGTTCTATGTCCAATTCTGATTGGAGTTCCCTTTTTTCGAATGATTTTTCTTCCTCTATGATGCTGCCAGTTTCTGATCATTATGCAATTACAATTGAGCTCTGTCTGAATGAACGTGAGCTAATGGATCGTCCTTTTAGAATTGATAACTCTTGGTTATTAAAAGGTGAATTGGAAGCTACCATGAAGAATTGTTAGGAATCATCAGGTGTTGCTGATTTTATGGAGCGACAAGACCAATTAATTGATGAGGTACAAAGTTGGGGTAGAAATAGAAACAGAGAATTCTGGAAATGCAGAAACATTGTAAGCAGGCAGCTAGAATTGGAGGAGGAGCTATGTGATAATTCAAATTCCATGAGACTAAAGAATGAGTGGAATCGAATTCTTTTGGTAGAAGAAGAATCGAATTCTTTTGGTAGAAGAAACTCGCAGGAAGCAACAAGAGAAATTATTTTGGTATAGGGATGGTGGACTGGAATATGAAAATTTTCCATAAACAAATTAAAGGGAGAAGAGCTCATAATCGTGTTAAAGGCTTGTGTAATGAAGAGGGGGTAGTTGTTTCTGAATCTGCAGAGATGGGGTCTATTGCTTAGAGCTACTTTCAGAAGCTATTTTTAGAAGAGGGAGAAGCTGATTTTTCTAGAATAACAGAGATTGTGGAAAAAAGGGTGACAAAGGAAGATTCACAATTTTTATTAAAGCCATTTCAGAAAGAAGAGTTCAAGTCTGCTTTGTTCAGCATGTATCCTGATAAGGCCCCGGGCCGAGACGACTTAAATCTGGCTTTCTTGCAAAAATATTGGCTTATCTTGGGAGACGGAATTTTCAAAAGTGAGGTGTTTTGGCTCTCTCAAGGTACTTTTCCAAGCTCACTTATTGTTACTGCTATTACTTTGATTCCAAAATTTGTTGCTCCTGATGATATTAAAGATTTTAGACCTATAGGTCTCTGTAATGTGATTTATAAGATTGTGTCAAAAGTCTTAGCAAATAGACTTAAACAGATTCTGCCACATGTTATTTCTGATACGCAATCTACATTTGTGCCTAATCGATTAATTAAGGATAATGTATTTATGGCATTTGAGACTTTACATAGCTTAAAGAATAGGAGGTATGGGGCATTAGGTTATTGTGCACTCAAAATTGACATCAGCAAGGTTTATGATCGGGTTAATTGGGATTACTGGAAGGCTATGCTTGCGGCTTTGGGTTTTCCTCCTGTATGGGTTAATTGGATGAATATGTGCTTTTATGAAGTGAGCTATATAGTGAATCCTAATGGTAATCTTGTTAGGTCTATTTCACCGAGTCGAGATCTTCGTCAAGGGGATCCTATCTCTCCTTACCTATTTCTTATATGTGTAAAAGGCCCTACTGCTTTATTGAGGCGGAATCTAAAGCCATGTTACATTGTTGTCGGGTTGGCAAAGGGTGTCCAAGAGTATCTCACTTACTATTCGCGGATGACTCTACTTTCTTTTTTGAGGCTAATTCTAATGAAGCTAAAATGGTTAGCAATATTCTTTCTGATTATGAAAAAGCTTCTGGGTAATATGTGACCTTGCAGAATTTAGGGATTATTTTTAGCTCATGTGTGAAGGATGATACAAGAGCTGCCATTTCAAGTATTCTTAGAGTTCATAGTCCAATTGAGGGTGATAAGTATTTAGGTCTCCCATCGCTTATCAGTCGTAATAAAAATCAGATTTTCAGTTACATTAAAGATAAGCTGTGGAAAAGCATTAATTCATGGAATAACCAACTCTTATCTAGGGAAGGTAGGGAGGTCCTTCTAAAATTTGTAGCATAGGCCATTCCTTCCTATTACATGTCTGTGTTTTCATTACCGCTTTCTTTGTGTAAAGAACAACAAGTTATTATGAGTCGATTTTGGTGGAACGGTAAGAAAGAAGTCACTAAGGGTATCAATTGGATTGCTTAGGATCGTATGAGTGTTCTGAAGTGTGAAGGTGGGATGGGTTTTTGAGACTTGCAGCATTTCAATTTGGCTATGTTGGGTAAACAAAGGTGGCGCCTCCTAACTCAACAAAATACTTTCTTTTTATAGGATGTTTAAAGCTAAATATTTCCTTTTAAGGGATTTTTTAAAAACACAGAAAGGCAATAATCCGAGCTTTATTTGGTCTAGTATCCATGCTTTGATTGATTTGTTGCATTTGGGGTCTCGATGGATAGTGTCCAATGGTAGGAGTATTCTTGCAGGTTTGGATCCATGGATTCCTAAGCAAGGCAATTTTGTTGCGGAAGATGCGCATATGTTTGTGAATAGATCCTAGAGGGTTTGTGACTTCCTAGAAAATGGTGGTAAAAGGTGGAATATTGGGTTACTTATGGAATACTTTTCATCTAGTGATGTTTGTGCTATTCTCACTATACCGCTAGTGATGTTCGTGCTATTCTCACTATACCGCTTAGTTCCATAGTGTGGAAGATTCAATGCTATGGCATTTTGAGAAGAGGGGTAATTATACAGTTAAATCCGGCTATCATGTTAGCAAGGATTCATCCATGGTTAATAACTCAAACCCAAATAGAGAAGTATGGTGCAAAATATGGAAACTTGAAGTTCCTTTTAAGGTTCATGATTTCATGTGGAGAACGGTGAAAAATGTGATACCAATGAGGATGAATCTGCGAAGCTAGAATGTTGGAGTTGCTGAGAATTGCTTATTTTGCCCTATGCAAGAAACTGCGAATCATTTATTCCTATATTGTCCTTATGCAATGGAAGTTTGGAGAGTTGCTGGTTTCGATGTGCCACCTTTGAACTCTTCTTTTGCTGATATATTTTTGTAGGTTTGTTTATCCTTGGGCAAGGAGAAAGCTGCCAATTTTGCTATGATTTGTTGGTACATATGGCCAAGTAGAAACGACCTGTGTTGGTCCTAAAAAACAACGACAGTGCAGCAACTAGTTTAAGCGGCGACTGCATATCTACAGAACTAGCGGGACTGGAATGTGTTGAAGCCTACTGTTACATCTATGCACCAGATTGGCAGACAACAAGGTGCTGGAAATGACATCATTAATCTAGACAATTCTCATTGGCAGGCATTTGTTGATGCCGTAAAATTTTAGCAAGGAGATGTCACAGGTTTTGTTGTGGTATTTAAAGATCCTGAAGGTGGACTTATCAAAGCTATATCTGGTTACTAAGAAGGTGTTAAAAGTGCTGCAGTGGCGAAGGCAATTGCCTTGCATGAGGCGTTATTACATGCAAAGTCTCACTTTCATAATGAAGGCTTTATTTTTACATATTGCCAACATTTATTTCTTGCTTTGTCCTCTCATTCTCTAGATATTTCTAAGCTAGGATTGATTGTTAAAGATTGATTTCTTATTCTTAAGTCTGGATCGGATATACAAGTTCGATGGATTCGAAGAAACTTGAATGGAGTTGCTCATCAACTAGCCAGAGCATCCATTAGATTCTCCCCTTTTTTTTCTTGGGAGGTTGTTTCGGATGTTATCATCCAATTCTTCATTTGATTAATGAAATGGTTCTATTCCTTAAAAAAAAAGAATATCCACTGTTGATTATCCAGTGTATCCAGTGCATTTCAAATCCATATTCAAATGCATCATAATAACATTGTAGATATTCCAATGTTATTACAAGCAATAATATGATATCCATTTCAGAATCAGTACATCCCAATCCCATTACACTCTTTACCTTCTTTTTTTTAATTTCTTTTTAAATTAACCTATGGATATTATTTTTGTTAGCTTTAACAAAAATTATCCAGGATTGAACTGTTTACAATTCTTTATCCTGAATTATGTAAATAGGCCCAAAGATTGAATTTTGTATTATAATGCATTTAGAATACTTTCTTATAATGTATTTTAATTAGTTATGTTAAATAAAAATAAAAAAGTTTTGATTTGTTTTTATTTTATCACTGGCATATTAGAGTTAACTTACAATGCATTTATTCATTAAATTACATTTTTTAATCAAAAATCCCTTGTTGTAAAAAAATATTGTAATGCATTTATGTCTTTTTAAGTGCAATAGTAGATATTCCATATGTAATAACATATGGAATATCCAATGTATTAATAGCACTTAAAAATCTCCCCTATTATATAAGTAGGAGTTGTATTGATCTTATTCATAATCTGGCAATGCATCATCAGACAATGGTTGATATTTAGCATTGAATACTTTCTTACATTGAATATAACACATTCCCTTTCTTTTCGCTCTTTTATCCACCATTCAAGTTAACAAAAGATAAAATAAACAATACCCTTTAACACTACACTTTATTAGGGGGAAATAAAGAAATGAAATTATGAAATTCATACTAAAAAAGAATTGAAATCAGTTCTTCAAAGAACAGACATTTTATCAAATACCTTACATGCATCAGAAATTCATCCTAACATCATAATCAAAATCACGTCTTGTCCCTACTATCACTAACATTTATACCTTAAAATTGTTTCCAATCACAGATTACAAAAATAAACGAAAGTAATTAAATACCTAAATT
>JANIJH010000224.1:28327461-28345400 GCA_024520975.1 Erythroxylum areolatum
TTGAAATTAATATCCTCAATAACTATTAGAAAATTATTTCCTATATCTAGTTACATATCCTTTAAATCATCATCTGACCTAACACTTCTAAGTTAAGTTATATCATATTTCAAGTAATTGGCCTTAGCTTCTTACTATTAGACTTGATTTCAGTTCTAAAAGGACCATACAATAGATAATCCTTTTTCCAAAGCTTACCTACTCTTATGTAGAAATCTTTCTTTAATAATAATATGTCTAGATCTTTCATTATAGTGTCAAATTTGGACAAATTGTTGAACTCAATACTAGTCTAATTGCTCGATAGCTTCTCTTGGTGAAGAGCTATAAGACCTCTTCTTACTTTAAGGTAGCTCAATAAGTGCATAGCATGTGAATCAAGTCCTTCTTAAAGACAATATCTTTATCATTCTCTTCAAAACTCGAAGTATATTCTCATCATTAGTATAACATCTTTGTTTTCCACTACTTTGATCATCATTTTCACTATGAAGCCCCCAGGTAACCTCAATCCTATCAAAGTTATCAACAATCTTCTTTTGGTGAATAATGGAATTCATCAAATCCTCTTGTTTTTTAAATTTTCTATTTCTTATTCTTATATTTAGGTCAAATCTTGCTAGATAAGTATATGGTTACAAATTCAATGAGTTGGCTGTGATTGAAATAGTCACACATGTCATCAATAAATAGCTTAGCTTATTATTGACATGCTATTTAACTTCTCATAAATCAGTGCCTTATAAATGCTTCATAGCAACATCTTTATTCATTAATGCAAAGAAAGAGGCAATATAGGAAACCAAAGAGGACCAGGATGGTAGCATCCCTACATATAGTAGGATAATCGCTATTATGATTGGGACGTAGTTCTCAGGGTCTTGAAAATAAGAATAAACAATAATTACTCTTTTGGTCTCCTTTGTTCGGAGAACCAAATATCAAATTTTCCTATGGTATAACTACTACTAAAACCTCCTTGTCATATGAGACTTATTTATACGAAGCGATTCTTGGGAGGTAGACAAATTATAACAAGAAATTGATATATCAAGACCAGTTATTAAGTAGATGATACATCTAACCATATGATATTGATATGTTAAGATGGACTATTAAATAGAAGTTTTTTTTGGAATTATCATTATAGTGATCTTCATAGTTATTATGGCTCATATAAACTAAACTATTTATACATACTAACAAATAATTTATAATTTATATGAATAATATAGTTAATATGAATTACCATATCTATATAGCAATTTCAAGTGCTATATAGATTGGATCTAATTTCAAGTGCTCAACTAAACCAACAAAAAAAAACATTAAAATCAATTGGTAAGCAAATTTGGATTTTTTTATGATTTATCTTATATTGAACAAAACTGAACCTTTAGAATCCTTCTTCTTTTTTTTGGTTCAATTTATTTATTAAATAGGATCTAAAAGAAGAAAAAAAACCTGTTGAGTCAATAAAGCAATGCATATAAAGATAACTTGAACTCACCATCCAGTTATTGCAAATTACATAACGAAATGACAATGATTCTAAACAGTAAAAGAACTCATAAGTGCCCTGATACAATTGAACAAAAATTAATAACATAAACAACATTAGCATCAAAGCGTACTTCGAATAATATCCCAATGTAGCAACTATATAAGAATATTGTATAGAACAACTTATGCACCTATTACACACATCCCATCGATTAGTTCATCATTTTCATTATTGTTTGAACTCACATAATTGATTTCTCAACTGCAATCCTGATAAAGCAAGTCATGAAATCTGGTTTATGAGAAGAAGCAATAACCTTAATAGCCATTGACATTTAAAACAAGGAGAAAATCATTAAAAAACCCACTCTAAACTTTCGTCGAATACTTTAAAGGCATAACAGATTTATCCCAATTAACTTAAGCAAATCATGTCTTTTTCCTTCCTCAACATTTTCCAGAACATTGCAAACACAAAAATATACCATAGACAATCCAAAAAAAATGAAAAAACACCTAAAAAACTCCTAGGTTTGAACATATATGCCAACACGGGCTATATAAAAAATCACAGAAAACAAAGGTTGAATGACTTACCTTCGTCGAATGACACAATGACAGTGGCTGGAGATGACAAACAAACACACACACTAAAGAGTAGAAGATGAATCGATGATAAAGAAACAGACGGAATCGATGAGAGAAAAATGAAAACGAAAATGTAGGGTAGCGGTAGGAGNNNNGGGTCTTTGGGTGGGTTAAATGAGTAAGGAAACAACATCGTTTGGTGTTAAACTAAACGAAGTTGTTTTCGTTATATTAAAAACATTGAAGCCGAAAAAAACGATGACATTTATTCTAAAATTTACTGACGGAAATATTTGCGTTAGTAAACCCAAAACTTTTTTATTCCACCAAGTATTTCAGCCTCCTTTGCCAATGGGAATCTTCTACTGTCGCTATATTTTGTTGAAAAATTTGTCGGAATAATTTCTCTCCATTTTTAATGACAGATACTTTACCGTCGCAAAATGTAATCTTTCCCGAAAATGTTACCTATGAAAAATCATTTCCCGTTGGTAACTTGCTATGGTTTCTCTTCCATCGATAATTACTAATTTTCTTGTAGTGTTACTCAATACAAACCATTGGCAAAAATTGTATCTAAAAGTGTTTGTGAAATTAACCATATACTCATTCCTGATACTTAACCAAAGACCATGTAAAGCAATCTAGCAAGGCCATTAAGTAGATTATGATAGCAAGCAAGATTGGAGATGAATAAGAGTGATTAAGACAGAGCAAGGCAATCAATGAGCAAGGTAATTAATTATTACATGATCTGATGTCCTAAGCAAGGAAAACGAGATAGAGCATCAATGACCCTATATGTTTTCCCAAACAAATATTGAACCCCACATAAGTAGATGTATGTGCGTAATTGAAACAAGACAAGAAAGTCGTTGCACATACGTCTTTTTTGTTTTTTAAAAAGTTTCTGTTAAAAGAACTCATTATTATATAGAAAACCCAGGCCCTTAAATACTTATGAGCACCTTCATATCGTTGGACAATTAGTGACAGAGACTATGCCTTACTATCAAATAAATATGAGTTATTTAAATCATTAGACGATCAATACTAACAAAGATCGTATTTATAATGTAAAACAACCAAAATTCCGTCGAATTAAAAATTTGTACACATCCAGTTTCACAGTAAGAGGAGGAGGAGGAAGATACATGACAGGGGACCAGGAAAGAAAAAGGAGATTCAAATTAATGTTTTGTTTTGTTATTCAAACACCCAATAGGATCATAGTAATAGTCAAAAAGCCAGCGAATTTGTAAATTATTAATAAACTAGGGTTGACAATAGCATAAACACATACGAGGGACCACAGCATAGAAAAATTTACAGCCAGGCAAAACATTATGCATAAGAAATAGGGACCACAACAAAGAAAAATGTAAAGTAGAAAACTGGACAAAGACAATAGGGATCCTCCATGATGTATTGTCTTTCTCGTGTTTTTCTAGAAATTCAGTAGTCGTGTGCAAGGGTAGGAGACGACTTGTAGGAGACAAACAAATGTACGGGAGAGAGACAAACAAATGTACGGGAGAGACAACGCGTAAGAGAAGTGCAGAAACGATTAGATTACGGATTAGGAACAACGTGTTGCTACTGCAATTGAATCAATTGGGATAGTGTAAGCGGTGCATTTAGGTATTAAGGATTTGGATGAAGAGGAACGAAGTTTAAAGAGAAATGATGACGTTTATCATTTTATCATTTTAATTAGCTTAATTATGATTAATAATACTTAATTAACTAAATAAGTATTTAATTATTTTAATTAAGTAACTGATTTTATAAATTAACTAAAAAATAGGCCTCATTGCCACATGACAGTGGGTCCACTATTTTTTTTTTGGTGAAGAAGATATACAGCAAGAAAGCTTAAGGCCTCATGACCGCCAAAGATAAAACATCATTATGTAGAAATTGTCGAATACCCAGAACAGGCATCTCCCACAGATGCCAACGCTGCGAAGATGAAGAGCCTAATTTCGCTAGATAATTAGGACATTGGTTGCCTTCTCTCAGGGTATGGGCAATAGAATAGTCCCAGCCCTTCCTTAGATAAAACGTAATATCCCCTACAATTGGCAAATAAGGATGGGATTGAGGGCATTCCCGGGTAACTAGCTTGATGGCTTTCAGCAAGTCCAATTCCAACAAAACCTTTCTGAATCCGCGTTCCCATGCTAAAGTCACTCCATGGTAGATAACTTAAAGCTCTGCCAACATATTGGTAGCACAACCAAAGAAACCCGAGAAACCAAAGATCCAGTGTCCAAACTCATTCCTCGCTAGACCACCAAATCTTGCTCTACCAGGATTTCCATAGGAACTTTTGTCGACATTGACTTTAATATAACCAGTAGGAGGAAACTGCCAGGAGACCTAACTATCCAGCTTATCTACCGTTTTATTATCCAGAGTGCAAGCTTTACGATAGTCATCAAAAAGTTTTAAAAACCATTAGTGGATACTAACCAAAGACATGTATTCACGTTGAAAGATCGCCATGTTTCTAGTACACCATATGATCCATGCTCCCACCATGAACTTAATAACATCATCACTAGAGCATGAGGGCGCAAGCACATACTTGGAAATCCAAGCTGCAAAATTCAAGTTGTAAAAGGAAACATCCAGTGTGTCGTACACCTACCTTGCTAAAATATAGTCCCGTAACGCATGAATATTACTCTCCCAATCCTATCTATATCGGGGACAGAAGGGGGCAGAAGCCAAGTCATGTTCATAATGCAAAACATTAGTTGGGAGAATCTGCCATCTAATTTGCCATAAGAAGAATCGAAATTTCTGAGGAATGCGCAGATGCCAAATGCGAGACCATAATTTATTAGGGTTTGAAGGGAAAGGAACGAGAGTAATAAATTCATAACTCGACCTCACCAAGTAAATTCCTGAAGTGCTCTCCCCCCCAAATTAAAGTGTCTCTGACTAGACCAGATTTAGAGATAGTAACTCCGTAGATACTATGAAGCAAGTCCTCCTCCATTGTCGCGTGAAGGAGGGACATATCCCATTGACCATTAACATCAACCAAATCCTTCACCCATAGGCATCGGTCTCTAGCATCAATGCAATGCACTCACCTGCAAAGAGGAAAATCCCTTACCCATCTATCATCCCAAGTAGCGATATCTCCACCATGACTAACTCTCCAAGTAAAACCATCTTTTAAATAAGGGAGAGCTCGTTGGATTGCTTTCCAACTAGGGGACGCAGATGTAGGACTTGTGCAATGGAGAATATGGGCATCCCTTAAATACTTACCGAAGCATAATCGACCAAAGATTATCATCAGCCCTTGAGAGAGACCAAATCAATTTTCCCACCATGGCGATATTATTATCACGTGCCATTTGAAGGCCCAAACCACCCATAGCTGTCGAGTTACACATTGATTCCCAATTCAAAAAATGAATACCTCTCCCAATATTGGACTTCCACAAGAATTGACAACAAGCTTTATTAATACGTTCACACGTGCTAGTAGGAAACCAACAAGTTTGCATTGTATCCGACGGTATGGATGAAAGGGTAGATTGAATTAAGGTGAGTCAACCAGCTTTGTTCAAGAGATGTGCTTTCCACCTTTGTAAATGAGCCTTAATTTTATCAATGCCTACATTAAACTCACTCCTTCTGCTAGAGCCACAAAGAGGGACTACTAAGTACGTCCCCAAGTCCCCTATAAAATGGAGATTAAAACGACATCGCAAGAGATCCTTGTGCCTTCGAAAGGCATAAGGAGAGAGGAGAGTTTCGACTTTTGCTCATTTATTTGCATGCCTGAGCAGTTACAAAAGTGTTTCAACGTATCCCTCATAACTTGACAACTCCTAGTAGACGCATGGGTGAATAGAAACACATCATTTGCAAATAAGAGGTGAGAGACTGAGGGGCCATTGCTAGATACCTTAATAGGCTTCCAATCATTTGAATCAATTGGGCGAGATATGAGCAGAGAAAGCTTCTCCATACAAAGAATGGACAAGTAAGTTGATAGCGGGTCTCCCTGACATAAACCACACTTGGGGTAGAATGCTAGCAATCGAGCTCCATTCCAAATGATAGATAACTAGGAATTAGTCACACATGACATAATAAGAGAGATAATGGGAGTGGGAAAACCAAAATCTACTAAAGTCTGATTAAGAAATCTCCAGTCAACTTTATCAAAAGCTTTAGCCAAGTCAATTTTTAAGGCCAGATAACCATCCTTCTTTTTAGACTTTCGGTTAGTGTGATCTACCTCCCTAGCTAGAACAATATGCTTCGCCGTAGATTTGCCTGGGATGAAAGCCCCTTACATAGGAAGAATAACATTATCCAATAAAGGTCGAATGCACTGAGCAAGTACTTTTGTAAGAATCTTATAACTGACATTGCATAAGCTAATGGGAAGGAATTGAGACATAGAGATAGGCTGAGTCTCCTTAGGGATTAGAACCACTAAAGTTTCTATCAGATTCTCCAGGCAAGGCATTTCACACCATTTCAAAAACACACTCACCAATGATATGCTAGTAATTTTTTTTAGAAAACTGGTTGGAAACCATTAGGGCCTGGAGCTTTGTAAGGCTTCATAGATTAAACAACAGTAAAAACCTCTGCCTTAGTAATAGGCCTTAATAAATCAGTAGCCGCCTCCTCCGAAATTAGGTGATGGTTGGAAATTGGAGGAAAAGGCATAAAAATATCATCGGTAGAACAGAATAACTTTTTATAAAAAATCTGTACCTCAATTTGAAGAGCTGATTCATTAGTAATCCAATTCCCCTCATAATCCCGTAGACATTCAATCTGATTTCTTTTGCGACAAGAAATGGTCATGGCATGAAAGAATTTTGTATTGGGATTACCCAACTACAACCATTGAACATGAGATTTTTGAAACCAAAAGGTCTCCTGTCTGATGATATCATTATATTCCGATACAAGGCTATCCTCCAGTGAGATGAGATAAGTATTTTAAGTATACGCCAAAGTCTTTTGGATTCCTTCAAGCTGAGCAAGAACTCTTTTTTTCCTCTGGAATATGTTCCCAAAAATAGTCCTGTTAAAATTAATAGCAGCGTCTTTCACATTATTCAAGGCCTCATTTAGAGAAGAATCGTCCAATTTCCATGCACCGTGAACTACATGATTAAAGTCCCTATGGAGAATCCAGGCATCTTGAAAATGAAAGGTCCGAGAATGTGCAGGAGGAATAAATCTATATAGCTTCAGGAGAATCAGGTTATGATCAGAATGAGTACGAGGTAAATGGTACACCGAGGCTTATGAAAATAACATTCTCCATGCATCATTACACAGGGCTCTATCCAGACGTACGAATGTGGAGAAAACACCATTAGTGCACTTTCTATATGTAAACATACGACCCTTGAAACCAAGATCCATAAGATTACAGTCATCATAATTCTTCCTGAAAAGCATAGCTCTACTCATAAAAAACTGACCACCTCTTTTCTCGGTTAGGGACGCGTAATCATTGAAATCCCCGATGAGGATCCGAGGGAGAGTGGTTATATCACTAATACGCTTCATTTCCCTTCAAAATCAAGCACTGCCTAGCATATATGGACTCGCACACACTGCAGTTAAGTACCAGACTTGAAACTTATCATCACACACAATGAAGTGAATGAATTGTTTGTGAGTCACCAAAACCTCAAGCTGAATAATAGAATGATGCCAAAAAAACCATATACCGCTGGAGAAACCTATAGCTTCCATGTGAAACACATTCTCAAAACCAACAGAATGAGAAATCCTTTCAACCCACCTACCAGATATACGAGTTTCTATAATAATAAGGATATCCACCTTTTTTTTTCTTCTAAGGATTTTCACACATGGAATGAAATCCAAATGAGTTGCTCCCTAACAATTCCAAGAGAGAATATTGAGACTATTAATCATTAATAAAGATAGAGGGAAATATTGTTACCATCTCAATCAAGGTTGCTCGGGACCATATCCACATCCACACCATCTATTGGGAGGTTAAGCTCATGAGAATCATTCTACATAGCATCCAAGGCCATAGTTGTTGTATTCTGCAAGAGTGTTGACTCTGAAATAGGAGGCTCATGGCTATGAACCACTTGTATTTGCTCACAGTGAGAGCCTGAATGTAGGACTGCAGTGGAGTGTGGAAGGGGATGAGAGCATTGGAATGCCTGGCGAAATTGAGAAGCAACATGTTGGATCATGGAAGTCTCTGGGTTTGTTTCAGTCCAAGGAGGGATAGTAACAGGCTATCTAGATGAAGTAGGATGTTGATCTGGCCAACTGGTAGGACTAATTGCCTCCACATGTTTAATAACTGACTCTAGATTGTTACTTCTTAATAGCCGCACTTGTCTCCCTTGGGCCTCTTATTCACATCAAGCTTTTTACCTTGTCTTCTGAGGCCTTTGCCAACACTCCCACTACTAACTACAAAATTGAGACCAACATGGTGCTCATTTGCATGGCCCAAGTCAGCAAAGGTCGACAACCCCTCATCCACGTATTCCTCATCATTCAAGATCATGTAGCGATTAATGTGTGGGGGCTAAGTACGCGGACCAAAATCAATGTGCCTATTGCAAGGGAATAGCTTGGATTTCTTGTTCGCTACCATCCAGGACCCTAAGCTAAGATTATCATCAGGAATTGTGTCTTCGTCATGACGACAGTTAATTAGAGCAAGATTCTCTACCACTTGCATCTCACCGACTGTGCCGACTTGCTGGTGCACATCAGTCTCAGTTTTATAATTGCCAGATGCTACTAAGGGACAAGAATGATCATTATGACCATATTTTCTACATTTGAAGCAAATGGTATGTAATCCCTCATATTCAGCATAGTATGTTGTACCGTCAATGTCTACTTACCCAATTAATGGTTTGTCCAAATCAATTTCATCATAAACCCTCGCGAAATGACCGCGGTTAGCGAGTGTTGTATTCTTGTCAACCTTGACAGGACAACCAATGCCAGTCATAAGAGCCATTAACAAATCCTCATCATAGTGCTGGACAGAGATATCAGGAAAGCGAACCCATACCAGGGTAGAATCGACAGTTTCATGCTTCATCGAGAATCCTGGAGTCCATGGACACACAGTGAGATAGTGACCAAAAATAAGTCAAGGTCCACCCTCCATGGCTCTGTCATAATTAGCACATTATCAAATTTAACAAGAAAATAGTCATGCCCAATATCTAGAACATCAAAACCCTCCACTGGTTTCCACAATTGCTCAAATTTTTGTGAAGAAAACCCTAAAAGATATAGGACGACCTAGCAGTTTTACAAACACTGCTTGTCTCCACGGCATCTCTAGCGATTCCATATACACTGGGTCCACTCGAAAGACAGGGAAGTGTTTGTTGCCACCCCTGTACTCACGGTGGACTATCCCTTTCGTAATAAGATTCACAAGGATTTTCTCCTTCGCGTCATATGCCAATTCCTTTGTTTTCTCACAATTTAGAACTTTGTCTTTCTAAGATGTCCCTTTAGGGCCAACAAAACTATTACTTGGATCAGTTTTATTGGCCAGGGTGATTGGGCAATATCGGCCTGGCGGTAGATCTAGTGGTTTCATGCGCTTGGACGGGTGAGAGGCAGAGAGGGATGTTCGTAAGAGGTAGTAGCGTTCACCATCGCTCACTAAAATCAAGTAAAATCAAACCTGCTATAAATTATTGAAACATTTACAAGCGTTAAAAGACTAAACTTCATAAAAGGAAGTCGCTTGGCTACATGGTGGGTCCACTATTATATATTTTAGACAACAGGTCTCACTTGTCATGCCTAGGTCTCACTGGTCACATGACAAGTGAGACCCACTTTTAAGATATAAATAAAAAACAAATACCATGTTAGTTTTGAATTGGCATTTAACTAAAGGAAGTTATCTTTGCCAATTTTTTAAAATCCCTTTAGCTTTTTTATTTTTAACATTTTGTAAACATTAAAATTCAATTTGAATATTTCAAAATGTTAAGATTTAACTTGTATTCCAGTATAAAAGTTAGGGAGTGTCTGGTTGATAGGTTTGGCAAGGGTTTAATGAGTAAGGAATGAAAAGTGAGTGGTTAGTTATGTATTATCATTATAGAGACAATAGTTTGATATGCCACTTTTGAGGAATTTTCCATACTCTCCATTTAGTAAAGGAATGAAGCTCATTCTTTAGTAGTGGCTCTTTTTATTTAAATATTATTTAAATATTAATTAATTAATTAATTACATTATAATTAATTAGTTACAATATAATTAATTAAAATATAATTCATTCATTAATTAAAATATTGCAATTAATTAATTGTAATTATTAATTAAAATATTATTAATTAATTAATTAATTAAAATATAATAAATTTTTATTTCTTAATATTTTTTGTATCAATAGTAATGATAATTATTCTTTCCTCTTAACCAACCAGCATAATTATAATTATAATAATAATTCTTATTCTTATTATCATTCTCCAACGCGAACCAACCGCCCCCTTAAGGTTCAAATTGCTCTTTTGGCCCCTCCTAAAACTTAAACATCTTAAAACTAGCCAAAAAATGACCCTTATTGCATTAAACCTTTTATTATATCCTTTATTAGTATGCAAAAATTGCAAGTAAAACTTTATTGTTTCTTTTACATGTCTATATGTATGTATGTAGGTATATATGTTTGTTTGTTGGGGAGAATTACCACAGCCACAATAACAATAATAGCAAAAGAAATAAAGTGTAAGAAACTAAATTAACGCACAAGCATTTTATGGGAAAAACCCCTCTCAATTAGGGGAGAAATCACGCCGAATCTTCACAGACTAAAATTAATCAATTATAATAATTAAGAGTACAA
The DNA here is from genome assembly GCA_024520975.1 of Erythroxylum areolatum. Classification (NCBI taxonomy): domain Eukaryota; kingdom Viridiplantae; phylum Streptophyta; class Magnoliopsida; order Malpighiales; family Erythroxylaceae; genus Erythroxylum; species Erythroxylum areolatum. The sequence continues at coordinate 28,338,437 of JANIJH010000224.1, forward strand.
TCGACAATCAACAACAATAATCTTAACGATAAGTACAATTATCTCTAGTTTTGGTACAAATTAAAAATAGTACTATCTATATACCCAAGAGATACTAATATCGAATACTTGTCGATAACGATCCGCTTCCTCTTAATTATCTCATCAAACAGTTGTCATTCCACACGTCCAATAATGGAATAGATCTCTCCTTTTGTCCTTCTCTACTTTGATTCTTACGACAACACACATCACAAGCCAAAGGGGTAAAGCCTTTTATCTCATCATAAATTGGCTTTTCCAATAAGCCAACAAAACAACTGCTTTACTCATTAAGCAAATAAAGCACCAGCTCCTCTGACCCATGGGCAAAAATAAAAAATCTTTTGTTTTCTTTTTCTCTTTTCTTAATTTCATTTCATTTCAACCAACAATTAAAGTAACGCTCACATAATTATTATTTGAGAATTGGATAGAGACCCAATATATATATGTGTGTATCATTCTTGGAGAATTCTAAGTATCCTTCGTTCCTACACAACGTATAGTATGTTTTGAGGAATGCAATTCCCAAACTACTATCAGCATTTAATTTTAATTACTTCAAATGGAATCATGGGTCAAAAAATTCATGACTGCGACTTCCAGTAGAAAATGAGAGAATATAATGTCATTTTGCACTTCAGATGTGCTAATGAAATGCCAAACTCAAAGTGACATCGTAATAACTAAACATGTGAAACATAAACGTTTCGTACGTGTTGCATGCTTGGGTATCCTTATCGTCTTGAAATTAGTGGATTAAACAGTATTATGCTTTGAGAAAGATACGGAAGTGGAGAAGTGTTAGAATTTCAAACGATAATGTTGGGTCCAATTTAGCAATATCTCTTAAATTTTCCTTCTTCGAAATTATATGCACATATAAAATTACTTTTATTCTTTCACGTAAAATTCGTGGAAATTTATATTATATAAAACTGCTACGTTTATCGGAGATGATTCTGTTTTATAACAAATATCACGTTTTCATATGGATAGAATTTGTTGCGCTTCATGTTTTGTTAGACTCGAGCATGCATTTTATTGTATGGGACTTGAAATCGAACCTTTATTAGTGTGGTTACTGGAGTTGTGCCACTATACCTATAACTTGGTAAAACTGAAAAAAACTCTGAGTTTCGATTCCACTGTGTGCATGCAATATCCCCACATGACTAGAGAAGCTAAGTGGTGACACATCATGTTCCAATAGTCTATGCGTCAATCTTTGGGTCAACTTGGTGTTGATCTGTTGTCTGCCACCAATCATGAAAATTGTCGTACTTTTCCAGTCTTACCCATGGCTTGAGTTCTCTTTCGTGCTTTTCATTCACACCTAGGAAATTATGTCATTCCTAACAAATTCATTAATAATCCTCTAACCATTTTGCCCTTTTTGCCTGTGCACATCAGCACAGCTCGTTTCATGCAATACCTTTGATTTTGTCCAAACTATAAGTGGTCTTCATTGTATCTATCGGCAGGATTACCCATTTCTTTCATGCGTCCCACTGTTGAACCATGAAACTATTGAAATGGTTTGGTCTGAAGCCAAAACTTCTATGCTTTCAGACTAGGTCTAAAGCCTAATATGCTTGTAGGTCTTAGAGGATATCTAACTTTTTTCCTTTGGAGGGTAACTTATTATCTTAATTTACTTTGAGGTTGTTTCATATAATTTGAGTTATTTTCGCTACTAGTTATTCTTTATAATTCGGGTTACCATTTCGTTTTTTAATTTCTTCTTGATGCGTGGAGGAGCATGCGGCTGAGAATCAGCAATTATGTGAGTTATCCCTGCATGCGCCATGCATACTAGACAAGCTGAGGAATGAGGACCATGTATAGTTATGTCAATTTTCAGGAACCTGATGAGAGAATCTTTTTACCCTATGGAAGCCAAAGTAATAATATGAGAAGTGGCTACAAAAGTGAAAAACAACGCAAAATGGACCCTCTTCCGTTCGAAAGCTAGCTGGTTGGACCCAGCAGGCGCAAAAGAGCCCCAGGCATGCAGCGGAAGAGCACTAAAAAGAAAATTCCAAATAGCTCAGTTTAACATCAAAACCTCTATCAGACCCACTACGAGAGAAGACATGAGGTATGTAGGAGAGTTGACTGACGTACATCTCATCAAACTCGCGTGATTTTACTACAACCACGAAATAGTAATCTGTCAAAAACAAATTACAAAATCAGAGCAAAGAGACCAAAAATGAGCAGGGGAGGTGCATATTGATGAGCAAAGCCCAATGAAATAACTACGTACAGGCAAAAAAAGGAGAAGCATAAAGTCCTCCGTAACCCATTTAATGTTCACAAAACCGATCAAACATGTCTGATTTCATTTCCCCCATTTAATTTCTCTTCTTAGGATACATCATCCTAATGATCTAGATACATGGCAGAGCTTCACTGATCACCAGCTCACCTACCTACAGGATCAAATCACCTGTTTCATTGTTACTGCTTCAACTCTATTCTAAGTCATCTTATTCACATATTTATGTGGGATCTACGTAAATATGTATGCGAGATAAGTTATAACAGCAAAATAGAAACAACATACACTTCCCCCTATCTTCCTGGTTGGCTATGATTGAACTGAATCTTGTTTGTTAATGACGGTCACAATGCACTAGCCGATAAATTGCGGTGTGTTTGTAGTCAATCGCTCATGTCTTTTAAACCGAGGAATATTTAATATTTGGAAACAACCATTTCATACCAAATCATCAGTCCATGGAATGCTGTGCCCGTTTGTGCTTTAACAGTAACCTTCAAAAGAATAGAGGAGAAAATGGACACGAACTTTTGTCTCGTCTATGTAATCAGACATTTCTTTCATGCACCGAAACTATCGGTGCATATTCTATGTTGCTTTCTCTATATGTAATCATACTGGACCATAACCCTATAATATTGACGTAAATTGAAAGAGCAACCAAGAACACAACAGAGGAAGAGAGTCAGTGTCACATGGGAAAAAGTGAGAGGTGTAAGTAGGGGGAGGTATATGCTGTTCCTATTTTACTGTTCTAATATTGTTCCAACTTATCTTATCTACATATTTATACAGGTCCTATATAAATGTGTAGATAAGATGACTTAGAACAGAATTGGAACAACAAAAGTGAAAAAGATAATCTGGTCTTATTTTACTATTCTAACATTGTTTTAACTTATCTCCTCTGCACATTAATTAACGGGCCAATGCGGGTTATCCACAATTAATGCAGTTTAATATATTGGATTTTTATTTGCCTGTTCCTTTTGCAGTTTTTAAATGCCATCACCCATGTGATTGTCTCAGTTTACTTATGCCAATGGTTAGAGGTGTGTGATGTTAGGTAAACACCAACCTTGAGAGTATAGAAGAATATGGGTCCCTCAGGGCATTCTGGACGATGAAATTTATGCGTGTTGTAAAGTATCACCAAGTTCCAAAAACGTTTTCTTTCATTGTTTGCTGGTCTATCTATGACTAATCGTAAGGAGTTAAAGGCAGAGTCATACCAAGTACCAACGTACCAATTTAAGTATAGTTTTCCTGTTGACGGGCTAAGATAGCCCACAAGAACAACTATGGTGTCTTGTCTAATGTTCTTGTCCATCTATCTCAGTCTTTCCAATAAATTTTATCTTGCGGGGTGCCTGTCCGTCCATTAAAAGGCCTTTTCAAATGATCTGCAAACCATATAAATGTTTAAGGATGTGAGAGAGGTTCAATTAAATGTCTGAAACACGCCATGTGAACCCAAGTTCATATTGACTAGGGCGCTCTATTATATTCAAAACACTTTCAAATCATTGATCAAGGATGTTGCTTGGACGTGCACATAACTTCAATTAGCAGTGTGAACAAAATTATTACTAAAATGTTTTTTATTTTTAATTCAAATTAAACCATATGAAAATTTAGAATGCACGGTCTACACAAAATCAATTGGATTTAGATAGGCAATTTGGACGTGTTAGATATACTCTTTAAAAAATTCAACTCTATAGAAATTTAGGTAGATATTATACATTACAAAATAACTAACTGGTAAAGAATTAGAAAATATTTCATGCAACATGTCAAATAAAAAAGACGTCTTCTTTTTATCTAATCGCAAATTTCTATTTTAAAGGTATCAGATACTATAACATATAATAACAACATTTTCATAGAAGTTTTGATGTATTAAATATACATTAAAACATTTAAAAAATCTAAAACTTCTCAATTCTTTTTATAGTTTCTCAATTCTATACATTAATTGGATAAAATTATTGTTCATTTTCTTACTAAAATATTCAGAACACATATTGATTTTTAGATTTTGTATAGTTAGCATATTTAGAACATGTTGGGTTCTATTTTTATACACATATCATAGCGGTTAAATTTGAATTAATGGTTTGGATAAAGAAAAAAAGTAAACTAATCTAACAATTTGTATTTTGTTGACTATGAACCAATGGTCTAATGGTTGAACGGTTAAAATAATTTGGTTTGAGCACTTTGAATGATTTAGATGGTTTTTTTTTCCTCAACCCCAACTTTGATAAGTCTCAAGTAAGCCAAAAACTTTGTTGAGTACCAGTAAGAAAAAGATTTTCAACATGATAGCGATCAATGAAAAACAAATTTTATGATGGACGATGTGTATAGAAAATACTACCTGTACTTCATTCATCAATCCCAGGCAACCACATTAAAATTTCTCTAAAATTATATGTGCATGCTTAACCTTGGAAAAACCTTGTGTCAGATAATTCTTTTGCCTGAAATATCTTGGATCTAATGGCTGTGGCCAACCTGAACCTCGTGGTTTAATTTGTTCTGGGGATCAACATAGTTATACGCATTTGTATGCCAAAGGGTTGTCCACTGTAGAGGGACAATTTCTAATTAAGTAGTGATTAGGGTAGGACGCTCAATGAAACAGAGATGAGATAGATTTACTGAAAATAGTGTATAATTGTTGTCTGGTTTCATATTGCAACTTTAAGAGTTTAGTCAAGTCAAGCTGGTTATGTTGTGAATTATAGAGAGCTTATATTGGCAACACGAGTTACTTAAGTGCATGACGAAAACCCCCTGATAGGATGATGTGGGAGAAGGTTGAGCTTGGACTGATGCATATATAGACAGCCAAATTACATAGATTCACAAGAAATCCAAGACAAAACAACCTTAATTTAAGTGGAAATCGAAGCTAATTTGATTTAAAAGTTGTATTGGGGAGTGCACATAGAGAGGAATAGTATATGGAATTTTTTGTTGGACCGACAAGGGATTACAATGCTGCCATTAATAAAGGCGACAGCCCTTCGATTCCCCACTGATTTTTTCAGCTCTCTCTCTATTTCATACCCACACACCCATACACAAAAAACAAGAACATTTCCATCTTCTTTCACTAACTATATGTGGCTGCAGAAACGCTGTATCACTGCCCCTACTAATAAAGACAAATCTTCTTCTTATATCTACTGTCTTCTCTTCTCCAGTGTTTTCAATAACCTACTTTAGTTCTGCCTACAAGTATCTCTCTCTCTATATATCAAGCTTTTTAAGCTATCTCCTCGCGAAACGCCTGGTCATATCTGTTTCCGGGCGACTAAGCCATTTCTTGTACTGTCTGTTTCTGCGTCATGGATTTTCAACCCAATACATCTCTACATCTCAGCTTACCAAACAATCAACTAAACCTTGAGCTTGTTCTTGAGCCATCATCTTCATCTTCATCATCACCTCATAGTCCAGTAGAGCCTCGGACTTTGTCATGTAACTATTGTCAAAGAAAGTTTTACAGCTCCCAAGCTCTAGGTGGCCACCAAAATGCTCATAAACTTGAGAGAACCTTGGCCAAGAAGAGCCGTGAGATAAATTCGACAGTGCGGGGAAATGGTGGATCGAGCCCTCGATCAGGATCATCGAGTACGGGAGGCACAAGTCATGGTCGTAGTACTCAACATCGGTCAGCCCAAGCTGGGTTAGAACCTAACGAACATATTAGTAGGTTTGTTGGTGACATGAACTATGGTAGAAAAGAGATGAATTACAGTTCTAGAGGAGATAGAGTGGATTCTTGGTCCATGGGATATCGGCCTGAAAATGTTCAAGAAGAATTGAGCCAACTTGACTTGTCTCTAAGGCTTTGAAATGCACTTATATCTTTCAATCTAACATTCCTCTCTAATATTGTTTCAAAAGTAAGCTATTTTGATTTTTGTTGTTTGGTTTACCTTTGAGAAAAGAATGAGTGTGTGATGTTGAACTAGAAACATTTTCAAATGACGATTCGTTCGGGAGTTATTAGTATATGACATACTTTATCCCTGCTGAAACTAATGTCATATGTCCTAGAACTCATGAGGTGCGTTTAACTATGACCTATAGAATTTTGATATATTCTGTTATGACCTAATATTTTAAGTGAAAAACTATTTTAAATATGAATAAAATTAGAATTCGGTTATTAATGTGATGGTTATGATTCTTTAAATTAATACAATTCAGATGTAATTTTTCTCAAGTTAACCTTGATTATTCTACTCCTGCCTTATGATGGCGGGATATGGCCTTCCATTCCAACATATCGCATTTCATGACAGTAAATGAAGGGCTGGAAAACTGAGTATAGTACAGAAGTAAATCAATTTCTTAGACAGGGCGTTGGTTAGTATGAAGATTTCCATTTCTATTCATGGGGACGAAACATTGATGAGGAAGAATCATTATATGTCCCACTAAATGGGACGGCATTATTGCTCTTGCTAAAATTTAGTTTCAAGAATTCATAGCGTTATATACTAATTCTTCTACTTTTACAGGTAGTCACCAAATCAATTGATAGCTATAGGAAGCACAGACACGGATACGAACATGTTACACGACACGGACACGGACATAGGGACACACCAACTTCTAAAATTTGGTGGACACGGACAC
>JANIJH010000224.1:28554302-28566589 GCA_024520975.1 Erythroxylum areolatum
GCCACCCTCGCGGGGCACGGACTCGGATATCACCAACGATATCGGGTTCGGGTCACTCGGGAGTGGGGTGTTACAACCTTCCTATGCCTTCTTACTACTTTTAATTTAACTAACCCATGCAATAATTTTACTATCATAGACCTAAAGAACAACTAACTCATAAAAAAATATATAGGGCCAACACAAGAAATTAATTAAAAATGAAATAAAAAAAGAAGAGAAGGAAGTTTGGACGCAAATAGAAGACACATCAATTTGGACATCACGAGGCAACAATGAGGAATTTGCAAAAGTTAAATGTCAAGAACAGATAGAAAGAACAATGGTGGAGGAAATACATTATAGGGAGCAAAGGACTTTTGTGGACTTTGGTGAGGAACAATTTGGTTGGGGAAGTAATCATCCTTATTTGAACATGTACAATCCAAGTTGGCGAAACTACCTAAATTTATGTTTGTCTAACAATGTAAGGACTTACATGGGACATCAAGATCTATTAGGATTTCAGCAAGATGAGTCCAACAAGATCATTGATAAGCTCATAAGCACGGAAGAGGCCTAGAAGAGACTAGAAGAGAAGATTGAGCAAGTAATGAAAGACCATGCCTTTTGTATTCACAACCTAGAGCTTCAAATAACATAGTTTTCTTGTGAATATTGTAAGAGAAGTGTGGAAAACTATCTGAGCAACATTGAAATACATCCAAGAGAGCAGTGTAAGGTTATCACACTTAGGAGTGGGAAAGAGCTAAAAGCACCAGTGAAAAAACAAGTTGAATGCCACCTCATAGAATTCTAAGAGAAGAAGAACAAGGGTGACTCATTCAGGAAAATTGATGTGGTCCAATCTTTAAAAAAGCAAGAAGAAGAAGAAGAATAGATAACAACGGATATAGAGCTTGAAGTAGATATTAAAGTCTTTGTTCATAAAGCGAAAGCAAAAAGGGAGGCGAAGGTGATTGAGGAAGAAATAGAGCAACTCACCTTTTTACAGGACAAACTGTTGGATTCCATTGAAGATTCATGAGATTTCATCATTCCCGATTATATTGACAGTTTGTTAGTAAAAAGGACATTACTGAACTTAATTAGGTTTCTTAATTTTATCAATATTTCCCTCTTATTTATCTTCCAATGTGTAGCTTATTTACAAGCTACAAAGATGAAATTAACAAGGGTAGAAGTAAGCCACTCATAATTGATCTCGACTAAGTTTCGAAAGTTACAAAGTTAAGCTAATGACCATAACTTAACATGTTCAGTAGCTACAATAAAATTGTTATGTAGTTAGATTTGTTTCTAAATTCTAAAAATAAGTTATGAATGGTTTGGATTGCGAATTCTTTTATTTTCTTTGAAGCAATTATAAGATAGGGCACCAATTATAGGCATCAAGTGCATTTGGTTTTAGACTCCAATGCCATCACCACCTTAATCGCTATAACGGGTTTTTATGCTCTAACTCTTGTCTTTTTTTTTCGTTTTTCTTGCTATTTGTTGTGATTCTCACCTTGTATATTATTTTTCCTTCTCACATTGAGGAAAAATGCATTTCAAGTGTGGGGAGGGTAGCATTACATGCATTATATGTTTTATTTTGAGTGTGAATTTTGCATATCATATGTTAGTTTTGCTTAGGTTTGCATGATGTGACTCGAGTGAATGTGTCAATAGTTAGGACTTAACGGAATCGATTTAGATTTAAATATCGTCTTTTAGGTTGCTAAGATTTATTAGCTAGTGAAATTAGTGTTCTAGGTTGCTTTGGTTAAATATGAATGTTAATTAAGATACGATGTTAGTTCATTCACTCTAAGAATTTACCACATTCATTTATAATTTTAGGCCAATTGAATAAGTAGCATCGTTAGTATCTTTTCATGAGAATGACCTGCTTAAGAAATGGGGTAGGCAAGAAAATGTCTGTGTGTGTATGTGTGTATGTGTGTGTGTGTGTGTGTGTGTGAGAGAGAGAGAGAGAGAGTGTACATCTTAAATAAATAACTATTCCGCTATCCCTTTTTGAAACAAATCGGGTTATTAATAGAGCTACTAGCCAGTTGAGAATGTGATGTAGCTTAGTAACTGGGGGACATTCATTATAAATATTTGCGCTCGCACCAAGGCTATAATGACATTCCAACTAAGCCTTTTAATAAAAACATGACCTAATTAAGTAACTGGGGGACATTCATGACAAATGTTTACCTTTGCATCAAAAGGTTAGGCTCATGCTAATGAAAAAAATAGTGCATTGTTTAATATATCTTATCGATGTTTATGAATAGCTCGAATTTTCATGAAAAACTACTTAGTGATAGTTACAATTTTGATTGACCGAATAATTATCGATGTGTGTATGCAAGTGATGGGAGTGAATGAGTTTGATATCAAGGTCCTGATTGGTATATATATTTAGTCCAAAGTGCCTAGACACAAATTTCATAGGTTAATAAGTTAGAGCAACTTGAGGGATTGTGTTTGTAGTTAAATTTATTTTGTAAAGTTCAATGCCATTAAACCATTATTACATATGTGTGTGTTATGGTTTAATGTGTTTTTGTTTTGATTGTTTTGTTTTTCCTTAAGGATAAGCAAAAGTTCAAGTGTGGGGATGTGATAGTTGTAGGTTGTATGATGTTTTAATAGGCATTTTAGTATGTTTTTAGTGGTCAATAAATTAATTCATGCATGTTTAAGGTTAGGATAGTGTTAGTTGGCTAGATATTTGTGTTTTGAGTGTTTTGTGGGATAGGGCACGCTATTGAAATTTAATATTATGTGTTTCAAGTGCCTTGATGTGTTTGTTAATGTTTTAGATCAAATATCGAAGAAATGAGAGAATTTTGAGGAAATCTGGAGTAAGACCCAAGGCCATGATCATGGCACATGAGCCATGATCATAACAGACCCACCGTGGACCCATTTGCCATGATCGTGACAAAAAGTAAAATTAATTGCCATGATCGTGACACTATAGGCCATGATCGTGGCCTGCGCGACAACAATTGCGGACTGACTTCTAAAATACTACTTTTTGAAGAATATTTTAGACTTTTGGGCCCAAGTAAATCCTAATGTTTGCCCTTCATCGAAAAGATATAAATAGAAGATAAAGAACCATAGAAAAGGGAGCTCTATTTTCTGCCACTTTGAGAAAGATCCAAGGAGAGAGGAAGAAAAAGAGAGAAGGACGAGAAAGGAAGAAGGAGAAGAAGGGCTGCAGTGCTGATATCTTTCCGATCTAATCTGACCATTCCAAGTGACATTTTATTTCATCTTTATTGTTCTTTCTTTTAAATGTATAAGATGCATTTGATACTGATGGATTTAAGTTTAATGATCATGTTTTAAACTTCTTAGGGATTTATTCTTGAATCAATGTTAATATGATTTCTTTTGATGTGAATTCATTTGCTATTGTGATTATTTGTTGTAAATGCATGCTTCAATAACAAATAGAAAGAGTGAAATGATAGAAAAATGATTAGATTGGGTAATAAGAGTTAAACAATCTAATAAATCATACAAATAATCAAATTGGGATTTTATACGAAGAGATATCTCGTATGAAGAATTGATAGTCTATTAGGGGGCTTAAGATTTGGTTAGATTTGTGGGTTTTTTGTTAAATGAGAGATTGCAAATTCTATAATTCAATTAGAGGTTACCATTTAGGGTTTAATGATTATAAATTAAAAGAGAGTAATTGGCCCTTCGAAATTCTAGGATCGATAGCGTATTAACTCAAAAGTAATCATGTTAGCATTTGATGATAGTATAAATCCCCCTTCTCATAATCGCCTAATCTTCTTTGTGTGATTTCCTTTGTTAATTTAGTGGTACTTAATTTGATTCCTTATGTGTTAATTTTACATTTTAATTTCAATCAATCCAAATTCACGAATTTACTTTTTTATTTAGTTTTTATCTTTTTATTAATAATCCTTTTAGGCTTTAGATAACGTAGAATTAGATTTGTTCACCAACTCCTCATGGGATCGACACCATTAGTACTAAAAGTTTACGACCCATATACTTGCTAATATTGGGGATTTTATTAGAAGTAAAACTTGCCTAATAATGTAGTTGCAAAGATCCACTAGAGTAAGATGACATACTATCCTATCTAATTGTATAGTCTATTTGAGTGATCAATACTATGATATTGGATATGTTGTGGATCCAATTACTTTTATAGAAGTTGTTTCTAGACCCATTTAGATTTATGGTGGGATGCATTGAAGGATAGGATGCAATCTAGGAATCATAACAAGGTATGGGAACTTGTTGATTTGCCTCACAATTGTAAATCTATCGGTTGTAAATGACTATATATGAACAATAAGGACTCTCAGGGTAAATTTGAGTGGTTTAAGGCTTAGTTGGTTTTCATAGGGTTCACTCAGAGAGAAGGAGTTGACTTTAATGTTACCTTCTCTTCAGTATCCTCTAAGGATGCATTTAGAATGATTATAGCAATAATAGCTCATTATGATGTGGAGCTACATCAAATGGATGTCAAAACTACTTTTCTAAATAAGGACCTTTACGAGGAGGTCTATATGGATCAACTTGAAGGATTTCAGGATCAAGAAGAGACTGACAAAGTTTGCAAATTGAGAAAATTGATATTAAGGTGGAGCATTTGATGAATTGGAGAAGCTTATTGAGCCTTTAACTAAAGGACTTTGCCCACTTATTTTTTGAAAGACATGTATATAGCATAGGTGTATTGAAATCCTTTGACACTATTAGTTAAGGAATATTATGTTTGCTCCTTGTACATTTATATATTTTGATGTATCACGACAGTATGGTTGTTTATTAATAAAAGTGATCATCCTTTTATCCTCAATAATACGTATTATTATACATTGTTATAATACATGTGAAAGTCTTAAGATTTGTATCGATCTTAAGCATTTTAAAAGTCAATGGACATATATACAGATTGATCTTGAACATATGTCATTATGACATATACAATTTAATAAGTATATCCATAGATTTTCACATGATAGAGGGGATATAAGTGTTTAATCTCATAAAGGTGTTCTTTAATGCTGTTTAGCGTTTTGTGAGAGAGCATAAAGGTGTTCTTTCATAATGCAATTTAGTATTCAATGAGAGAGCATAAGGGTGTTCTCTAATACAATTTAACAATCAATGAGAGAATATAAAAGTTTTTTCTAATACAGTTTAGCATTCGGTGAGAGAAAACATGATTTCTCTTATGCAGTTTCGCATAAAATTTAGAAAAATCAAGACCTTCAAACGAAAAGATGATACATATCATATCATACAGGTATCATCCGAGTTTTCCACACTCTATTTTCGCATTCATGTTAGTGATGTGTTTTCTCATTTATGTTAGTGAGGTATTAGAAATGAAGGGAGGCCTGGTAGTTCTCAAAGAGAGACTATGTTGAAAGAGTGCGAGGAACATATTAGAACAGGATTTTTAGAATAGAATAGAGGATCTATTTCTGATTTAACACATGTGCTAAGCTCTAATACCATATAAACCAAAGATAAATTTAAGGAGAATAATTTATTTTTTTTCTAGATAATGAATACAATGCAAGGAGATTAAAACTCTTATTAGAAGACTATAATATAAGGAAGAAATTAAGGATTAAATTAGCTTCAGTGATTTTGGGTCAAAATTAGTGTGATAAATATGGCTTAATTGTCTTGAAAATCTTCTGGGTATCCGAATTTTGGGCAAATTGAAGATTCATGAGATTTTGATGCTTCTAACGAACTGTGGCACATGCTCATCCAACAGCAAAGATTGCTCTCAGATGGGCTTCATTTTCGACAAATGTACAAAGGTTTCGATGGTGGCAGAAGAACTACATGATTTACAATTACTGCACAGATTACACAGATCTCCACAAGCTCTTCTTCCTCTTATACCAAACAAATAATTGTTAGGGGCTCCCTCGTTATCTATTATAGTTTTAGAATTTAGAATAGTATTAGATTCTATAAGTCAATTTTTTTGATATATCTATCTATATCTAACTCAATCTAAATAAAAATTTAAATAATATATATAAATCTGACAAAGACAAATAAATGTCCAATCATCTTCTTTAAACTCATGCCCAGTAATGAGCCTCTTAATCAAATAGTTAGATTACTTCAAAATACACTCCCCAAAGAGGCCCAATTCTCACAAGACACTCAACTCTACATTCCAAATAAGTGTTTAGACAACCTAATAATATTATCCAGTATTTTTAAACTGGGTCGAAAGGTAAATATCATTGTTTTTATTTATTAAAAATTTTAAAATTTAATAGAAAAAATAGATTATTAAATAAAAATTAATTTATTTATTTTAATTCATAAAAAATTATTAATTTACGAGAATTAACCGATTAATTACTAAACTATTCAGCTTTTGACATTAAGAGTTATTAAAAAAAGCTGAAAACTTAGATTCAAGACTTTTATAATTGAAATGACTGAACTGGTTGAATTTTATAATTGTTGATATTATCATTCTAAAAAGATGGTTTAAACTTTTAATCTAATTAAGCTGAAACCATCACATAGAAGGGTTATATATATTATTATTATTAACTTGACGGAAGTATATCCAACAATGTAATGATAAATTATTATTTGAAAGGTATAATTATGTAATATTATTATTATTAACTGGATGGAAGTATATCCAACAATGTAAAGATAAACTATTGTTTGAAAGGTATAAACTTTACACAATCCTGACAGCTTTCTTGCCATGTCCAAACTGCCGTTGTTTCTCGCAACCTAATCCGCATGCCATCTCGTCATGCGATAACACTGCACATGGAAACAAGAAACAAAGATACCTTCTTCCTCTTTAGACAAAAAGCAAGCAAACAAACATAACTACTATTTAACAACTAAACAGATCATGCGTTAGCTTTCGTTAAAAAAGCCAAAAAAAACGAACACAGAAGAACGTATAACGTTACTCTTGTACAGGGTATTATGTTTATTTAATTATAAGGTTGTATTTGGACCAATTTTATCTGATTTAATTAGTTCTGTCTTCACTTCAGTAATGCTGAGACAATTAATATTTCTTTTTAAAGCATTTCTGGCATTTGAACTCGAGAATTGCAAATTTGGCTTAGGATTTGTTGGTCATTACGAAACAAATCGAAAAAGCTAGCAAATGGGAAAATTTGTTCGTCTATATACGTTTTGGAATAGACTCGTGAATGAAACGGCATAATTAATAACTAAAGATGGTTTAAATTATTGTCATTTTCAATTGCCATTACCACCAGGAAAGACAAATTCCTCGATGAAGACTCACTTTTCACTCATTAGAAGCTTCAACTTCGGACACTTAATCATGGATCTATTAGTAGGCATACTACCTCTAGTAGATCCAAACAGCTTCTGAGCTGAAGTAGGTCCTATGTTCATTCCATAATACTTGTAAGCTAGCGTATATTTTACATTAGCCATTCTTGTAAAATAAGATTACTTTATTTTACTTTTTATTTAATTTTTAATAATAAAATTCTTAATTATTTTCCTTTACATATATTGGATAAATTTTTTAATCCAAATAAATCATTTAAAAATAGTAATCCAAAATAAACGATAAAATCCATGAAAATAAAGTTATTATTTTAAAATGTTACAGATTTGCGGTACAAGTCAATGTTTTAAAGGGGAAACATGTAAGGTTGGTTATCATGTTTTCCACTCAGTTAAAGCTGATGATTAAGTCATTTTAAGTCAAAATATGTAAGGTATGGACTGGCAAAACATAAAGCAAAGAAGACTATTTCAGTAGCTAAAGGAAAAGCATACGAGACTATATATAAGGAGTTGGATTTATTTAAGGGAGCACAAAAAATATTCAAGCTAGCACGAGATAAGATATGTGAAACGGAGATTTCAACCAAGTCTATTGTATATGTGACAAAGCAGGTCAAGCACTCACAGAGGCACATACTACTAAGAAGAGATGACAGAGATACTTTTATGGCCTGAATAATGAAGACATAGGGGTCAATATAGAGTTATCGAACCCTTTGTGTCGGAAAATTTCCTTAACAGGTACTCATGTGAAAGGATCATAAGAGGAAAAATTACAAAGGTTCTGAAGGGGATGGGGAGTGGAAGGGTCGTAGGACCAGATGAGATCCCTATAAAAGTGTGGAAGTGAATAGGAGTTGTTGGTATTAAGTGGTTAGTTCAATTTTTTAATATGATTCTCTCGAATCAACTAAAATGTCGGATGAATGGAGAATGAGTAGTTTAATCCCTGTATACAAAGCCAAAGGGGATATCCAAGTGTCACAACTATAGAGGCATCAAATTACTAAGTCACACCATGCAGTTGTGGGAGAAAGTAATTGAAAAGAAAATCTAGAGAGCTACTTCTGTATTGAACAACTAATTTGGATTTATGCCTGATAGATCTACGACAGAAGCAATACATTTACTCCGGAGATTGATGGAATGCTACAGAAAGTGAAAATGAGATTTACACATATTTTTTATTGATTTGAAGAAGACGTATGATAGGGTTCTCTGAGAACTCCTATGAAGGTGTATGCAAGCAAAGGACATTTCTGTGGCTTATATCAGAGTAATTAGGGATATATATGAAGAAGCATTGACTAGAGTAAGGACGGTAAGAGAAGACACGGAAGCATTTTCTATTAGTATCAGACTACCTTAAGGCTCAATTTTAAGCCCTTTATTTTTCACATTAGTGCTAGATAAACTTACCAAACATATATAAACTTACCAAACAATCTTAAGCCGTGGTATATATTATTTGCTGACAATATTTTCCTGTTGGATGAGACCAATAAGAGGGTCAATTCTAAGTTAGAATGCTAGAGAAAAACGGTAGAATCAAAAAGTTTTAGGATGAGCAAGTCCAAGACAGAGTATTTAGAATATAACTTTTCGGGAAGTCAGATGGTATAGGAGGAGGCAGTAGCAATTGGTATCGACGTCATTCCACAAAAATCGAGTTTTAAATACCTCGGATCTATTATTCAAAGAGATGGAAATATTGATGCCGATATAGTACATCGTATTAGATCCGAGTGGGCCAAATGAAGAAGTGCATCAAGTGTTTTATGTGATAAAAAAATTCCTTTAAAACTCAAATGGAAGCTCTATAAAATGGTGATTTGATCAACCATATTGTATGTGACAGAATGCTAACCTACCAAACATAGATATATAAGATAGCTGCTGGTAGCAGAAATGCGTATGCTTAAATGGATGTGTGAATTTACCAAAAGAGATAAGGTCCAAAATAGGGTGGTGAGACACAAGCTACGGGTAGCTAGTATTGCCGATAAGTTAAGGAAGACTAGGTTAAGATGGTTTGGCCATGTGCTTAGGAGTCCCTTAGGTGCTCTAGTACAACACTGTGAGAATATAATCATTACTGACTACAAGAGAAGAAAATGGAGGCCTTACAAGAACTAGAAAAAAGTGATCAAGAAAGATATGTCATAATTAACCCTTACGGAAGTAGTGGCTAGTAACAGAAAAATCTGACGTGACTGCATAAGAGTAAAGGATACCCTTTAAAGCTCCCTCACAATAGTTGAGTAAGTATTTAGGAGATGTTTATTTTACGCTTACGCTACGTACTTACCGCATAAGGAGTCCAACCTAGATGTCCTTTTTGAGTCAATATTAGTTGTAAGGCTTAGACAAGGCTTTTGGACCCATAATTTGATTTTTCAAGACAATTGTTTGGGAGAAAGATCTCGCAAGACAGTCTAAAACCGTAAGATTGTCGAACCCTCAGACCTCTGAACAAATACCCTAGCTTATCTAACAACATGAAGAGTTGGTCTTTGCAGCATATCATGTACTAGCAGATCTAGACATTATGAGGTATATCCTTTTGGCTATATCAATTTGTTTATTTATTTATGTATTGTTTTGAAAATTTTATTTACAAAACTAATTAGCGTGCTAGTTTTATTTATCTACGCTTATATATGCATCACTTTTTTATTGTCACATATGCATGTAGATTTATTAGAAATAGTCCTTTTATTACATAAGAATAAGGTTGTGTACTAAATCTCTCCAGATTCCGCTTTATTGTTAGACTTTGATTTTGAATATGATCACTATGACGAAGATGATAAGTAATCTATATTCTACGCCACACGACTGTCAGTGTGTTCGGTTGACATGCGTACAAAAGAGCATGACCAAGTTTTCTGCTTTTTTGTTCGTAAGTGGCATGATTTATCATTTTGTACGTTATAGTTTTGGTTTCAGAATCGAAATCGACCACTATTCACCGGCCAAGTCAAAACCAAAAAACAAGAAGTATGAAGAAAGAGATTCTCTATCACAGTTCACATCTAACAAAAGTAAGTGGCTTTCAGGGACACCAGCCCGGGGGCCGTAGCAGCATATATATATATATGCGAGACGAAGCAGAGAGTAGAGAGTGTGGCTTGAGGCAAACTTCCATTTCCGTGTCAGAAATGGTTACGTAACCCAAAACGAGCCCTCTAAGGAGCTCTCTTTAGATGTCCAAAAACATTTGTCATTCTTCTGGAGGTATATATGTTTGTGTAGCCTTCCTGAAAGAAAGCTTGTATCTTCTCTGACGTGACCCAATAATCTCAAGACACGGTGAAAGCGGTTGAAGCCTTGAAAGTTAAAGCTTTTGTCTGCCTGTTCCTTCGTCTCTTTCCATATCTGTCACCTTTTTTTTTGGATTTCTGATATTTCCTTTCTTGGTTTTCGCTCTTTTAAATTTTGTGTGTTGTAATGTCTAGTTGGAGTTTCTATTCCTTTGTCATCTCCTTATTGACGATAATAATGGCAAAGCACAGAATAGTTTTGTTTGATTAAAGTTTTTGATGTTTCTTTTCTTTCTCTGAAGAATGATGGGACAGTAGACACAGCGAATTAGTTGATAAAAGCTTTGAGTGGGATCATTAACTTCAACCAACGATCACACCTGAAGGAGAATTACTGGAAACTTGTTTATTGATCTTGTACCAGCTCAACTCCAGTTTGGTTAAAGTTACAATATAACCAAAAGAAAAAGGAAGGATCGATATTCCTTATGCGAAATATTGAGATCACAGCTCCAAAAATGAGGATCGATAATTTAAAGATTATATTGAAGAAATACGAATTTCTATCTCTTGAAATAGCTCCAAGTCGTTCGTTCCCAGGATCACCGGCCAAACCTTATAGCCAACAGGTCCACGTTAGCGGTGGAGAGCCTCGCCCTAAGGCAGTGTTTGGTTGCCGTCTCCATCACCGGGGGCAGTGCACAAAACATAAAAATCCTGTCATCTGAAGTTGTTTGGTTGTTGACTCCCTCTTTTTGTCATCTGCTCCCAGTGAACAGAGACAACAAATTTTGTTTACCTCTAAACCATTGGACAGGGGTCATTACGTCCCTGTCGCGCAAACAAATCGTCGGGTTGTCCAACATTAGCCCTACCTTTCTCTACCGCCGTCTCCCTCAACCGTCGAACCAGTCGTCGTCCGTTGCGTGTCTTTTTCTGTCGATCCAAGCCGAGAACGTCACTTTCTTGCCGGTGGTGAAGCCTCCAGCCAGCAGCAAAACTCTGTTCGTTCTTCGTCTCTCTGCAACTTCTGTACCCATCCCTCTTCGATTTGGATGGACAGTGAAGTGTAAGTATCGATCTTGCTCTATCTGAGTTTTTACTTTAGTTTGATGATATATGGAATAAGCCACTGGATCCAGTGAATTTGGCGTGCGTCCGATCTGTGGAATGAATTTGATTCCATCCTCTGGAGTTCTTTTAGGCGTAGATCTGTAGTGGAAGGGCTTTATAAATTTTATTTTGTCAATATTCATAGATCAGGCACTACTATCCAGTGACGCGTTTCAATCACTAGCCTGCTAACTCAGCCTTATGCAGTAGTCTTGTCGTTATTGTTCTCAACTATCTATCCTACAAATATCAGCATTTTTGCTTACCCTCTAGGTGTTTGATATATTGGCTGCTCATGTTGGTCTCCTGATGGGTTGGGTTGATTGCTTGCTCGTGTATACTGAGAATTTATAGTATTGAAAAAAACAAAGCTTAATTCACTTTGAGGTTCCATCATTACTCATTCTGTTCTGTCATGGATTCAAAGTTTTCTTATGTGAATGCTATGATTCATCATGGATTCAAACTTTTCGTATGTGAATGCTATGATTCATCATGAATTATATAAACCATTTACGTAACCCTTATGGGTTTTGATGGAGCTTGTTGAATTCAATAGTTGTTCCTTGATTCTGC
>JANIJH010000224.1:28602772-28614516 GCA_024520975.1 Erythroxylum areolatum
AATGAACAAGTCGACTTATCGGTACCGAACATGTGTAAGTCGACTTACACATGGTACAAGTCGACTTATCACTTACATTCTGGAGCTGCAAGGAAGGCTATTCCCCTAGGAAGGCCAAGGAGTTAGGCACAGGCAAGGGTGTTTGCCATGATAAGGGAGGAAGTTAAAGCAGCACCTGAAGTTGTCACAAGTATGGCTTAGTTACTTAATTCTAAAGTATATGTCTTGATTGATTTCAGCTCCATGCATTCATTTGTTTCTACAAGTATGATTTTACATGGTGTGAATTCAATGTTTTGGAATAGTCCTTTGCTTGTTAGTACACATCTAGGGAGGAATGTGATAATCAGTCAAGTGTATAAGGGCACTGGTAATGGACTTACTATCTCTAGACCTAAAAGACTTAGATGTTATACTTGGAATGGATGTTATGAAAAAATATCATGCGAAGTTGGATTGTGGCCTTAAGGAGGTGGAATTTCATCTGGGCAATGATGAGAAGGTGATTTTCAGAGGGGACAGGAAATACCATCACCAAGAATTATTTTGGCTTTGCTAGCTAATAGGATGATAGGAAACGGGTGTGAAGCCTTCTTGGCGCATGTTATGGACACTAATGTCAATGAAGGAAAGTTAGAGGATTTTTGAATTGTAAGGGAATTTCCTTATGTGTTCCTAGAGGACTTACTCGATTTGCCACCGATGAGGGAAATTGAGTTTGCCGTTGACTTGATTCCTGGTACCACTCTTATTTCGATACCACCTTATAGAATGACTCCAGTTGAGTTGAAGGAGCTTAAGGAACAGTTGGAAGAACTGTTGGAGAAAGGGTACATAAGACCAAATTCATTATCTTGGGGATGGTCGATTTTGTTTGTTACGAAGAAGGATGGAACATAGTAAATGTGTATTGATTACCAAAGACTCAACAAGGTGACCATTAAAAACAAGTACCTTCTGCCCCAAATAGATGATCTATTTGATCAGCTATAGGGAGAAAAGGTATTTTATAAAATTGATCTCAGGTTAGGCTATCATCAATTCAGGATTAGGGAGTCTGATGTAAACAAGACAGTCTTCAGGACACGATATGGACATTATGAGTTTTTAGTCATGCCTTTTGGACTGACCAATGCTCTAGCTACTTTTATGGATCTTATGAATAGGGTCTTGAGGGAGTATTTGGATCAGTTTGTCGTAGTGTTTATCGATGACATTCTAGTGTATTCA
Source organism: Erythroxylum areolatum (assembly GCA_024520975.1). Classification (NCBI taxonomy): domain Eukaryota; kingdom Viridiplantae; phylum Streptophyta; class Magnoliopsida; order Malpighiales; family Erythroxylaceae; genus Erythroxylum; species Erythroxylum areolatum. Next base: position 28,604,003 of record JANIJH010000224.1, read on the forward strand.
AAGAGTGAAGGGGAACATGAGGAGCATCTCAGGATAGTGTTGCAGACATTGAGGGAGAAGGAGCTTTATGCTAAGTTTAGCAAGTGTGAGTTTTGGCTTCATAAAGTTGTATTCCTTGGACATGTAATTTTGAAAAATGGGGTACATGTTGATCTAAGGAAGGTTGAAGCAGTGGTGAATTGGCATGCACTAAAGGCAATGGTATAAGTGAGGAGTTTGGGTTTGGCAAGATATTATAGGAGATTCGTTAAAGGATTTTCTATGATAGTTTCTCTAATGACTAAGTTATTAAGGAAGAATCAAAATTTTATTTAGAGTAAGGAATGTTAGAAAAGCTCTGAGAAGCTCAAGCGCATATTAACAAGTGCTCCAGTTTTGATTTTGCCTACTGGAGATGAGGGTTATACAGTGTATAGTGATGCTTCAAGAAAGGGTTTTGGTTGTGTGTTGATGCAGGGAGACAAGGTGATAGCTTATGCTTTGCAGCAATTGAAGCCTTATGAGTTGAATTATCCAACCCATGATTTGGAATTGGTAGTAGTGATTTTTGCCTTGAAGATTTGAAGACATTATCTATATGGGTTTCAGACAAGGATTTTTACGGATTACAAAAGTCTCAAGTATCTATTGAGTCAGAAAGAATTGAATTTGAGACAGAGAAGATGGTCAGAGCTAATTAAGGATTTTGATTTGTTGATTGAGTATCATCCAAAAATGGCAAATATAGTGGCAGATGCCTTGAGTAGGAAATCATCAATAGCCCATGTTCAGACAGTTTATCTACCTTTATTGGAAGAGATGGCTAAGCTTATAATAAGTTTGAAACAGGAGGAACCTGAGTGTATTCTTGCTACTTTCATAGTGAGACCGATACTTAGAGAGAAGGTTAAGAAGTTACAAGCACAGGATGCATAATTAAGCAAGCTTCGAGAAGAAATTCAAAATGGCAGGAAGTATGAAGTGGTAGTGAGGGATGATGGACTCATGATTATAGGAAGAAGACTTTATATTCAGAATGTCAAGGAGGTAAAGGATGAGATACTGGATGAGGCACATAATGTGCCTTATATCATGCACCCAAGTAGTACTAGGATGTATAGGGATTTAAGAGAGCATTTTTGGTAGAAAGGCATGAAAAGGGATTAGTAGAATATGAAAGTTAAGGCTAAACACTAGGCACCTTCAGGCAAGTTAAGGCCATTGTCCATTCCTGAGAGGAAGTCGCAAAGACTAACCATGGATTTTCTAATGGGTTTGCCCAAGACTAGTAGGAAGCATGATGCCATATAGGTTATTTTTGATCGGTTGATGAAGTCAGCCCATTTTCTGGCAATCAAACAGACTGATTCCTTGCATGTGCTAACAAAGAAGTATACTGATGAGATAGTAAGATTACATGGTATTCCAGATTCCATAGTTTCTAACAAGGATCCTCGATTCACTTCGAGATTCTGGGGAAGTTTACAAGAAGCTTTGGGAACCAAGATGAATTTTATCACTACTTTTCATCCCCAAACAGATGGTCAATTTGAGAAGACCATTCGGACCCTTGAGGTAATGCTCAGGGCATGCGTGATGGATTTTAAAGGAACTTAGGACGAGCATTTGCCATTGGTCAAATTTGCTTAAAATAAATTGTACCATTCGAGCATTCAGATGATTCCTTATGAAACACTGTATGGAAGGAGGTGTAGAACTTTGATATACTAGGATGAAGAAGGAGAAAGGAAACTAATAGGGCTATAGTTACTACAGATGACAGTGGATAAGGTTAACTTAGTTAAGCAACGGCTTAAGGCAGCTCAAGATAGAATGAAGAGCTACACTAATGCACACCAAAAGGAAATGGAATATGAAGTCGGTGAGAAAGTCTTCCTTAAGACATCTCCTTAGAAAGGAGTCATGAGATTTGACAAGAAGGGCAAGTTGAGCCCAAGATGTGTGGGTCCTTATGAGATTGTTGAGAGGATTGGACCACTAGCCTAGAGGTTGACGTTGCCATCGGAATTATCACAGATATGATGTCTTTCATGTTTCCATGTTAAGGACATATAGATCGGATCCATCCCACATCATTCAGACCACTGAGGTTCAGTTGAGAGATGATCTGAAATATGAGGAGATTCCAGTGGAGATTTTGGACACCAAGGAAAAGTTCCTTAAGAATAAGACGGTTCAACTAGTCAAAGTCCTGTGGAGAAACCATTCTGTAGAAGAGGGCACGTGGGAGCCATTGGAAGCCATGAAAGAGAAATATCCACACCTCTTCAATGACTCAGGTAATAATCTCAAGGATGAAATTCTTTTAAGAGGGGGAGAAATGTTAAGCCCGAAGTTTTTCCTTTATTTTATTAAGCATTATTTGAATAAATTTTGTGGTCTTTCTAGATAAATAATTTTATTTGGAGTTTAATTATTATGTCAATGTTAGGAGGATTCATTGCATGGATTGATAGAATTAAAGTATTAATGTTGTAAGGTGGTATAAGGGCATTTTTAGAAGGCCACTTAAGTTTAAATAGACATTAGGTATAAATGGAAGGGTAAAAGGGACATCTTACAACCATAAAGAGTATAAGTTAGAAGAAGAAAAATTGTTGTATTGTTTGAGAAGAGAGGAACACGAGAATAGAAGAAGAGAGAAGAGAAAAGCTAGGGTTTTTGGAGATCTTAAAAAGTTTAAAGATTTTGAAGTTTCAACAAGTAAGTTATGCATTAAATTTCATGGGTTTGGTTAAATGAAACTTAAATGAAGTTGAATATGGGTAGAAAGTTGTTGATGAATGATATAGGCAAGTGCTCTCTTTTAAGGTTAATGATCAAAGATAGATTATGATGTAATAGAAGAGATGGTTTAGGGTTAAGATGGGTTATATATAAAAGATGGGAAGTAAAAAGATGAAAAATGCCGTAAAATATGTTCTCGGAATGTGTTTGCGAACTCAACTTTCCAGCACAGAACATGCTTTTGTATTTTAGGCATAAATTTTTATGTAGTTATCAAAATGGAATGATTTTTTATTTGGAGTAATATATAGACATAAGGATACAATGTTTCTGAAGAAATAGAGTTTTAATTAAGTCTGTAAGGATCTTAAGTTTTGAAGGGAAGCTGAATATAGAATGTTGTTTTAGTATAGGAACAGCCCGAAAATGATTGGGGCATAAATTTTAGAGAACTGAACCAAATTGAATGATTTTGGTATCATTAGAAACTTAAGACAATGAGGAAAATTTTTCTAGAAGAAAGTGTTATAAATTTCTTCATTTACCTTATCAGAATGATCACCAAAAATTGACCCGAAGGTTGGGACTTTTGGAAGAGTTTGAGTATTTAGAATTTATCTTAGTAAATATGCAATATATAGTTCTCAAATTAGAATTCCTATTGAATTGGGATTTTGTTATGGTAAAAGGAAGTCAAGAAGGGGATCAAGAGAGGCAAGAGGAGCAAAAGGAAAGACATCCTTAAGCCAATTTCATAATCAAGGATTTCAAGGTGGGTTACAGTTTTATAATTAAGTAATAGGCCATTAATGTTTTCTTTCAAATGATGGAAATAAATGATTTCAACTATTTCATGAATGTAAATCTTTGAATGCTTTGAGAAAATGTTATGTGTTTGGTATGAGCATATTGTGTAGATGAATTATTAAAAGAATGTGAAAATGATTTTTGAAAGGATGCTATGTTTATAAAATCATGTTTCAAAAATGTGCCATTTTGGGCAACAAGTTTACAAGTTATGAAATACATGTTATGTGGGTTTGGTTTAGTCCATTCTATATGTCAAGTGCACTTCGACTAAAGGCTTCTCCTGCCTACCTGCTAATGGCATAGAGCTTCTTCATGGATTCCCTCATGTTTACGACTACACAAAATCACTATGTGGGATTGTGTTAGTTCATTTTGTTCACAACTTCACAGGACCATTATATGGTAATGTGTTAGTTTGTTCTATTTATTAACCTTCCAAACTATTTTGATGTGTTTATGTGTAACACCCCACTCTCGCAAGACACGTACCTGACATCGTGCGTGATATCCGAGTCTGTGCCCCCCGAGGGTGGCATGCTAGAGCACTCAATCTTTCAAAAATCGATATAAATTTTTTTTCTTTTTCTTTTGAAACAACAACAAACATAATCATAATGTCAATACAACATGATTAAATTCGTATACACATTGTATAATAATTTCAGAATGCATTCCTTAATACAAAATTTGCAAAAAATACAATTCAGTATGAAAATATAGGAATACAATGCAGATGCGAACTAATCCCAACCTCTATCCCTCATTTGCATGCAGTAGGTATACTCCTATTGCCTAATGGGGTATTCTTCTGATCCTGAAAAATATTTACAAATTTGGGATAAGTTTTGTGAACTCAAAGAGTTAACCATCATTGATGATTTCACCGGATCACATACACACATCATATACGCACAAATATTCATTCTAAACATTATAACTCACACAACATGGCACAATATAGGATCACTCAATACAGCTTTGCAAATCATTCATAGATTTCAGTCTTATATGAATGCTATATGCGTGAGACTCAAATTCGTTTTTATTGTTGTGATCGAGTGCCTATCACAAACTTATACAAATACTAGCCCATAGGGCTCAGTCAAACAGAATCACAGAACATAGCTTTACGTGCAGAATCAGAAACCACAAAGCAAAGATCTACGTGGAGGTGCTTCAAACTGGCTACTCAATTCACAATGGCTTTATCTGAGCATGAATTTTATGAACTGTATAAAATACTAAATATGTCATATATCATAATCTTATACAAATGCTCAGATAAAGTTTTCACATTCATCGAACCTAAGTCTGGCATTCAGCTTTCATTGAGAATCAAAGTCATTTAGGAATTTATATCAAATCAAAACACTTCCAATATATGCCCATCTAATAAACTCCTTGGACTTCAAGTCTAGAATTCAGAAGCAATTCAAAAATAGTTCAGTAATTTCTTTTTTTTTAATTTATCAAATCAAATAAATTCAAAACAAATCAATCCTAGGAAATCGTCTAGGTTGACTCATAGTATGCTCCAGATCAGCAATTGCTTCCAAACTCTGGAAACGCCTGAAGGAGGATGTTTAACCTACACATCCCATTTATGCAATACACACATATGCACATTAATAATTGCACAATTGTAAGCATTTATTTAGGCACACTTGTGTATATGGACTATGTACAATGCGTGCTCTATGACAATCCTGGGTATTCATCCATCGATTTCACCACAAAATCATTCTCATATAAAAAATCATCTAGGTAATTTATACTTAGGTTTTTTCCTCACCAAAACCATTAAAATCACCATTCATTTCTCATTGAATCAGTTCAGATTTTTCCAAGACACCCCTTTCGAGTCTATTGTTCAAGTTCAATTAGAAAGTGAAAATGAGGTAATTTGGTCATACTCTCTTCTAAAAAAGTGTTTCTCTATGTCTTATGTTTCTGTTGACATCAAAATCAATCACTTTGGTTTAGTAATTTGGAAGATAAGCCTCAAACATTTTTGGGCTGTTCATATTCAAAAAAAGGTTACTATGCATAATTTCCATCCAAAAATTAACCATCTTAGAGACTGAATCAAAATTCAACATTTCATATAAGATGTATCCCTATTTTTCTAGTTTACTCCATATAAGATGTATCCCTATTTTTCTAGTTTACTCCAAATAAAAAATAATCTCATTTGGATTCCTATAGATCCTGATATAATCTAAACACCCAAGTATGTTCAGTAAATTAATCCTATCAATTATCATACTTCAACACAGTTACATTTCCATCTTAAATTCATCAACCAAATCAATTCAGAAAGCTATGATTTTTGGTGAAGATGTAAGCCAATGTCTTACGAGTCCATTGGTCTAAGTCTCATATCATTTGGAGGTCAAACAAAGAAGATATTGCAAAAAAATTATCAGATGTTCATTGTCCCTGAAAACTTCAAAGTCGCTATAGCACGATAGCGATTTTCGCTGATCAACCTCCAAAGTTGCTATCGTACATTTGCACGATGGCGACTTTCACCTTTAAAACACCAAAGTCACTATCGTGCTTTCACATGATATCAACTTTCACCCTTAAACATCCAGAGTCGCAACTTTCGCCCCTAGACTTCTAAAGTTGCTATCGTGCATTTGCGTGATAGCGATTTTCATCCTTCAAATGCCAATGTCGCATACCCAACTTCAAATCTCCATAACTTTTGATCCAGAACTCTAAAATTTGCAAACATTATATAAATGGAAAGCTTACAGAAGGATATACAACTTTCATGAAGACCATTTTGTCAAAATCCATCTAAATCAGTACAATAAATTCATGAAAGTTTTAGAGCAAAATTTAACTCTCTACTAATCATTCTCAGTGAATTTTCAGACTTCCATTCACTATAACCCAACACTTCAATTTTTATTACCAGTCTTTTTACTCCATTTCAACCAACTCATTCACCATAAATTCATACTACTCTAAAATATACTAGTTAAAACAAAAAATCATCAAAAGCCAAAAATTCATATTTAACCTATTCATACTCTGTCAACTTTCTGCATTTCCAACTTTCATTCTCAATCTCCATGTTTCCTCTCAACTTTCATTTATACCCTCATTCCCATCTCAGACCATTATTTTCTAACTATTCTTCAACTCAAAAACCTTTTGCTTGATCATCTCTATTGCTTTCATCAACTCACGTATACACTCATATATATTCATACATACACAGTGAAGAAACAGAGCATGTATCACCTTTTCATATCTAATCTTCGAAACTAATCCCATACCCCATTTCATTGCTCTTACTAACGCCAAAATCATTTTTACATCACTTAATCACTAACCATCCATCAAATACTAGATTAACACTATAACCAAATTTTTCATCCATCAACATAGTATTCATGAATATACACGTAAATGCCATGATCATGCAACTGACAATTAATTCATCAAATTTATGTCATAAATCTACAACCCTAAAGAATTTATTCACTACTTACTTGTTGAAAACTTCAAAAGCTTCAACTATCCTAAAGCCCTAACTCCATGCCAAATCACATACTCCTCTGTGTAAACTAACCAACTTCGGTTTTTCTTAGTGTGGAAGTGGTGTGGGATAAGGAAGAGCAAAGAAATCTCTCGAAAGGTGTTTGATGAAGAACTCTATGTGTGAAAAGGAAATTCGAAGAAGGTTGCTAGAAAATGACACTTAAGACATGTTACTCAACCCTTTTTAACTCTCAGATATCGATAACTTACTTCTACAAGGTTATAGATGCAGCTTAACTAAGTAACACTTGTCACTTTCTTAATGCCTAAGCCTAAACTAAGTTTCTTTCTTAACTGATTCCTTTAGTCTCATATTTACAATATAACTATCTCCAATCGTCTTTTGAATCCTTTTTCCTATTTTCCATTTTACTCCATAAATTTCAAAAATTAACACCAAAATTCAAAAATATTACAACTCCACCAATCAATAAAATTTCCAATATAGATAAATTTCAAATTCACACAATTCCCAAAATCACAACTCAATCCAAAAATGTCCGGAATTATTCATGAATGCTTGTACAATTTTTTTCATGTGCAACAACTTCACTATTCACGTGTGTATGTGTAAGCCATATTATGCATGAGCATGGAAATGCATTTCTAATCTCTCATTGATCACTCATATTTACTATTCTAGCCTCCCCATAGGTAACGGGATGTTACAACTCTCCCCTCCTTAAATAAATTTTGTCCTCGAAATTCTTATCTGATTGATCAGGAAGGTAGGGGTATTATTTCCTCATATGCTGTTCCGCTTCCCATTTAATTGTCATCAATTGAATATTTTCTTCCACTTGACTGTAGTCAATGGAATCACTTGTTATGTCAATCACTTATTTAGTCATTTTCTTTCTTAACTAGTTCCTCATTATATATATCTCAAATTGCTCACCATTTTCACTTCATGTGCTAACAATACATCTTTGTCAGATCATATTAATATTTCTTAGCATACTCACATATCACACATTATGGATTTGAGACATCCTTTTTTTTCAGTAACACTAACTCTTAATAATTTTGTATAGACCAATTCATATCGGGCTTAATCTATCCTTCTTCCTAATCTGAGCACATCTTGTACTCAATGTGAGCACACCTTGTCTAGGTGATACTCTCAGAGACAATACATCTTTTTCACTTCTTATTGGTGTTAATACACTTAACTCTTAAGTCTATCTCACTACATTTCATAACTTCAATGTTGTCTTACCAAATTCATTCGCCTTTTATGAGCCACTATCCCCTGCACTTTCCTCCTCTCATTATCAAACATACTAACCCCAATTTTACTCCAATTTTCCAGAATTTACATCTTTCAAGGCTACTTCATTTCGTAATGAGTCAACTACCATATCGAGTGTGTCAATTCTCCTCATTTGATTCTTCATCTTTTTCTTTTTCTCATTAATACATAAAATCCTCTCTTTACTACACATCATTCATTTCTTATTAAGTCATCTATGACTATTTCATTCCCCTTTTACTCTTTCCTCATTTCTATCTTATCTTCCTATTGTCAATTATTTCATCTTCCACATGTACTTCCTCAATCAACTCAGGATTATAAATGTATAAAATCATCATGCAATGCTAATCTCAATTCCACTAATATATTCTTATGGGGGATTATAACTCTTGTCACATTAATCGAACAACCACTTCGATTCCAAATTCATCTCCTCAAGATCATAAACAAATTTCTGTTTTCATTACATTCTACTTTTACACTTTAATTTATCATTTCCACTTATATCCTTATTTTCCTCAAACAATCCACAACAATACAATCACATTGGGCTCACATTCGAGGATATATCATCACAGTACAATATTAATATCATATTCCATAATACATCCACTAACACAATTGTGTTAAATCTTTGTCTATCATATCCAATCATATACTATTTCTCATTTTTAAATATCCACAACTTTCATTTTCTCACATTTTGACATATCATCATTTTTCTCAGCGCTTCTAATAGCTCAGACTCTTCAGGAATGCTCATGTATGTGACTCATACTAGGGATTAGTTGACGAAAATGTAGGAATACAATGTAGACGCGTACTGATCCCAACCTTTATCCCTCACTTACATATAGTAGGTATACTCCCGTTGCTTAACGGGGTATTCTTCTGATCTTAAAAATTATTTGCAAATTTTAGATGAGTTTTGCGAACTCAATGAGTGAACCATCATTAATGATTTCACCGGATCACATACACACATCACATATGCACAAATATTCATTTTAAACATTATAACTCACACAACATGGCACAATATAGGATCACTCAATACAACTTTGCAAATCATTCATGGATTTCAATCTTATATGAATACTATATGTGTGAGACTCACATTCGATTTAATTGTTGTGACCGAGTGCCTATCATAAACTTATATAAATACTAGCCCATAGGGCTCAATCAAACAGAATCACGGAGCATAGCTCTACGTGCAGAATTAGAAATCACAGAGCAAAGCCCTACGTGGAAACACTTCAAACTGGCTATTCAAGTCACAACGCCTTGATCTGAGCATAAATTTTATGAAATGCATCAAATACTTAATATGTTATATATCACAATCTTATACAAATGCTCAGATAAAGTTTTCACATTCATCAGACCTAAGTCTGGCATTCAACTTTCGTTATGAATCAAAGTCATTCAGGAATTTATATCAAATCAAAACACTTCCAATACAAGCCCAACTAATAAACTCCTCGGACTTCAAGTCCGGAATTCAGAAACAATTTGCAAACAATTCTGTAATTTCTTTTTTTGAAAATTTATTAAATCAAATAAATTCAAAACAAATCAATCCTAGGAAATCATCTAGGTTGACTCCAGTATGCTCCAGATTAGCAATTGCTTCCAAACCCTGGAAGCGCCTGAAGGTGGACGTTTAACTTGCACATCCCATTTATACAATACACACGTCCATACATTAATAATTGCACAATCGTAAGCATTTATTTAGGCACAATCGTAAGCATTTATTTAGGCACACTTGTGTATATGGACTATGTACAATGCATGCTCCATGACAATCCCGAGTATTTATCCATCGATTTCACCACAAAATCATTCTCATATCAAAACTCATCTAGGTAATTTATACTTAGGTTTTTGCCTCACCAAATCCATTAAAATCATAATTCATTTCTCATTGAATCACTTCAGATTTTTCCAAGACACCCCTTTCGGGTCTACTGTTCACGTTCAATCAAAAAGTGAAAATGAGGTAATTTGGTCATACTCTCTTCTAAAAAAGTGTTCCTCTATGTCTTATGTTTCTGTTGACACCAAAATCACTCAATTTGGTTCAGTAATGTAGCGCCCCCTTACCATAGGGTATCCACCGGAACGCCCGTAGGTCATTCCGACAAATATCCCATGACAAGAG
>JANIJH010000224.1:28614616-28626740 GCA_024520975.1 Erythroxylum areolatum
TGCCGAGATATAATTAAATATCCCGAACCCATCCTAATTACCAAAATGCCCTTCCTATAGGAGAGGGGATGTTACAAGTAATTTGGAAGATATGCCTCAAACATTTTCGGGTTGTTAATATTCAAAAACAATGTACTGTGCATAACATCCATCCAAAACTTAACCATCTTAGAGACTGAATCAAAATTCAACTTCTTCATATAAGATGTATCCCTATTTCTTTAGTTTACTCCAAATCAAAAATCATCTCATTTGGAATCCTATAAATCCCGGTATAATCAAAATACCGAAGTATGTTCAGTAAATTAATCCTATCAATTATCATACTTCAGCACAGTTACATTTCCATCTTAAATTCTCCAATCAATCAATTCAGAAAACTATGATTTTTGGCGGAGATGTAATTCAATGTTTTACGAGTACACTGGTCTAAGTCTCATCTCACTTGGAGGTTGGATGAAGTAGATATTTCCAAAACAATATTGGATGTTCATTGCCCCTGAAAACCTCAAAGTTGCTATCATGCATTAGCACGATAGTAATTTTTGTTGATCAACCTCCAAAGTTACTATCGTGCATTTGCACGATGGTGACTTTCACCTTTAAAACACCAAAGTAGCTATCGTGCATTTGCACGATAGCGACTTTCACCCTCAAGCATTCAGAGTCGCTATCGTGCAATTTTCGCCCTTGGACTTCCAAAGTCGTTATCATGCATTTGCACAATAGCGATTTTCATCCTTCAAATGCCAATGTCGCATACCCAACTTCAAATCTCCATAACTTTTGATCTAGAACTCTAAAATTTACAAACTTTACATCAATGGAAAGCTTAAAGAAAGATCTACAAGTTCCATAAAGACCATTTTGTCAAAATCCATCTAAATCAGTACAGTAAATTCATGAAAGTTTCATAGCAAAATTTAACTCTCTACTATTCATTCTCAGTGAATTTTCAGACTTCCATTCACTGTAACCCAACACTTCAATTTTTATTACCAATCTTTTTACTCCATTTCAATCAACTTATTCACCATAAATTCATACTACTTCAAAATATACAAGTTAAAATCAAAAATCATGAAAAGTCAAAAATTCATATTCAACCTATTCATGCTCTGTCAACTTGCTGCATTTCCAACTTTCATTCTCAATCTCCATGTTTCCTCTCAACTTTCATTTATACCCTCATTCCCATCTCAGACCATTACTTTCCAACTATTCTTCAACTCAAAAATCATTTTCTTGATCATCTCTAAAGCTTTCATCAACTCACGTATACACTCATATATATTCATACATACACAGTGAAGAAACAGAGCATGTTTCACCTTTCATATCTAATCTTCTACACTAATCCCATACCCCATTTCATTGCTCTTACTAACTCCAAAATCATTTTTACATCACTTAATCACTAACAATCCATCAAATACTAGATTAACACTATAACCAAATTTTTCGTCCATCAATACAGTATTCATGAATACACATGCAAATGTCATGATCATGCAACTGACAATTAATTCATCAAATTTATTTCATAAATCCACAACTCTAAAGATTTATTCACTACTTACTTGTTGAAAACTCCAAAAGCTTCAACTATCCCAAAGCCCTAACTCCATGCCAAATCACGTACTCCTCTGTATAAACTGACCAGCTTCGGTTTTTCTTAGGGCAGAAGAAGCAAATAGCAGTGTGGAAGTGGTGTGGGATAAGGAAGAGCAAAGAAATCTCTCTGAAGGTGTTTGATGAAGAACTCTGTGTGTGGAAAGGAAATTCGAAGAAGGTGGCTAGAAAATGGAACTTAAGACATATTACTCAACCCTTTTTAACTCTCAGATATCGATAACTTACTTCTACAAGGTTATAGAAGCAACTTAACTAAGTGACACTTGTCACATTGTCAACACCTAAGCCTAAACTAAGTTTCTTTCTTAACTAATTCCTTTAGTCTCATCTTTACAATATAACTATCTCCAATCTTCTTTTGATTCCTTTTTCCTATTTTCCATTTTACTCTATAAATTTCAAAAATTAACACCAAAATTCAAAAACATTTCAGCTCCTCTAATCAATAAAATTTCCAATATAGATAAATTCCAACTTCACAAAATTCCCAAAATCACAACTCAGTCCAAAAATGCCCGGAATTATTCATGAATGCATGTACAATTTTTTTCATGTGCAACTTCACTATTCACGTGTGTATGTGTATGTCATATTATGCATGAGCATGGAAATGCATTTCTAAGCTCTCATTGATCACTCATATTTACTATTCTAGCCTCCCTATAGGTAATGGGATGTTACAATAATGCCTATGATATGTTAACAAGATTGATGCATATTTGTTTTGCACTAATGTGAATTTGGTTGAGAAATTGAGATATATGTGCTTGTGATTTCAATGAGAATTTTTGTTATAATGGAAATAAGTTTTTTAATGGTTTTGCTTGTTACTGGTTATGAAATTGTTACCCACAAGCTTTAAGGTCACCCCCTCTCATTCCATCCCATCTTCAGGTGAAGAGTAAGAGATTAAGTAGTCAAGAGTCAAGGCATCACTCCGACTAGGATTATTTTGCTTTTGAAGTTTGTTTTCGTAAAACAAGGCTTTAGATGCATTTTAAGAAATTCTACTTTTTGCAAACTATGTATTTTTGGATTATGATGTAATGTGGCTTGAAATGCCCATTAAAGCTTTGTAAGACTCTTCTTTTGGTTATTAATGAAATATGGTTGATGTTGCTTTTAGCTTTTAAACATTTAGCATTACATTCGATTCACAATGAGATTAAGAATTTGGAAAGTTGCTTGTGTTTATGTCCAAGTTTATTTTGTCTTTGGGTGGATTTGATAAGGGTGGTTGAGAAAATTTATGTTTGCATTTAGTATGATAGAAAGTTGGGATTGTTGGGTTTGTCCTGTGAATTTCGCCACGGCGTAATTGACCCGAAGCCTTCACCGTGACGTAATTGACCCAAAGCTATATTTTTTGTTGGTGTGGTGACTTTGCCACAGCGAAGATAAATTTTCAAGTTTGCCGTAGTGAAGTTCAATCTCTCACCACGGCATAAATTACCCAAAGGGTCTATGGGATTTTTCCCATATGTTAGCCATGGAGAAACACAAGTTCACCGCGGCAAACCCGCCTTGCTTCCGAACGGATTTAGCTTCAAATCCGAAGCCTTCCTCCACGCTCACAACTCTGATGTTGGGCTCTAGAAACAAGGTCCAACATAAAGATTCTTAATTAGAACTTCTTAAAGTGAGTATGCCTCCTAGACATAATTTTATCTTATAAGTTTTAGCAATTTGCCATCTTTTACTCCAACTACCCAAATTTTTTGGCTTTGATAAATAATACTCTAGTAACATATTTTTAACTCATCATCTCCTAAAAGAAAATAAATATTTTTAACTCATCATCTCCTAAAAGAAAATAAATATAAATTTTACCTATTAAAACAACAAAATCAAACTAAAATAAAAGAAATAATTCAAATTAATATGATCTAATCATATCTTATCAGGGAAGGCATGAACTATTAATTCTTTGCCATGTCATATTAGAGTAGGGCAATTAGTGAAACCTAATCAAGTTACTTCTAGTTTATCCTTGCTCTTCATCAAAATATTATTATGGATGTTAACATGGAATTCTTCAATGCCAATCCATATCTAATGTTGTTATATACAGAATAAAAGTTGAGATAGAAAACTTTTATGTTCTCAACAGGGCATGGCAAGATTCCAAAAGTTGTTACGCATAAACATTGCAAAGGATCTAGGAAAGCTAAAATTCACACAAAAATTATTTCAATAATGACAAAATATCCTTTTGTGTGTTGAACGCAACATATTCACATTCACTATAAGAAAACAACACAATCCATGACGTTTAGAAAACATCACAAAATCTCAAAAAATGTCACAGAATATAATTTGCGATGTTTTAAAAAATGTCACAAATAACGTCGCCAAATATAGTGTCGACAAAAGTTTTCTGCTATGTTTTCCATAAAATTTCACAAAAAACACAGACATTCTGCGACGTTTTAACTAACGTCACTGAAATATTGGTCTTTCTACAACATTTTTTGGAAACATCACGGAAAGTCACGTTCCGTGATGTTTTTGGACATTCTATGCAGAATATGACTTTCTGTGACATTTATACAAAAACATCGCAGATAGTTGTATTATTTTTTAATTATTATTTTTTTCATTATTTCAAAATCATTTTAATTTAATAATTTTTTAATTTTAATAATTATTTTTAAAAATACAAAATTTTTAAAATCTTATTTTTTTAATAACAATATTATTTGAAGAAAACCAGTATGGCAAATAAGTCGATGACCGAATCAATCCCTCCTAGGGGTTACATTTGGAATAAGATTGTCATCAAAAGAATGAAACTATTACCTCCTATTCAACTATACAAGGTATGTCGTAAGGACTTACAATACAACAACTTGACAGAGATTAGAGTCTTAAAATAATTGTACAAAATTTCAAAATAGCAACCCAAATGAGCATTTTAAAAACCTGCAACTAGCTTCTGTACACTTTACAAAAGAGTTGTACATATATATATACTCTTAGCATTGATATTTATGCTCCAAATTCCCTTTTCTGTTAGCTCTGATAAAAATTTATATATGCATTCCATCTTGTGGTCACCAACTTTATATGAATACATGAAATGTTTTTAGTGATGCTACTTTTGAGAATCAGAATCATGGCCTCTCTTACTACAGTCTGCTCAATCAAGTCTAACCGTTGCGAGAGCGTTAGTCGACTTGAGTAAAAATCCAAGGGCAAAAGAGCTTGTGGCTCTAACTACAACATCTGGCGATCGACTCATCTTCCACACCAATAATCCAAACACCTATAACAATGTAAATAGTTGTGTCCACGCAACTCTTTCTGTTAGAACAAAATTGGAAGCAAATTTGTGAGAATTGAGAAAGTACCTGTACATAGTAAAGTGCCAAAATGCGTTGATCATCTGAGAGTGATAGAATGCTACTAGCACAATAAAGAGCATTTGCCTGTATTACAGGACAAGGTGCATCAAAATCTTGCAATATCAAATATATAAGGAACTCAAAGTAGGTTAAGCATCTTCAACATAAGAGATACTTGGTCTTTAAGACAAAAAACAAATCATGAATGACAAATTTTGGAAGCAAACTAACAATATACTCGAGTACTAAATATTGCCAGATGGCCCATAATTTTTAACAGGCATAGTAGAATAGGAGCAGGGGACTTTGTGGATTAGCGTTGGTCCTCTCAAATTCTGGTAATTTTCAGAATAATCAACATTTGTATATGCTTAAATAAAATACCATTATTTTAGCAAAAAGAGAAACCTGTAATATGGATGCCATGTAAGTATCAATTCTAAAGGGAAGATGTTGCACAATCTATCTTGTGAAGTCTCTTAGGAAGTCCTCATTGTCACTTCTAAAAAAGGAGTTAGATTTTAAGAAATGAAATAGATGAGCGTTATGCCTACTTAAGAAATCATGGTAACACTTACCGGTGATCAGAAGCAAGAGAATGTGAGTTGAATAAAGTAACTAATCCTTCCAACTCCATCAATGGAGCTACCTGTTTGAGAGTGGTCTAATTGTTCAACATTATACATGTTAAAGAATCTTCAAGAGCTCTATAAAGATGAATATATAAGTTAAATAATAAGTACTCACTCGGTATGCATGTCTCACACTCATATCATCATCATAATATTGAATATTTGAAACTCCTGAACATACAATAACATTAACACAAGACAAATATACAAGCAATACAAAACTGAGAACTAATAACTGCAGAAGAAAATTGCTAACGGCAACCCTGATCCAAAAAATAAAAGTGCTTAAAGTATCCTCCAATCAATTTTCTATGTAAGCACCATTCTAATTTGTCAATAACCTAATCGATTACCAAAATGAAACCAAATAGTCAATGCAATAAAGATTTGGATCCCAAATTTGACTAATTTATTACTGAAATCTAGAAAAGACATAAACCCAATCTCTCATTCACATAAATTAACAAATTGAGCAAAACCCTCAACAAATTAAATATGTACAACAACAAATCCCAAGTGGGACATTGCCAAATCACAATAAGAATTCGAGGGATACGAAACATAAGAAAGGCTTAATAACTAGCTTCTTCGTAGGCTAAGGAAGAGTGGCCTTTTTGCGAGCCAAGTTTGCAGCGGTGTGAGAAGCATGATTAGTGTGGAGTTTGGTTTCGTTGAGAGTGAGAGTCGAAGACCACGTCATTTTCAACGAACTGGTGGAGGCCGTTTTTGTTGGAGGAGGTATCAAGAGGAGAGTAGCCAGAGATGGCCAGTGGCTTGGCCTTCTTCATGGTTTGTAAGCTAGAGTCTTCGACAGCTATTGTGGAGGTGGTGATGATGGCAGTGGTAGTGCGTTTGGTGGGGAGAGACATTAACAGAAGAAGTGACAATGTTCTGGAATTCTATTAAGTGAACCCAACCAAAAAAAATAAGATAGGAAAATCAATACAAATGAATATTTGGTGGGAAATGAATGCAAGAGAATCAATACAAAAAGCAAACGTCAACAGCGATGTTTTATTAAAAAAAACGTCGTCACAAAAAGTGTGAAGATGTCTTGAAATTTTTGAACTTTTCGTGATATTTTTTAAACGTCACGAAAAGTTTTCACATTCAATGACGTTTTATTAATAAAATGTTACAAATTGTGTTGTTTTCACGTAGTGATTTCACCTTGACCTGCATATGAATAAGAGAATCTTTATATGATTTTAAAGTTTGAATTAAAGATCACTATCCTTAAATTTTCATGATGGCAATGGGTAAGCCCGTCAAATTTTTAAATTTTTTTAAAAAAATTAAAAATATAAAACAGTGTCTTTTTTTAATTGAGTTTGGGCCTGGGTAGCCCAGGTTCAAGCTTACGTGAGACTTAACTCTTCTAAGCAAAATGATATTGTTTTGCTTAAAATAAGTAAGTCTCGGGTCAGTTTAGGCCTTGAAAACACCTGAATCTGAATTCATAAGTTAGCCTATTGTCATCTCTAAATTTCACATCTAGAAACATAAGTTTGAATTTGATTTTTAATTTACTAAATTAATCAGAATGTAAATTCAAACATGACTGGAACTGTCCAGGTAGGACACAAGTTGAGTGGAGATCACAATAACTCAAGTTGTTGGCAAATTTCCACCACCCGTTTCTGTAGTTTTCCACTAACGCCATACATCAATCTAAAGAAACTAAATACGACCTGTTTTGCAGTTAATCCTTTGACCTCAAAAGCACGTTTCCTTCATGACACCAACATTTCTTGCATTAGTAGATGGAGAACACACAGCAGAACTTTAATGGTGGAGATAAAATTATTAATGCCCTCCTTAATAATTTTTTGCTCCATACACGAGGAATCTATTATCAGAACAAAATTAATGGGATGCCATTTTTAGGGCAACTTCGATTGATCGCTTTCCTAATTTTCTAATTGTTTTATACGTACTAAAAAGAAGGGAGTTCTAAGGCTGAATTATTATGCTCATTAATTCATTCTACATTCTTTCAGAACGTGATATTGCATCACTAATGCACGTTGGATATGCTCATTGCATCTTCTTGGTCTTCTAGTCTTCCACATGGAAGTCTTTGGCCCAAGGCACACGTTAGAATCTTTACGCAGAATAAAATTAAAGATCCATCTTTGACGCTGAAGATCTCTTAGGCTTGGACTGTCTACTTTCAGACAACTTTTCTTTTAACTACTCGAATCTTAGACAATTCTCTGTAGAGAGTCTGATCCTTACAAAAGTCCAAATTGGAGTCGTTGTTCTGTAGCATATTTTCTCGATTTTTGCCCAAGTTTTATAATTTTCATAGTTTCTTACCCCTTAGAAATAAGGAAACTTTTTTTTTTTGCTAATATAGGTTTATTATTTATTAGAAACTCAAACAATTGACAGTTAACTTTTGGTAGAAACATTAAATGATTAAATCGGTAGTAATATATATTGAAATAAAAATATTTTAAAATTTTAACTTTTTAAATCTACATTATTTTACTCATAAAATATCATAATAAAAAACGATAAATTATTGAATTATACAAATCAACAAAACTTAACTTTTCAAGTTAAAAGGTATACAAAATATATGATTTTAGTATAGGTATATTAATAATAAATTTTTTTAATCAATACTATACATATATATATATATATGTATGTATGTATGTATATATGTATATATGTATGTATGTATGTATTGTCTTTTGTACATATACATTTTATAACTTAAAATTATTTTGAAAATTACATTCTTTAGCAGATTAATTTTATAAAAATAAAATAAGATGTCGAAAAAATGTCTGATCTTCCAATGTTATGTTCTTCTCATATTGATATGTCTTTTTTTTAATATCAAATTCATTATTTTTAAAATTTTGCTTATTAACTTCTTTTCATTCCATGTCTATATGGACTACTAACTCATTTTTTTAAAGGAGTTGACACCCACATCATATACTATGCCATTTATGATAGTTTATACTTTTGCAGCCAATCAGTTGGATGTAATTTGATGTATGACATTATTATTTAATTAATGAAAAAGCTTTTTTCAATCTTTGTGTATTAAGTTAATTACATTTGATGTTTTAATATTAAATGTAAAATCCTTGAAATAATAATTGTGTAATTGAAATTATGATGAGATCATAATTGTGAGATTCAATTTACATTTACATATTGTTCCTAAATATTCCTAATTGTAATTTCATTAAGACAAGATATTATTGAAATACTAAAACTAACACATATTATGTTTCTTTCTTATGAATAAAGTAATTAATCTCATAAGTTAAAGTATGGAGATATTTAAACTAATATATGAGTGATTATTAAAGAGTAAGTCACTAGACTGACCTGATTATAAGAATTTCAAATGGAATATTACTTATGCGTTTGTGGATTTCCTTATAATGATAGTTGTATAATTGATTCTTAGAATTGAGATTACCAAGGTATTTCTTATGAGAATTACTATATTTTGATACTAATTATGAATTGTCATAGGATAATTTAGTCGGCAGTACTTGATTGTAGTATGAACCATACAAAAATAATTAAGTAAGTTAATAAAGGATTCATCACTCTAGAGTAATTAGAGAGAATGTTTTAATGCTCTTGATTAGTAGTGATTTATGGAATTCTCTGGCCAAAGTGGATTGACATTTGAAAAGGTATTTTTAAATTTCAATTATAGATTAATTACTAATTAGTAAGAACGAACATGATTGGATGAAAAGATTTGACACTATATCCATACTTTTTCCAGTTGGATCATTGGATGACGAAAAGATTAAATTATACATCATAACTGTCCATAGACAGGTTAAGTCAAACCACTTTGACATTCCTAATATTTGGGTGGTCATGACATATTACTATACGTCAATCTTGATCTATGATTATAAAATGTTTAATTAGATAATTAAAGATAAATTAAAAGGAGTTTTAATTTTTCTGATTCTAATTATGAATTAGAATTATAATTTATGATCATTGCCAATATATTAGGAACCTAATGAGTCACACATTAAAAAACAACTTGTGAAGGAAAAAAATCAATTTTAATTAAGTTATATTTAATTATAAAGTTTGAGAAACTTTAGGGATCAAATATGAGATATTTGATTTTATTAAAATTAAATTAATTATAATTTAAAGTATGAATTTAAGTATAATTAACGAATTTAATTTTAATAAAAATTACAAAACTCTAATGCTTTTTCTATTAATAGGAATAAGCATTAAGGAGTTGGCACTCCTACTTCTTTCCTTTTAAACATTGAGAAGCTGCTTAGTGGATACCGTTAGAGGCTGAAAAATTGAATAGCTTGTGGTTGGTATGGTGAAAAGCTTTCAAAGGATTTCAATAGGAAACACGAATTAGGTATGATTTCTTACTTTATTATTCGTATTCATGTTTTTATTCAAGTTATTCAATTATCAAAATCTAAAAGAAAACTATAAAAAAAATTATTTTCTACTACGCCCGTGATTCGATCACGATTGGTTTCTAACAGTAGTATCAGAGCTTTTTTTATTGTTTAACTTAAATTAGGGGCTTGATTATTATTGATTTGAAAAACTATTAAGCTTTTAAGAGCTAATTTTTGTCTCTTCTTCTCACTTCTGGAATTTTATTTATTCATATATATGCATTTAGTTATGCATGTATATTTGTTTCACAAAATTAATTCCTTAAATCAAAATCAGATTATCTGCTACAAAAAACTTTTCGTGTGGAAATTTTGAAAGCCTTGCATTTTGAGTTCTAAAAATATGCGTATTCGCTGTTTTGCTTCTAAATCTGCCCATGTTTATTTTTTACATCTGGTATTTTTGCTCATGTATGATTGCATCTGATTTGCATCTGTTGGTTTATACTTTGGAATTTTACTATTGTGTTTGCTTCATGTTTATGCCTATTTTTTAGGTTTGCGTTTACTGGGTTTGTGATTAAATGAATCAGTGGCTTGAACACCATTGGCAGAGTCTCTCACTAGTGGCAAACTGTCGTTGGTGATGATTGAGTGGTGACTCCACTGATTGGTGTTGTCACTATGAAAATGTTAGGCGCTTAAAGCCCATAAAGTTTTGAGTAGACACTGTTAAGGCATAATATCTGTAAACATCATTTTCCATTTAACCATTTCTGTTAGTCTGTAACAACTTACCGTTACTACATGCCAACCTCCTGTTATGTAAAATGATAGCCTTTAGCTGAATTCTACTGTATATATATACACTCTGTAAAGGAGAATAAGAGACACCAAATTCTTATCATTTCACTGTCTCAATCATTTACTTTATGGTATCAAAGCCTTTCGATGCCTAAAGACAAATTTTTTCAACACCCCATTTGTGTGTCTCCTTCCTTGTCTGTTTCCATTTTTTTCATCATGGCCACTCCCAAAGAAACCTCTGGCACTACCAGTCCTGCCACCGTGCTTCCTTTCAACAACTCCTCACTCGTTGTTTTGAATACTGCCTCCATTAAACTCAACAGAGCAAACTACCCGGCCTGGAGAGTGCAGATGACTACCCTCCTCATTGGCTACTGTAACATCCCGTCCCCATATTAAGGGTTGTGACCCGAAATTTCAGTAGATGCGAGCTCAAAGAGAAATTGAGATTAAGGAATGCATCTTTCTTACTCATGCATCATGTTAGCATATATGCATATAAATACGTAATGTTCGGATAAAAAGTGTACATGTATTCATTGACAACTTCCGAGTATAATTGATATTAAATGTGATTTTTTTGAAAATAAGGAGTAGAAAGAGTAGAAAGAGTGATCTTGGTATGAGTTGTGATAAGGAAAGATTTAGAAACAAGATTGGTAGTGATCTGGAAGATGTTCATTGAATATGCTTCAGTTCTCTAGCTACAACGTTTTCTTTAGTAATCCAAACGAGATGATTCTTGATTTGTATTAAACTAGAGATATATGGCTACATTTTGTAAGAAGACATCGAATTTCAATTCTGTGTCTAAGAGTCTCAAATATTTTCATGAAGTGA
The DNA here is from genome assembly GCA_024520975.1 of Erythroxylum areolatum. Taxonomy (NCBI): domain Eukaryota; kingdom Viridiplantae; phylum Streptophyta; class Magnoliopsida; order Malpighiales; family Erythroxylaceae; genus Erythroxylum; species Erythroxylum areolatum. The sequence continues at coordinate 28,626,248 of JANIJH010000224.1, forward strand.
AGAATTGAGTGTAGTGTTGGTGTATGAACGAAAAAAATTTGTCTTCAGACTTTAGGGGCAAATCTGGACTTAATCTAGATGGATTTTGGCAAACTTTCCTTCTGAAAAGTTGTAGATCTTTCTTTATCTTTCCAACGGTATATTATATGGAAAATTTGGACATCTAAGTCAAAAGTTATGCGTCTTATAAGTGGAGACATTCTGGACGCGAAAAGCAGACGCAAAAAGCAGACGATAGAAATGAGACGATAGAACTAAGATGAAAGGAAAGTGAGATGATGCAAAAGTGAGACGATACAGAAGTTAGACAGTAGAATTGGCCTTCGATGTCTTCATAAAAGTTTTAGAACCAGAAGTTCTCTTTCCAATGGTTCAATAAATAAGTCAATCGGACCTCTGTAGCAAAAGTTATGGCATTCGTACTGAGACATGTACATTTTAGGTGAGGATATGAACATGTTGGATTGTTTTGGCCATAACTTCTTCTCTAGAC
>JANIJH010000224.1:28706869-28719371 GCA_024520975.1 Erythroxylum areolatum
TATAGACTATACGGGTAGTAGCTTCTGTGTCAGGTAACCACTTAGTATTGCTATTAGAATCAAATTGGGAAATATCTGGAATAAATTATGATTTCTAGATTCAGAGTATATAAAGCAACAATGGGCTGTAATATATCCCTAATTTAGGTATTGGGCTTCAACTTGGACTTAGAAAAATTATTATTAGACTTATCTGGAGGTTGGGCTTGACTATCAACATGGTTTGTGGGAGGCATATTGAGCTTGGGTGAAGGTTGGACTATTGGAGCTAAGTCATAAGTTTAGGCTTGGTGGCAATATAATTAAAGCTTTGACCAACTAAGGACCAATGTCTAGATGAAGTAGGTTAGACCCTTTTTTGTTTATTACCGACCACTCCATGCACACCTTTAGTTTCGAAGCATCCATGAGCAATGTAGGGAGAAACACTAGTGATGTGTCAGGTAACAAGGGCTAGCTTAGTCAACAACTTTACTAGAAGTTTTATGAAGGAGATAGTGGATTCTTGGTATTTGGTTATATCCTTTCCTATACAACCAACCATCTTCAGACACCTTTTCCTCTTCCTCATCTCCCTTTAGTCACTTCCTCAATCTCTTCTTCACATTAATCCCTCGAACCACCTCCTCACTCTCATCCCATGATCACCAAAACATCTAATCACATTCTCGTTCTAAGAGCACTCTATTATTAATTCACTTATCCTTCTACTCTTTACTCCCTTACCCCTAATTGAACTTCTTTCACACAAGCAAATAAATTTCCCTACCGACTCCTAGCTATGCTTGATGTGTTTACTGCCCCATCATAATCACACATGATCTCTTATTTCCCTTCCACTAAATGCCAATATTGTAGGTTATAAATGGGTTTTTCATATAAAGGGAAAACCTGATGGCTCTGTTGAGCTCTATAAAGTTAATCTTATTGTTAAAAGATATCAAACTATAGGAATTAACTATAATACACTTTAGTTCTATTGTCATACCTACTGGTATTCGTCGTATTCTTACTTTTCCCTTTTCAACAATTTGTTCATTCGTCAACTTGATGTCAACAATGCATTTCTTTATAGCTACCTCCAAGAACTAGTTGTTTTGACTCAACCTCTTAGTTTCATAAATCCTCATTTTCCTCATTATATTTGTCACCTTTACAAAGCATGTTAAGGTCTCAAATAAGCCCTATGGGCTTGGTTTCATTATTTAAGCTAGAAATTTCTTGACCTCAACTTTATCTCTTCCACATATGATTCCTCTTTCTTCATTCACAAAACCACGTCTTATACAATCTTTTTCTTAGTTTATATGGATGATATCTTAGTTAATAGTTCCTCTACTCCCTTTATTTCATCTCTTATTTATGACCCTAACCCTGCCTTTTCTATAGGAGACTCGGGTCCTCTTTATCATTTTCTTAGGGTCGAATTTAATCAAATCTACACCTTTTGGACTTTTTCTTACCTAAATACAATACACCAAAGATCTTCTTCTCTGAACATACACCCACACCTATTACCCTCACTCACTTTTTAAGGCATTCACTTTAAACCCACCTCAAGCTCCTTTCAAGCCTACTATGATGTTGACTAGTTCAATTGTCCTAATGATCTTCCTTCTATGTATAGTTATTGCATTTATCTAGGTCTCAATCTTATTTCTTGGAGTGAAAAAAAAAACCCTAATATTACAAGATCTAGCAATGAAATTGAATACAAAAGTATTGCTCTCATTGTTACGGATCTCTATTGGCTATCTAATGTATCAAAATCTTCCAGCTGTATTTATTATTTCATCTTATCATGTGCATAAACCTATGTATCGTATCAAAATCTTCTAGCTGTATTTATTATTTCATCTTATCATGTGCATGAACCTATGTATATTAAGGGGCTATCACTTCAGTACAATTCAATGAAAAAGCAAAAAAATCAGTTTCAATTCACTACTTTATTACAATTAATTCTAATGGTACAATCTTGTATCTAAATATGGCCTCATTATTTTCATTCAATTTCACAATCCAAGAAACGAAAAGGTCGCAAGCCATTTATATTTGTTGCTTTCATCTTTAAATATCTAATGTACCAAAACGAAACTCCTACTTTAATACAAACTCCACGCTTGCATTGTTTATTGTAAGCAAAGTTATTTCTTCTTCATTTTATTGGCTATAGTAATAAGGCCATTAATTAGGTCGACCATGTTATATTTTTCATGTTTTAATAAGTCGTTCTTAATTAATACCCTAGCTCTTGCATGATCCGTCGGCGAATGTTCACCTGCTTTAGTTAGTCACATTTTATTTTTTTCTCTTGGATCCAATAGATTAACTTATAAAATGTGTGATAATAGTGTAACAGGTTAATAAATATGAGTTTGAATTTTAAAAAAAGTATTTGGAAAAAGCGAATCATTGATTGATTTTTCTAAAACATTACAAAATACAACTAAAATAAATACCTCGGGTGAAATCACACAAGTCAAGCGATGGCAGCTTCCCCAATTCAGCTGTGTGGCTCCGCTCATACATACAATCATCTACATATGAAAGTTGAGAAAATATCCTTATTCTTCTCTTAAACTTACATCTTATCGTTACATATTTGTACCAAATCCTTAAAATTTTTAGCAGAGCTACCATTGGATTTCACAGCATCTGTAGCAAGTTTTTTCAGGTGTGAAAGTTTGCTTCTCATCTTTTCTCCTTCTTCAGTTAACAAAACTAGTTTAAGGGCTTCTATTGTTCCGTCCTTATTGACCATCCCATCCTCAATCCCCACACCAATCTGCCATACGGTTTCTATGGTCCTAGTGTTAAGCCGTTGATCCCCGAAAAATGGCCTAGAAATCATTGGTACACAACCAATAATGCTCTCTAAGATAGAGTTCCATCCAGCGTGTGTCACGAAAGCACCTGTTGCTTCGTGCTGCAAAACTTCACGCTGTGGTGCCCATGAAACTATTTTCCCCTTTTCCTTAGTCCTCCCCAGAAATCCTGATGGCAACTTCTCTTCAGGATTGCCTCTAAGTGACCAAAGAAATGGAAACCCAGTAGTCTCTAATACTCCTGCCAATTCTGCCATCTCATGAGGTGGAGGCATGATCACACTTCCAAAACTAACGTAAACCACTGTTTTACGTTCTTGCTTATCCAGCCAATCAAGACAGCCATGTGGATCAGAAGCCGGTGAACTCGAAAGTGTTAACAGAAAAGGTCCAACATTGAGGAACTTTTGAAACCTTGACTCAAATGCGTTTACAACTGTAGGGTCTAATTCTTCAGATGAGTTTGCGATAACAGCTGTAGCACTTGGAAGGGCTAACCCCATTTTATGCAGCATCAACGAGAGCTTGGACTCCAAGGGTCCTGAGACTAATCCTTCTGGCAAGTCCCTAGTACGTACTGTAGAAAATCCAGGTAGGACGTCGATGGTTTTGTCTTCGGGTCCTGCAATAGAATCAACGTACCAATTGTCATCTTTTGCAGACATGGTTATTCAATAAAAGTATTCTTCAAAAATTGTGTATTTTATTAATTATATTTAATATATAAGGTTAAAAATAAAATCTTTGAAATAATTACTATATAATTAAAATTAATATGAGATCATAATTATGATATTTAAATTACATTTAGATTTTGTTTCTAAATTATTCCTAGTTATAATTTTGACAAGATGAAATTGATGGAATAAAAAAGGTAGCAAATATTATATTTCTTTCTTTTGAAAAAAATTGATCTCGTAAGTTAAAGTATGAAGATCTTTAAACAAAAATATGATGAGTGCTTGTTAAAAAATAAGTTCATTGAACTAGACCAATTATGAGAATCTCGAATAAGACATTATTTTTGTGTTTATAGATGTCCATGTTATGATAGTTTTGTAACCGATCATTAGACTTGAGATTACCAATATGTGTCGTACGAGAATTGTTATATTTTTATATTACTTATAATATATTCTATTGAAGGTAGCTTAGTTGGTAGTATGTGGATAAAGTATGAATTAAAGATAATTGAATAAATTAATAAATGATTCCTCACTCTAAAGTAAATGTTAAAAATGTTCTACTATTCTTAACGAGTAACAATTTAAAAATTTTCTTACTATAGTAAATTGGGATTTGGAAATGTTGTTTTTAAATATTAATTACAAATCAATTACTAATTATCAAGAATAAGTATGATTGGATTTAAAAACAATTCCCAATGATTTTAAAAGATTTTAAAAGAATAAACACTAATTTTATATTATATGTCTAATTGAAATATCAGATAGCAAAAGAATTAAATTGTATGTTGTAACCATATAGGGATAAGCTAAGTCAAATTACTTTGACATCTTAATATTTAGTGGTCATAATAAGTTGTTAGACATCAATCTTAATTTATGATTATAAATTATTTCATTAAAGAATTAAAGAAAAATTTAAAAAAATTAATTTATCTAACCCTAGATTTCAATTATAATTATAATATATAGTAATTAACAATATATTAGAAATCTAATGGTAGAAAAATTAAATTAAGTAGCACTTAATTTTAATGTTTAAAAATTATAAAAATGAAATATAAAATATTAATAAAATTAATACTTATATCAAAATTTTAAAAAGTAGAGTTCTCTTCTTTATTTTATAAATACTACCAAAAGTAGGATAATTAAACAATTTTTAATTTACTCTTTATCAAAGAAAAGAAAAGTAGGATCCTAGAATAAAGTAAAAAGTTCATAAACTCAGAAAGCACCATCTGACTTGGAATTCAAACTCCCTCTGAAATACCATGGAGATATCAGACTTGAAACCCGTGAGGTGTTGTACCCACATTAATCAAATCACGATGAGCCATGCTTTTTTATCACACGAATGGTTTATACACGCACAGATACTCTAACGCTACTTTATTAGTAACTAATTCGGTAAACTACTGCCAGCATTCTCTCCCGGACCTCAAGTAGAGAGTATGCCACAAAAATTAGCGAATAGTTAGTTTAAGGGTAGTTGTTGTAGTTCGACTCAGTTGAGTACAATGTATTTTTAAGAATAAATTAATCATGAAATATAGTGTATTTTATCTGTGATCTTAATTAAAAATTAATCTTGAACATACGCTTGTAATAGTGCTATACTGGTATTCACTGATGAATCGGCTCATTATACGCACAAACGGTTGTCATGTGGTGAATCTGGAATAACTTCAATCATGGGATTCAGCCCATTCAAAGAATCAGTACCTTCTCATTTATGACTCTGACATAACTTTAACAATATGAATCAGTACGATTTAATTCCGTTCATTATGATTGGTTAATATTAACTAAATTAGATTCTAGAGTAATAAATAATTTATGATCTATAAAAATAATGTAAATAATATTAGTTATAAAATCACAAAATAATTTTTTAAATTTTTCCTTGAATTAATGTTTTTCCTCGTCTCCTTTTCTTTTTTTCCTCGAACCACTAAGGCAACCGTATCCTCGGTACTCCTTAAGTGTCTAATTTACTATTCCTATTGAAATTATGGGTCACTTAATTTGGTGTTCGAATCTGATTATTTGAAACGAAAATAAAGAGTCCAAGAAAAACAACTTAAATGATAAAGCTAAATTAGGCGTAACACAAAAACTAAATACTAACCGTTGATACCCAGTGTCTGTCGGAGGAGATCGGTCTCAACATGAAGAAGAAGTGAGCGAGGTCCGGCCGTCCAAAGTGGCAACCAGGGGACATTCAATTCCTTTGCAATATCAGCACCGAACCAATAAAACGCATCACTTATAATGCACGTGATAGGCCTTCCCGTCTCCTGCACAGCCATGTTCATCGCTTTCTTGAAATTCCCGGGAACAATATCAAGAAATAAATCGATGACCTCCACAGGATTGTCCGAAGGCAGGTAGTTCTCGGGCAATCCGTCCGCGACGTCGTAGGGTGTTATGCGGTCATCTAATTCTGAGAATAGATTGCGGTTTGACTGGACTGTGCTGAAGAAGGAGAATGTAGCGTCAGGAATCTCCGTGGAAAGACTCCGAATAAGGCCAAGCAACGGGGATGCATGAGTGCCGAAGGGGAATGCGAGTGCTACGACGTGCTTCGGGTTGTTTCCGATTACTGACACCATAGTACCAAAGTTTAGTTTTCCCATATACGATGATAATGGTGCAACATTTATAATGACTAGAGAGGCGTGTAGGTACGCAAAAGAAAGGTCAGACGGAAGTAGGCTACGCAAAAGGAAGGGTAGGTGTAGCCTTAGAAGAAATTAATGTCGTATTCCGCTTTTGATAGGTTACAGCTTAAATCCAAATCTCTCCAGCAAAAACTGCGTGACGGGTCCCACATTACGCAAATCTGCCCATTTGTTGGATGCTTAAATACCATTTTAGTTACATTACATTAAAATTATGAATTCTTGATAAACGAGGTTTTCCGTGCTTAAGTCCCCTTCGTACTTTGTTGGATTAACATACGATACGAAAATGGTTTTAATAAAGTAGAATCAAAAAGAAAAAGGTGGTTAAGTTAATAGCTGCTGATGAGAAGGCAAGTATATATTTGCCACGCGGATGCGCACGGAATCGTAGCCATTTTGTGGCCAGTAACATGGCCAAGTTTGATGCGTCAAAATAAGTTCAGTTGTAAACGTCGAAACTGAAGGGACCACCCAAGACCAAGAGCCTTTCCCAAAAAGATACGTAGAAGGGAAGCATCAAACATTAATCGCAACACAACAGATGTACAAATTTTGAATTACGGGACCACAAAACTACCAACCCGTTGCTCGTGAAAATTAATGATTTGTTTAAAAAAGACGAAGGGATGTGTAATTTTTTTTAAAAAAATTATATAATTCAAGCTAATACTTACTCATTTTATTTATCTTGCTAACTTTCATAATTTTATTTTTCCAAATAAATTACATTTTGTTAAAAACAATCTAAATACTAAGTATACTGTTATTTAAAATAATAGCATTCTTTAATCAATTCACTCTTTGTTTCGCTGTCTAATTATAATTTATATTGAGTTTTTTAATGGCAGTCAGAATATACATATAAATGTTTTATTAACCTAAAGTTTTTAATGCGATATTAAATTAATCCTTTATTTAGAAAATGAAAGATTTAAATAACTAGTTTTTTATTACGATTTTCTACTTTATTTTTATTCTTATTGTATATTTTTTATTAATCAAAATAAATTTGATAAAATGGTTATTTTTAGTGTAATTTAAATTACTTTAAATTTTTGTTTCCATTTGTTTTGCTGACAATATTAATTGTTTTTGCATAAAGAGTATTACTGCCTAACATGATACCATAGATAACGGTAGGTACTGACTTAGACTTTCTATCCTTTTGCCTTTCAAGTTCCCTACTTGATTTTTAGTAGCAATTAATAGTTCCCCGTCTGGATTAGTCTCATTTCTGAAACAAAATATTTCTTGTTTATCAGTACATAAAGATGATTTTGCCATTGCAAGTGTTGATGATGAAGGCACGAAAAAGAACTTATATAAATTGTAAAGCACAATTAGATACACTTGGGCAATCTCAACCACGAAAAAGCTTATATCCGTTGAGCCTAAAATACAAAGGAAAATTCTTACCGAAATTTTCACAAACTAAAGGCAAACAAAAAAATTGTAAATATATAAGGAAGAATGATAAGTTAAAAAATTGATGCCTTTCATTAAAGTAAATAAAAAATTTACACGTAATAAGGATAATAGCTTAGTTAAAATAATGGAACCACTACTCCATTTCTAACAGCTATAAAAGATAGCATATCTCTAAATTAAAGTAACTTCACCCTAAAGAATAGTATCACACTTGACAAATATAGACTAATTTCAAAACGCTAGTAAAAATATTATATATTATATTTCAACATGCCTCTCTATTAGTTAAGAATAAGGTTGTGTATTACTAGATCTCTTTAAACTCGTCATATCAGGAAAATATTTACTAGATTGTTGTTTTTGTTGTTGTTGTAGATTTTAGCATGTACTCTTTTAATGTAGAAATCTATGACACCTAATAAATCTCTCAAAACGTATCTAATGGAAGTGGCTTAGTGAAGATGTCAGCTACTTGAATGCTTGTTCTACAATGAACAATCTTAATGCTTCCTTTCTCCATAAGCTCTCTAATAAGTGATACCTGATTCAATGTGTCATGTTTAACTGTGAAACATTGGATTTCTTATCATTGAAATTGTAGACTGATTATCATAAAAGATGGATGTGGACTCCACTTGAACTTGTTTTATGTCATACAAAATTCTCCTTAGCCAAGTAGCTTGATATGCAACTAAAATAACAACCATATATCCAACTTTTAAAGATGATAATGTATTAGATGGTTGCTTCCTTAAACTCCATAAAATAGCATTAAACCCCATAGTAAAAGCATAACCTATAATACTCCTTCAATCTGTCTAATCACTATAAAAATCAAACAATTCAAAATTGTCATTTTAGACATAGAGAACACCAAATGAACTTGTCCTCTTTAAGTATCTCAACACCCTTTTGGTAGCTCTAAAGTGTAAAGTACTTGGACTCTGCGAAAATTTTGAAAAAATACTAGTACCAAATGAGACGCTAGGCCTACTGTTAATGAGATACAATATACTCCTAATCAAACTTTGATAATCTTGAATATCAACCTTCTCCTCACTATCATTCAAACTGAACTTTTGATTTGTAATCATCAGGGTCTTTAACAAATTACATTCTTATAGCCTATAATTTATAAGAAGATCATTATTATATTTTTCTTATGAAATAAAAATTCCATCATCACCTTGTCTCACTTTAATTCTAAAAAATAAATTATTAACTTTAACTCTTTCATCTCAAATTTATGCATCGTAGAGTTTTAAACTCTTTCATCAAAACAACACTATCACAAGCGTAAATAAGATCATCATTATAGAGACATATCATTAATACCTCATCAACTTTAGTCTTCACGTAGAGAGTAGGCTCACTTGAACTTATGAAAATTCCAAACCTGTTTTTTAAAAGCAAAAACCTTAATCCTTTCATCCCATGCACATGATGCTTGCTTTAAACTGCATAGAGCTTTCTTTAACATGTACGCTTTACTTTTATGGCCTGCCAATTAATATCCTTTTGGTTGCTACACATAAACTACCTTATCCAAAACTACATTTAAGAAGGTTGACTTAATATCAAATTGATAAATTTTCAAATTATATTGGGAAAAATAGTTTAAATAATATCAAACCTTGAAATTGAAGCAAAATCCTCATCAAAGTCCACTCCTTCATATTGCATATACCCTTAAGCAACCATCCTTACTTTGTATTTTGAGAACCATTGGACTGCATTTGATTTTGTAGATCCATTTAGTCCCTTTACCTCTTTATTATAAGGTAGTTTAACTAGCTCCTGTGTCATGATTTTCTCTAAAGCTTTCATCTTTTCATCCATAACATCATACCATTATATCGCTTTCACTACTTCTATAAATGAAATTGATTCCTCTTCTTTTACAATATGACATCCGTCTGTTACTACTTAAATCTCCTTCAAGGATCTCTATTTCTTGGAAATGTCTCTAAGGAAGATTAGTTTGCTGTAAATGATCTCAAAGATGTGGATGAATTGGTTGTAGGTGTTAACAAACTGGAGCTTACTATGCTTTCTTCACTAGAAACAAGTTAAGTTTCTACCAACTCATCATCATCCAAAATAAAATATGGATGAGACTGCACTTCATTCTAATTCCAAGAATTCTTTTTATTAAACACTACATCATAACAAATTGGTAACTTTTTAATACATGGATTATAAGATCTATAATCCTTAGTTTCAACACTACCCATACTGAAATGTATCTCATACTATTTTCATCAAAGTTAGTTATTTTTTGAGCAGGAGCATGAATATAAGCTAGACTACCAAAAAAATTAAAGTTAATTACCTTAATCTTCCACCCATTCTAAGCTTTAAAAAGGGTTTGACATTGTAAGGCTATTATGGGACTCCAACTGAGAATGTAGGTTGTTATATACACTACTTCTACTAATTTTTTTAGAAAATGTAGGTTGTTGTATACACTAGTTCTACTAAAAAAAATTAGAAAACCTTTATCATTTATCATACTTTTAGCCATCTCCACAGGACTTCTATTCTTTCGCTCAACCACTCCATTTTGTTGGGTCGTGAAACTAGTTGTAAGCTGCCTTTAGATGTTCATACTCTAAACAAAAATGATCAAATTTCTCTTAAACAAATTCTCCACCATAATTCATTTATAAAATCTGCATAAATTGTCCACTTTGCTTTTTCACAAATGACTTGAACTTCTTGAAACTCAATAGCACATCTGATTTTTCTTTTTATTAAAATTATCAATGAACACAATAAAGTACCTTCTATTGTTGAGTACAAGTGTTCACATAGGCCCACAAATGTTAACATATAAAAACTCAGTAGGATTTTTAACCCTCCTTTCCTTGCTTTTAGAAAAGGAAATCTGATGTTGTTTACCCACTATACAACTCTTATACATATAATTAATATTATCAATTAAAGATAAACCAAGCATCATTTCACATTCTTTCAATATATTCAATCGTATAAAACTCAAATGTCCATATCTATGATGACATAATCAATTTCCATCAAGCAAAGTGGCTTTTAATGTATTTTTTTGTCAACATTTAGAGGAATTTTTTTCCATTGGAACCTTGATCAGAAGATGTTGCTTTAAGTTATCATTGGTGATATAACATGTCAAATCTTCAAAAACAGCTTAATAATCTCCTGATAAAAATTGTAGCAGACTTGACATATTAAAATCCAAATTTAGTATATATAAGACATTATCAAGAAAATTCATTCCATACGTATCTAACTTCACTGTACCTTTTCTTTGAGCCTAATGAATAATTCCATCTCCCATAGCCACCTGGCTATTTACCGACTCATCTAAGTTGAAGAACAATTCAAGTTTTCCTGTCAAGCGATTGTTACATCCATTATCCATATACCACATAACATTTGGAGTAGACTCTTTGGCTAAATAGTAAGTAAGAAATAAGCTTTCTATATCATCATCCTCCTTTTCTTGAGCAAACTTGACTTACCTTTCTTTAAGCCAACAAAACATCTTTATATGGCCATACTTCTTGCAATAAAAACATTGCTACAAGTTTTTCTTAATCTCTATCATTAGACTTTGGGTGCTAGTTGTTGCTTTGAGAGTGGTATCCATCTCTACCTTCTCTACTACCATGGGAAAATTGACCTCCACGGCCTTATTTAGAGCCAACTCAACCATTTAACTCTCTAATTTTATCTTTGGACAACTGCATCTTACTTTGGAAAACATTTTTTACTATTTTGCTATCATACCGCTTAATGCTATCTTCATAAGAATAAAGAGAGCCAAGAATTTCATTTATCTTTAATGTTCTCAAGTCTTTCAACTCCTTTATAACAACCACCATATAATAATGTTTCTTAGGCAAACTCCTAAGAATTTTCTCAACAATTTTTTAATCAGTCAATGTCTTACCATATTTTCTAATTTGTTAACAACCTCTATAATTTTATAAAACTAGTTTTTCAAAAAATCAAAATCTTTCATAATTATACCTTTAAAGCTCTGAAAAAGATTCTAAAGTTTCCTAATCATCACTTTATCATTACCTTAGTAGCCTTTTTGTATATCATCCCAAGCTTCCTTTGATTTTATGGCTACTAGAATAAGTGAAAAAATTGTTGCATCCACTGCTTGCTGGATAAAGAACTTACATCCTTCTTATGTAACTTCTTGTAAAGCTTTGGTGGTAAGAACAACTTCTGTGTAGCCATTCTCCACTAAGTCCCATACATATTGGGACATAAATAGAGTCTTCCTTATAGTGCCTAGAATATCATAGCTACTACCTTAGAGAATTGAAATTGTGGGTTATGATGAATACACGCTATTGTTGTTGTCGATGATTACTTGAATCTTAGCTTTAATACCAATTATTGAGTTAAAAATATGAAGGAATATTCTCACATAAATTTTCACAAACACAAGAAGACAAAAAAATTGTAAAATTATAAAGTAGAAAGATGAGCTGAAATATTGATGCCTTCATTAAACCCAATAGAAACTTATGCATAATGAGGATAACAACTTAACTAAAATAAGGGAACTAGTACTCCACTTCTAACAATTATAACCTATAGCATGTCTCTAAACTAAAGTAACTTCACCTTAATTAAAGAATTCAAAAGGCTAGTAAAAATATTATGCATTAGATTCCAACAATATCACCAGCAAACTAATAAAATGCATCATTTATAATGCATGTAGCATGCTTTCCTGTTTCCTTCACTGTTAGGTTCATGACTTCCTCGAAATTTTCTGGGACATCCTTTAGTAAATAATGTTAGAGTAGTGCCCTAAAGGCAATCCCCTTTAGCGCATTTTGTTCATAGTCATGTACAGACTTTATAAATAAAT
>JANIJH010000224.1:28731821-28746387 GCA_024520975.1 Erythroxylum areolatum
GGTTTAGGTTTTTACGTGTTTGCATGGGAGACTTCCTCCTGCTAATGGGCCATGGATGTGTGGATCAGACCCGTATTGACCAATAGATGCGTGACTGACTGATTGGTTTATGGGTTGTGGTGATTGGGCTCGGGCCCAATACAGCCGACCCAATCAGTGACAATCCTTAGAAAAATATTAGTACACAATTATTAGTCAATTGAAAATTTCATATCAAGTTTGTCCAAATTATAAGTTTCTATCCAATTAATTAACATAATCTTTCAAAATTTCTCATAAAGTAAGTATACATTTTTATCATTGAATAATTTATAATACACTCATAAAATGTACAATTTTTTTCATCTCTCTTTAATACAAATTGGTTTTTTTTAATGCTTTTGACCGATTAGTTAATATATTGATTAATTTTTAATAATAAAAATTATTTAAGTAAATCGAACCAGAAAGTAAAAAAATCACACTGAAAAATTGAACGGTTCAAGGTTTTTATAATTGAACTAATTGAATAGGTTGAATTTTTTAATCATTGCTATTTTCAAAACATATTCAATTATTTATTTCATTTACCATAAAGATTTTAAAAAAAATAATGAGATAAAAATAAATTAAGTTTGTTTATATTTCTCTTTATATATTTTTCACTTTATCTATAATTTTATAATGATCTACCAGAGAAAGAGTTAGAGGCATAAATTAGAAATTAGAAATTTTATCAATTTTACTAAATTTAATTTTATGAAAAGGATGTTTTAGCATATTCTTTTCCTAATGTTATGTCATTATATATTTCTCTTTTTCTCTTTTTTGTTAATTTTCATTAGTCATAATATGAGCTTTATTGTACAACAAGTCATCTATGAATATAAAGTATTAACAAAAGACAAAAAGAGGATTATTGAGCATTTGAAATGTAATTTAATTAGTTTAGTGACTTCTGAAAATGATCTTATTATATATCTTTTTTTACTGTATATAGCTAAAAGAAATGATCAAACGTTAAATTCTTGTGAAAAAATTTAATAAATTTTTAATCTTTGGAAGTTAATTTTAATTGTTAGCAAATGTTCAAAAATAGTTCTTTGAATATAATTTTATTTTGTTTTCTTTATTCTGTATTTTATTTTTGTGCTACTATATGTATGTTTTTATGTAAAAAAATACAAGTTGTTATTCCATACGAAAATTGATTGCATCACTAAAAATATATAATAATTATTTCAAATTTACAATATTATAATGTTCAATTTTTTATTTTTATAAATTTGATAGGATGTCGAAGAATATGCCTATAATTGTTTGGATAAAGACTAGTTAGATTATAATTCACTTATCATGAGTCGGATTTCAGAAGAGTTTTGACCTCAGGCGTAAGTCCTTAAAAATATGGAAGACAATTGAGGGGCAGGCAAGCCCATTTTGATATTAACCGAAGCCACTTTTAACCAAAATCTCTCGATAAAAGTTTAAACCTCAAAAAGAGCAACCGGTCAAGCCGCTCAGTTCTACGAGATTATAAAATTGCCCCAAAATCTTAAAACTTGGCTTGAAAGATGAAGCTCGATTTAGGTCTTTTCAAGTATAACGTCAAATTGAGACTTGAGAGGGAGCATGCTTAATCTGAAGGTAGAGAGTAGGTTTGAAATACAGGCATGCCATTGCCTCACAGAAGAGTCAACGAAACTAGGGCGCACATGGGACCGACTTAGTTGGAAGAACCGAAGACAAAGAGTGAAAGAGGATTGCAAATTGTGTTGATTGTACTTGGATTGGATAAGGGTTGCTTAAGACATGATGATGACAGGCCATAGCGATGCCAATCATCTCTTTAGTCACGCAAAGCATAAAAAATTTCTCTATTGAATGAATTAAATGTCATGTAATTTAGAAAGTAATTCTTATGCATGTAGTAATCTTCCCTTTGTTTATCTATATATACGTATCAAAATTAAATTATTTCTTATAGAAATTATGATATACCAATCATGAAAATGAATACGTTAAAAGTCATTTTATGTTGCAATTCAGCAGAGTTAATACATCAAGATCACCTTACTAGTTGGAGATTATCGCTCCTTCTTTTTAATGTTTTGTTGTGCAAGGCTATTTCTGTGACTTTTAACCCTTACTTAGTTTCTAGCCTGTTGTGATGATGCGTGAATCGAACTGATCAGCAAGCTAGAGCACAATCTGCGGTGCTTTCAACAATCTGAAATGATGCTAATGCTTTAGAATCACTCTTCACAGCTGTACGAAAAGGGCGTGGTTGATGGTGCTCTAGGAATTATGTGCTTTGCAAGCAATTAAACGATAAAACTCGTGGAAAACAGTATTACTAGCGCAGTTGAACATTAGATTAGAATCTCATTCGGATTGCTTAATTATGAAATAGCTGTTTGGCTTCAAGGCCATTGCTTTTCACTGGCATGTATCTAGTCAGAAACTGCTGAAACTGGACAACTAAAGGCACCTGATAATTCCTTTCTTTGTTATTTGATCTAACCTCTACATACAATTTTGGCCTGAGTATTACAATTTCAAAGAAAAATATAAAAGAGAAAGCACCAAAAAAAAAAGAAGTCTTTACAAACACTAGTCTCATCAAAACTCGACTCTGTTTCCAAACTTAAAAAGAGTTACAAGTCATAGCTTTCCTGAGGGACAATGCTGCGGAGACTGGCAAAGAGAAGGCAGGCGCAGTTAATCCTCATCGAGTATCATTTTCCCTTTCAGAGCTACACAATTAAATCTTCTCTCTTTAGTAGGCTAGATGTAGCAAGATGTATTACAGTACTATTAGATTCTGAAGCTCGACAATACCTTACAGTTTCTTCAATAGTCTTGCTACTCATGCTTGCTTCTTCTGACTCCTGTGTTTCGAATGAGACAACTGATTTCTCTTTAAGCAAACTAGATAAACTTCTGCAGAACTATTGACCAATGAAAGATCATATCACCACAAGTTACACACCAGATTATATAATCCGCAACCCAGCAGTGACATTACTAACTTATAGAAAGGATCATTTACCTCCTTGTAAACTCTTAGCTCTCCTGCAGATTTTGATATTTCGACTACACAATTAGCAGGAGCAACTTCAATCACCTAAAATTTTGACAAATAATGATCAGACTTCTGAGACGATGGGCCTTTGTGATGTATTCCAGGATTGTTTTTGGTAATGGATTACCTCTGCTGACAGGTCATAACATGACCTGGTACATCTAGTCATCTTTTCTTTTTGATGCATTTTCATCTGCCACGGTATACCATAGGCGTCAGTTTCCTTGACAACAGAAAACCGTATCATAATCTAGCCAAATTTACCATGAAATTTTTCCTCCTTTTAACTGAGAGACTTGCGTCCGTTGCAGCGACTTCTATTTTCTTTATGGTCTCACCAACTGTAAACTTGGATCCTATCCTTGTTGTCTTTTTAGTGTCCGCCTGCATAAGGCTAGAGTTTGTTACATAGTGATAGTCTTAGCATGCAAATACATGCCTGATCTTCAAATAGAGTTTGTTACATAGTGAGAGGTTATGTCCAAATACATGCCTGATCTTCAAATAGACCTGATAAATCAAGGTCATTTGACATAGCTATCAACTTAAAAGCATTTATGAAACTTGAAGATTTGGGATTCTTTGCCTCTTCTGCATTTTCCTGCGGATAATTTTGTGACATAAGTAAAATGGAGAACTGGTATCTCTACACTATCTATAAGCATTTACCTCAACTGAATCAAAAGCAGCGTTAATATCATCCAAGTTGATTTTCTCATCGCATTCATACGCACAAGAAGCGAAATATTCTGTCTTAAACCAGCTATCTTCAATGATCTCGGGTATCTTGATCCGCTGTAATGAGTAAAGGAGTTCATCACTATCCTTTCCTTCTGTTGTTCATCCAGTTCTTGAATTTCAGAACCGAAATGCATAAATATTCATACCTTGGTAGGATTTGGATCAAGCATTCTTGAGATCAGTTTCTTCTGAGACTCTGTAAACCATTTGGGACATGCGTATTCCGCTCTGGATATCTTTTTCACATGGACAATTTCATAGATGTAAGCAATTATCCTTTTCATTAGTTGACTTATTATCTGAGTTCCAGTATCACAACAACCAACCTTTCTGTACAACATCATAAGGTTACGGTCATCGAATGGTAGATAACCTGCAAGTAGCTCAAAAAGGATTACTCCACAGGACCAAACATCTGCTGATGCTCCATCATAACCCCCATTTGAGAAAAGCTGTTCAATAGAAAATCAACCAGCAGCTAAGGCATTGGTTCAGGTTCGAAAATTTTCTTCAGCTATCACCAAATATTTTACTGTTGTCATCGCCAAATATTTTACTTCTGTCACAAGTTTGAATTGACTTTGTTCAAATGAGGGTAAAAAGATGAGAAATTTTGTCTTACCTCAGGTGCCACATAGCATGGGGAGCCACAAGCAGTGGTTAATATGCCACCAGGCTGTCAGTCAGAATTGCAGGGACCGACCACTTAGTTCGGAGAAGAAAGAAAGGAACTCTATGGAAGAAGTAATTGGTAATTTTATCTATGGAGTATACCTTGCGCAATGCACTTAATCCAAAGTCAGAAACTTTGACCTTTCCATTATTATCCAAAAGCAGGTTTTCTGGCTGCAAGACGGAGGTCCTGATTAGTTTGCACAGGTCCGTTGAAGGAAGGGAAACTGTTAAAAAGCGTACAAGGGATTATTAACCTTCAGGTCTCTGTGATAAACCCCCCTGTTGTGACAATAGTCCACTGCATCAATCAATTGCTGGAAAAGCTTTCTTGCCTCAGACTCGCCTAGTTTCTTCGCATACGACTGGGTATCAGAAATTAAACAGAATCAGAAATATCACTTGACAGAGGGAGATTGTTGAAAACACTATTTTCGGATTGCTTTAAGGGCACAAAGTTTACTGCTGACCAATTTGTCAGAAAGTTGTCCGCCTGCTACGTATTCCATTACTATGTATATTCTAGTTTTCGTGCCAAGAACCTGGAATTCCAATTTCAGCATCAAGGGAGTGTAGTTAATTGAGATAGAGACTTTTTCCGGAGCTGCTCCGAGAGAAGATCTTATTTGCCTTTTGTAAACAGAACCAATAGAAAATCTGACAGATATACCTCATGTATCCGAACGATGTTGGGGTGATGCAGAAGTTTCATAGTTCTAATCTCCCTTTGCACCTGAACCAGTATCTAAAAGTGTTAGAAAGGGAAGAAGATGTGCGTTGATAAAAATTACTTCCAAACAAAAGAAACGAGGAAGGTGCAGACAGAACGATTCATAGATTCACCTGATACTTGAGATTGCTTTCTACAACCATTTGTTTGTCAATGATCTTGATTGCGACGTAATGGCCATTGGTGGTATCAACAGCAAGCTTGACCTTAGCGAACGTTCCTTCCCCTATAGTCCGGCCAAGTTGATACTTGCCAACGTGTTGAGAAAATCCCATTTGCTTTAAAAACCGATGCCTATATCTTTCTATTCTTCAACTTCTCAGATAATCTGTAGGTTGCTAAAACAACCGATCTCAAGGCCTGAAACCGTCTTTACGTTTCCAGTATCCGTACTCAATGATGGAAAAAAAGTAGATTCAATTTTGAGGATGGCTCTTGCGTGTTTCTCCATGTTTGTTAAGAGGTTTGTCTTTATAAACAATCTTACCGATTAAACACACATACGCAATTGAAAGACTACTGGTTTGAAAGATTTAGTACTTTTTGTGATTTTCATGGAAAGTAGGACTGCTAGTTGGCTAGTTGGTGAACGTGTTTTGAATGGAAGTTGGCTGTTGTTGTCACAACTACAAGCACCAGGTGAAACGGTGCTCTTTTGGTCACCGTTCACAGGACAAACTTGGAATATATATATATATTTTTGCATTTATTTATCGCTACGCATTCAGATTTCACAATTTTGTACAAGGCACGGCACAAATGCAATTATATTTTTGGTAACAAGGGATTATTTTGCCTATTTGTTCACGTTCTCTTCTCTTGTAGGCATACAGAATTGTTTATTGGGTTTAGCGAGCCTCAAACTGAATGGAATAACAGCTTTTACTTGTATCATCTCCTAAAATGTGGAACTAAGGTGTACCAATTCCAGTGCATTTAAGTTTATGCGAATGTGGATTTCGCTGGCAGTTCATCAACCCAAGTTTCTAATAGCCAATCACTTTATTTTCGTGACTTGAGTTTATTACTGGGAAATAGGAACTATGTAATTTATAATATATAATATATATAATCACGTTTATCTCATTGCCCCTACAAAACAATCACGTTTATTTTCTAATGTGATTATTTTTCCTACAATATTAATGATGTATTTGACAAAATATTTTTATTAAGTTTGTAATCAAAATTTAGTAGTTGTTTATTGAATTCATTAAAGACACTTTATTTGTTTAACAAAAATACATTATTCTTATATTGAAGATCCACGAGAGACCTTCCTGCTTCCTTTTTTTTTTAAATGAAAAGGGAGAAGTACATCAAATATTACCTTCTTGCTTCCTTTAAAAGTAATATTGCGCCCTTTTCGTTTGTAATTTGACTAGTAAAAGGTTAGACTGTTCCTCTTTTATCAAAATGTTTACGTAAAAACTCAACCAAGTACTTGGGCTGTAACAGAGATTACAATTTTAAATTGTTTCACGTTGTGGTTAGAAATGTTATTTAGACCACAATTTGCTAGTCTTAATCCCGCCGTGTTGAATCATCTCACTGGATATTAAATAAAATTAAAAACATGAAGGCTAAGCTGTGTCCTTGGAGTTTGAATAAATTTTATTTGAGAATAGTTAAAAGGAATTGCTAATAAAGTGGAAGAGACGGAGTTTGCCTAATTAACCGGTAACTTCTGGAGTCAATTACCTCTCCAGTGCAAAAAATAGCCAATGCAGCTAGCAGCCAGTCAATATCGCAACAGTATCGATAAGAAAAAGATTTAGGGGTAGGAACTGTAAATCAGGGTAGGAGGTAAGTTGGCACGTGAACAAAACAACGCAGTTAGGCGTTTGCCGGACCACTTAATAAATAGTTTATTCAAGGTACAATAGGGACTTGCCTCTTTATATATGTATATACAAAGCAATGATACACTTTTTTATATGATACATATAAAGCAATGATGCACTCCTCAATTATACATTGAGTACCGACATACGCTTGCCGTGTAACATCGATTAAAGCATATGTTCTATTTCTTATTCTTTGGTTAATAAGATGGAAAGACCTCAAGGAACTAAACTGCTCCAAAAAGACTTGAAAATCCAAGCCAAATAGAATACAGAACTATGGACCTGTTTGATAAATGACCTATAAGCAATTTTTTTTTTTGGGGGAATTGAAAGGTTTTAGATGTTTGATTATGTCAAACTGCTGATAATTATATTTAGTAATTAGCTGATTGGGTTAGCAGGTTGAACCCAATCTGTTAATTTTGAAAACATTCCTATGAGCGGTTGAGAAATTAAGGGACTAAAAGATTATTATATTAAAAAATTATTAGAAATTACTCAAAGAGATAAAGATAAAGATGAGTTTATTATTTAAATTTAATTTTCGAAGTTAAATTAATATCAAAATTGAGTCAAAATATACAAAGAGTTATCCCATTACATACATCTTCCTTTAACTTTGAAATGATGCTTTTGACCTTTTTTAATCTAAATTCTTATGAGAATATTAAAAGAAATAGTAAGATATAATTCTCATGTCCTTATAAATCTTTTTTTGTAGTTATGTCATTGTAAGTTATTTTACATATAAATAACTAATAATACATGGTTAATTTTACTAAACATTTTTAAATAAACAGTTGATGTTATATAATGGTCAAATCAGTTATATCAATCCACTGTTAGCTAACTATTATTTCACAGCCTATATGCCTATTATTTCACAGCCTTGTCTTTTGGTGATGAAATAATATTATTTAATTTTGATGAATGTTTGCTTTCTAACACAAGGGGAAGTATACATATCTATACTGTATTTAAGTTAATATTTTGAAAACAACATATGGTTTGAACCTACAAGAGAAAAGATGATCAATGTTAAATAGGTAAAATGGGTTTAATAGAAGTAAATCCACTATCATAAGATGTAATAAATCTACTTAAAAAGTATGGTTTGAACTCAAAAGAGAAAAGATAATCAAAGTTGAACACGTACAATGGGTTTAATAGAAATGAAACTATGATCTTATAAAGTAATAAATGTCTTAAAATGTCATTCTATTTCTTTTTATTGTGTATAATTCATATACACAAATGTGTAATTTTGGAGTTTTAGGTTTAAAATGAGCATATTTTTAAGTAAATACAACTTAGGGACATGAGCATGACTCATGGCATATCCTTTATGGAATTTAGAGATAAGTTATGGGATGAACACATGAGTGTGATGGTGTGATAGAGGTATTTTAAAGGAACTCACAATCTAGGACATAACCATGTCTTATATATGAAAAAGTTAGTAAGATCTACAATCTGAAGACATAGAACCTTAGGTCATGTCTTAATGTGTAAAGAAATAGAAGCATTTATGATTTGAAGACATGGACGTGCCAAAGCTAATGTCATGCTCTGCAAAGAGATAGTAAGATTTATATTCAAACAAGATAGTGTCTACAAAAGTAAATGCTACTTGAAAATGTGTTTTTGATAGTTTTTAACTCTAAGATTTACTAATGTCACGGTTAAATTATGTTAGGTTCGATAAGCGGGCTATTTGATTAAAACTGTACTAGATAGGATATACACATATAAATATATGTTGTAAACTTAGTTTATTGTAACCATCATCATATTATTCAATAGTGAATCAACAACTCTTAATTTGGAAAAATGTAGGCACTCTCAATTAGTTGAACTTTGTTAAAAATTTTCATGTATTCTTGTTTTTGTTCATTCATTATTCTCTATTCTTAATATTTATTTTTCTTAATAAGTGGTATCTAAGCATCATTGTGTCAACAATTATTTTGATTGTAAAGTTTGACATGAGAAAGTTCATGTGAATTGAGACCTTAAAACTGTGATAATAAAAAGTGAAGGATTTATTGGTGCATAAGGCATATTGAAAGGTTTATGAGAGAATAAATTAGCAGATATAGATGCTCGATTAGAGCACAAGCAATTGGAACATTATGAATTTTTCTGGTAGACTACCATATCATAGAGATTGCATCCCTTTAACGATATGGAAGAAACTGAAGAATTGTTATATGTCAAAGTCTCTTAGAAATGATTTGTATTTGGAGAAGAAACTGTACACATAGAAGATATATGGAGGAACACATTGGAAGAAACAAATTAATGCATCCAATAAAATAATTAGTGATTTGTTGAAGCTCTAGGTGACTATAGAAAACACGGATAAAGCAATGTCTACTTTGTTCTTTACCTCTTTTCTATGAATATCTAGTAACTACACTCACATTGAGTAAGGAAATATCTAGTACTACATTATTAGCTCACAACTAATAGAGACTCAATATTGGTTAAATATCTTAAGGTGAAGAGTTATATGTGAAGGGCAACTAGGATTTTTGGAGGAAGTATAATAAGGATGGCTTGTCCACGAGGAGTTCTAAATTTAAATCCAAGGGAGACAATTTGTGGCTAAAGTTTGAGCAAACAAGACATATTAAGAGGTACAATCCAAATAAGAAGAGGTAAGATGATGAAAGAAAGTATGATGATTCGTTAAGATCTGCTAATATAGTGTAAAGTAAGGACTCATATTGTAGTGATGGAGATATAATCTATGTTTTAACTAGTTAACTTCATCATTCATTGATTCTAGATACAAGATGCTCATATGATATAACACCAAACAAGGATTGGTTTATGTCATATACATCACACAACTTTGACATTGTCTAGTTGGGGGATGATGAAACTTGCAAAATCAGCAAAATAGGATAAGATCAATAAATTTGATAATGTTGTTAGGATATTATGATGTTTGATATGTAGAAAATTTGAGGAAGATGTTTCTACATGTTTTATATACTTGATAAACATTTTAAGGTGACATTCACGATGTGCAAGTATAAAACCAAAGGAATTGTAAACTTTATGTATACTAACGTTTAGGGTCTTACTAGAGAGTTATCATTAGGAAGCTCTCAATATTTTGTAACATTAATTGTTAATTTTTTGAAAAAAAAAGTATGGGTTATACTTCACAAAGTAAAATTCAAGGTCTTTGCAAATTTACAAATATGGAAATTTAAGGTGAAGAATTAGAGAGACAAAAAAAATTAAGAACTTAAGATTAGACAATGATACTGAGTACAGAGGCTTACAATTTAAAAAGTTTTGTAAGAAGCATGAGATATAGAGACTACATATTTTGGAAGCACCATAGCAGAGCAACATTTTCAAAAGGATGAACATATATATAATTAAAACTGTTAGGTATTTAAGGCTGAAAGTAGTGATCCCTAAAAATTTTTAAGCTAAAAATATGAGTATAGGGTGTTACCTCATCAATAGATCACTATGAAAATTACTAGATAAGAGAGTGGCCAAAGAAGTGTGGACATGATGTAAGGTAAATCCTTATGGAAATCACTAGACTCTAAAGGTTTGAAGGGGTATAAGTTTTGGATCTAGCATCAAAGAAGATGGTGATTAGTAAGGATTCAATAATTGCTGAGAAACATATGTTAAAACAAATATATAAAGAGAATGAGCTAGGATTTGTAGAGGGTGATATAAAGGAAGTATAAGTAGAACTAGGACAATCTGTAGCAAACTTCAAAAATACTAAAAATTCTAATTTAAACATAAACCAATGTTAATAGAAGAATAATAATAAAGTATAGCCATAAATAGAGCGAGATATATTATTAGGCTGCCAAATAGATATAGTTGGGAAGACCCGGTATCTTTCACACTTATCATAAGTAATAGGTATTCAACTAAATTTTAGGTGGCTATAAACATTTAAGATTGTCACAACCCAAATGGGCATATAACGGGCATATAAAACTCAAAAACAGAAGCCAACCTAACTACGAGTGACAATAATAGATGTAAAATCTAAAAGAAAGATAACAACATAGGCACACGTAAGTACAAATACAATAAAGTACAATAATTTTAGCATGTATCAGAAGAAAAATTTACAATATACTAAATGATATCGTTGCAGACATTAGATTACAAATACAAATGAAAATAATTGAAAAACATATATAGAAGTAGATAAGTTATAGTCGATACTCTTCAGAGTCACAGCTGTGAAGTTAATGGTCTAACATGAAAAATAGAGTTGAGGGGAGTCAACCCTCACCAAGTAAGTCTATATCCCCCACAATACCCAATGACATGCTCACATAATATACAATTTATATTAGTTTAAATGCACATATATGTTGCATGAAAAATCACATACAATACAAAATAAATCGTGAAGAAGGAATGTTTGTAAGACCTTAGTCTCTAAGGCCAAATCTTCACAATATTATACCTTGAATGGCTACATAGAGTTAAGTGTCACTAACGGTATAGCCATATACCTATATTTATATAACTGTAAAGCGTTCTTTGTCTAAAGAGGTTGCAGGGAGCTAGGCATCCCCAACAAATCAGCCCTTACTCAGTATGTTCAAAGTTACATTCATATTGATAATATACATATCAAATAAGGACTCGATTGGGAGCTAAGCATTAAATAGGATTGGTCTATATCATATCATAATCATATCTCATAATCAAACTAATTTGTACCTAGTCTTGATGTATATCCATTATATGGCATATTTTACAAATTTTTTCCTCCTCCACAATCACAGTCAAACACATCCATTCACAATCCAAATATCAATACCTTAATTTCATAAAACAAGCACTCAATTATGTGAGAACCATCATAAACACATACAATATGCAATAGGTATCAAAACCTGTACCTATACACTTAGATATTACGGTGTTATTCTTATAGGCCTCACGATAATAGCTGCTCAAATTATATAAGTACCTATAGCTATATATGTATATATACGAGTAGCTATTATCGTGAGGCCTATAAGAATAATACTACAAATTATATATATATATATATATATATATAGCTATAGGTATCAAAATTTTGTTATTAAACCCTGTATTATATATATATATATCATGTGCATAACGATAAGGGCTTCTATCCTGGCTTAACATGTCATCAATTATATCAATACATAGAACCATACCCAATAGAGGTTATGGATTCGATATTGGTAGATAGTTATAAACTTACCTGATTGCTGTACTTATCAATTTGAAACTTAAGATGTGGTCTCACTCCTGGTATACCTATAAAATAGGAAAAGAACTATCCTAATCAATGTCATTTACAAATCGTTGGACTTAATTAACAACTTCGGACTCATTAGGTTTGCTATAATGGTCCAATTGTGCAATTCAGACTTTGATCCTATTCTTTCATAAAATTATGTGATTTTTAATTTACAAACTATTAGAATTTCACTACATTCTTATGGAAAAATAATTAGTGCAATTTATAGGAATTTTCAAATTTCTTTTGAAAAAAAATCATCAAAAGGTCACTAGAATAGTATTTATGGAAATTGAAATATTTTGGTCTTGAAATTCAATGATTTTACACTAAATGAAAGCTAGTGATAAGTAGAAGAAAATTTATAACTATAAGAAACTTAAATTCTCGATAATCTAAATGAATTGAAGAAAATTTATTTTAGAGTCAACCTATATTTTCATCTATTCGTAACGATAAAAACAATAATTAGTAATGAGACCATAGGGCTTGTGCTCCTAACATTGAGGGGAGTCCAATGGTGATGGTGGTGGTCAGCAACATTCACTAGAGATAACTGATTGAAGAGTTGAGTTTTTCTTAATTTTCTTCTCAATTTTGTGATAATTTTGGTCTTTATGTGAGGTAAAATGAGTATCATTATGAAGGGCTCGAAAAGAGGAGTTGATTGCTATATATGGTTGGTTAGTTAGAGTCTCTAATAATAAAGAATAAAGGAAGAGAATGGTTTCATGATTAGTAACATTTTGAGGTGAAAACAAAAAATAAGAAAGATGAGGGTGGATATATATATATATATATATAATAAAAGAATTTGTCCTCAAATTTTACAACAATATTCTATTGAGGAAACACATATAGATATAACTCTTAATTCCTCACTCTATTTCCTAAATGATCTCCTCGACATTGTCATTCCTTTATATCAGCTTAACCAGAAGGATCTGCTTTGACCATAACTGGCACACTTAAGAATCCAAAATAGCTAATGGCACCTCTTCGTAGGTCAAATTCTTGTTCACCTCTACACTTTGTGTCTACAGTATATAAGAAGGATAAGAAAGTATTTGCGAAGCATAGAAATATGGAATACTGGGTGGACTTGCAACATATCTAGAGGTAACACCAATTTATATGCTACATTTCTAACTCTCTCTATTATCTTGTGAGATTTATTATATCTTGGAGATAGTTTCCCTTTCTTTCCAAACTTCATTACAACCTTCATCGAATACACTTTTACAAATATGAAGTTACTTATTTAAAATCCTATATTCTTGTATTTTGGGACCGCATGACTCTTCTATCTTTTTAACACTGTCTCTAGTCGTTGCTTGATCAATGAAATCTTTTTTCATGTGATATTGATTAGTTCTGGGCCTTCCAACTCCCTCTTATCTACTTCGTCCTATCATATTATTGATTTGTATTTTCATCTGTACAATGCCTCGTAAGGTGTCATCCTATGCTATTGTGATAGCTTTGTACGCAAAATCAATTAGAGGCAAGTGGGAATCCCAACTACCACCAAAGTCCATCATGCACATCCTCAATATATCTTCTAAGGTCTAAATCTTCCTCTTAGATTGCAGTTCAATATGAGGATGGAATGTTGTGCTAAAATCCAATCTAGTGCTTAGTGTCTCTTGTAATTTCCTCTTAGAATTGAGATATAAACTGTGATTCTTGGCCAGAGGCTATTGACATAATCACCCCGTGGAGATACATTATTTGCTTAATATACACTTTTGCATGCTTAGACATTAAGTAGGTGGTTTTCATGGGGTAATAAAAGGACAGACTTTGTCAACCTATTTGTGAACACCCAAATAGAATCACGTCAATTCCTTGTATAAGCTAGGCCAATGATCTTTTCCCATTTCCATTTAAGAATTTGCAATGGTTATAACTTACCCAAGGGTCTAATGCTTAACTTCTATGTGTTAGCAAGTCAAGCACTTAGAGACACATTCAACTACATCCTTTTTGACATCGTTCCACCAATACGTGTCTCTAATGTTGCGATACATCTTAGTGGAACCTAAATGTATATTATACACTACATAGTGTACTTCCTCTAAAATCTCATCCTTCAAGTTCCCTATATCTTAAACATGCAATCTCACATTCATACTTAATATACCTCTGTTACCCCCAGAATTTTTTTTTATGATAAATCAAGCATGATTAGATTAATGGGGTAAATTAATATGGTATTTAATAAAGTTAGC
>JANIJH010000224.1:28746545-28763559 GCA_024520975.1 Erythroxylum areolatum
AGTTAGGGGGAGGATTTTGTGTTAGTAGTTGAAAAATGGGTTAACGAAAATGTATGGTTTGTAGGGTTTCCTATCTTGTTGAATTTTGATGTTTTGTAAATGAGATTTGGATTTTGAAATGAGTTGGAGAATGATATATGAGTGATGTTTTAGTGTTTAGATGAATTATGTTTTGAAAAATGGGAAGAATTGGATTGAAATTGTTGAGGAATCAGGATTCGGGATGCTTTCGCGACTCGTAAGTCGCGACGTGCTCATGCGCATGCCGCGACACACTCATGCACGTCGCGACGCAGGCGGGTGTGCACGCCGCGGGGCACGCCGCGACGCACACTTGCTTCCTCGCTACGGCGAGCGTTTGGATTTCGCCGCGGAGAGCTACTGTTCTCAGATAGTATATTTTGATTTTTAAGCCATAACTTTTTGTACCGATATTCGATTGAGATACTTTCAGATTTCTTGAAACAAGTGAACGATTTTAGTGCCAATTGAGTTCTGATTTTGGGGAAAGGCTGTGATGAGAATTTTAGGGATAATGCCGGAATGTCATGAAAGTGCATAGTACACATTGTGAACTCACTACATGTGCATTAATGATTGTTTTTGATTAAATAGTGTGTTGAAAATGAGTGTTTGAATTGTGATAGAGGCACAATTGGAACATCAGCCACCAACGTTGCCGAGACTTCCAGACGTTAGCGCGGCAGTCAGGTGAGTGACCTAGACGGTTCTCAAATTATTAAGTGTTATAATTCAGTGATTATGATTATGTGGCAAATAATGTTGGGATAGTGTTTGATTGAGAATTTCGGACTGAAGGTCCGATGTATTGAAGTGATATGTTATAGAAATATTATGGGTATGTGCACTTGTGATTTTTATTATCAATGAGCCCCTAAAGGGGACAGTTTCAGAGCTTTTTAGTTCAATTATTAATGAGCCCTTAATGGGACAATTACAGAGCTTATAGCTCAACGATCAATGAGCCCCTAAAGGGGATAATTTCAGAGCTTTTTAGCTCAACGATTAATGAGCCCTTATTGGGACAGTTACAGAGCTTATAGCTCAACGATCAATGAGCCCCTAAAGGGGACAGTTTCAGAGCTTTTTAGCTCAACGATTAATGAGCCTTTAATGGGACAGTTATAGAGCTTATAGCTCAATGATCAATGAGCCCCTAAAGGGGACAGTTTCAGAGATTTTTAGCTCAACGATTAATGAGCCCTTAATGGGATAGTTACAGAGCTTATAGCTCAATGATCAATGAGCCCCTAAAGGGGACAGTTTCAGAGCTTTTTAACTCAACGATTAATGAGCCCTTAATAGGACAGTTACAGAGCTTATAGCTCAATGATCAATGAGCCCCTAAAGGGGACAGTTTTAGAGCTTTTTAGCTCAACGATTAATGAACCCTTAATGGGACAGTTACAGAGCTTATAGCTCAACGATTAATGAGCCCTTAATGGGACAGTTTAGAGCTTTTTAGCTCAATAATTAATGAGCCCTTATTGGGACAGTTTCAGAGTCTATGGCAATATGTGATTGAATGCCTGGCAAAATGTCATATATGGCTGAGATAATAGACATGGGTTATTTCTAATTGAGAAATTTAGGACAGACTGGGATATGCCTAGTGTTGCTTGATATATGGTGGTTGCTGCCAGAGACTCCACCGATCAGAGCTTCCAGCTCTACGTGCGAAAATGAGCCTTGAGCTCATGAGTGATTTAGAGCCTCAGGCTCAATGTATCAATGAGCCCTGTATCCGTTGTGGATAAGGGACAGACATTAATGAGCCCCAAAAGGGGACAGTTTAGACACTTGGTCGCAGTAAAATGCTTATAGGTGGAAAATGAGTGAATTATGCATGTAACAAAAATGGGATATAGGAATGTAGATTCCGTAATTGTGTGAATGTGCAATCTTGTGAAAGTGTTTTTCGAAATAAAGTTTAAATGTATGTGATTTATGAAATGTGATCAAATAGATAACAACGGGAAAATATGTTATATAGTGACTTTATTGTTGAGATGATAGAGCGGACCATCGATGATGGTCACTCACTGAGTTCGCAAAACTCATCCAAAATTTGCAATTATTTTTCAGGACTCAGAAGAATACCCTATTAGGCAACGGGTGTTTTATAATTGCTCGGGAGTGAGAGAAGAAGTCGGGATCAGTTGTGTCTGTCGAAGAGAGTTGACCTTTGTAGCTTATTATCATAATGTATTTATTAGAGGACCCTCATGGTCTTTGTACCAACTGATTATGTTATGTAATTGGTTTTCCGCAAATTTCATACTGTAAGTGTACGTTTGTTTCAAAATTTTTGTACTGTGATTTGATTGAGTTATATAGCACGCCACCCTCACAGGCCACGGACTCGGATATCACCATCGATGTCGGGTTCGGGTCTTACGGGAGTGGGGTGTTACATCACTGCTGCCATCGTTAAATCATATGTAGGGTATTTTTTCATGTTTTCTCAATTTCGTGGAAGCATAAGCAATCCTCCTATCATTTTGCATCTATATATTACCTAAGCTAACTCATCATAGTCAATTGAAATCCTCAAACTTCTTCAGGTCCACTTGTATCCCCTCTGGAGATGCCATAAGTCCTAAGAATATGACACTCTCAAACCAAAATTCACATTTCGAGAAATTGGCATACATATGATGTTCTTAAAGTATCTACAACACTATTCTTAAATGTTGGGCATGTTGTGAATACATCAAAATGTTTTCAATAAAGATGATCACAAAACTATGAAAGAATGGTTTGAACACTTTATTCATTAGATTTATGAAAATTGGTAGAGCATTAGTAAGGCCAAATGATATTTCTAGGAATTCATAATGTCCATATCATATCAAGTGCTAAAGGTTGTTTTAGGTATATCATCTCTTCTGATCCTGAATTGATGATATCCAAACCTTAGGTTGATCTAAGAGAAATACCTAACACCAAAAAGTTGATTGAATAGATCATCGATTCAAGGTAATAGATGCTTTTAGTGAAAGGTCATTGTATTCAAATTCCTTTAGTCAACAAATCACTAGAGAGAACCGTCTTTTCTTTACTAAAAGTACTAGTGCACCCCATGGTATTATACTAGGCTTGATGAAACCCTTATCTAATAAATATTACAATTTTTATTTTGGTTCCTTTAACTCTTTAGGTTCCATTCTATATGGAAGTATAGAAATTGGAGTTGTATCAGGTACTATATTAATGCAAAACTTGATATCCGTCTCTTAAACTATATTAAAGTAGCCTTGATAACTCTTTAAGATATACATTTTGAAACTTCTAAACTACTAGAACAGTTTGGAGGCTATTAATTTCTATGGAAGTATCCCTAATCAAGACCAAGAACCATTAACACCCATGTTTGAGCATCTTGTTGGTCACTACTACTAAAACTATGTTGGAAAGGATGGTCCTCTTATCTCCCTCAAAAGTAAACTTTCCCTCATTTGAAATTTGAAACACCACTTTCTTGTCTTTACAATTTAGGGTGGTATAATGACTAAAAAGTTAGTTCATCCTTAATATTACATCAAAATCCATAACCAACGATAATATAATATTTATGACCAATATTTGCCATCAATCTCTATAGGATATGAGTAGTAAACCAAATCCACCTCTATGACATCACTAAGACGTGTGCATACAAACAAGGATTCTTCCATTCTATCTAGTACTATTTCTAGTCTTATAACAAAGTTGAGTGATATAAAAGAATAAGTTACTCTCGGATATATCAGAACTATAGCTTCTAATTTAAGGACAAGAAGAAGACGAGAAGAATACCAAATACCATCAGATTTGAAGTAAGTGCATCTTGAAGGGCGAGGTTGAACACCCTGGCTTGACCATAACCTAGAAAATGAGGGTTTATGAGGGTTAGAGGACTGTCTCTGATTGCAGCCTCCAGATCTACCTCACAAATGCCTTCCTCCAAAACCTCATGCCTGTTGGACACCAAACTATGGCCCTCTTTATGGTCGTTGAAATGGAGGCTATTCTCCACTAGAAGAGGTTTGCTAATATCCCATTGTTGGATAGACTCTGATCAAGTGCTTATACTGGCCATATCTTTAGCAACTTCCAAGTGGTATGTAAGATGGTCTTTAATGTGCCTTAACACACTTTTGGAAAATGAAGGATGTTGAGCCTGAACTGCTACATCTAGTATTGCTACTACTTGCTCTAGGTGTGAACTTGAATACTACCAAATGTCTACAGCCAAATCTCACCTTATTATCTGCTCAAACATTCCTATGTCGAGGGCTTCTATTCTGACTATATCTTGGAGAAATGTTTGATTATTGCTATTGTCATTGTTGAAAAGTGGAGGATTGTATTGAATGCCTCATACTCTGCCTTTCAATAAACAAAGCACCCTACTCCATGAGGATCCTTTTCAACTATTTGGCCATATCCATCAGAGTAGAGAACTGCTCCTGAAAACTCATGGTTATGTTTACAAAGGGGGTCCTAACCATAATATATATTAGTTAATCTTCTTCATCTCATCTAAAATATGTCTTAGGCATATCAAATCAATTGAATGAAGTTAGTAGTATACTCATCTACCATCCTATATCCCAAGCATAGATTTAAGAACTCTGATCTGAGTGCCTCTTAAGCTATGAAGGAGAGGAAATAGTCTATAAACTTCTTCCTAAACTAAGACTAGGTGATTAAACCTAAGTACAGAAGGATGTGGTATTGATATCGATCCTTGGTCCCTCTCTGCAAAGACATCTCCATCAGACCCCCCAACTAGATATTAGAATGCAATTTCTTGCCTTGCATCTCCACCTTATTGAGGAAATCAATGACCTCCTTAGGTTTAGTCCCATTAAACTCTAAAAGGTGGAACCTCGAATAGGCCATTAAAAGATGCATATTTGATCTCTCCTACTCTATGGTTATAACTGGCGATGGCACTTTTTATTTTTTTTATTGCATTATCATTGTCATTGAATTGTTGAACATGACATTGTTATCTTATATTATTGCTAAAAATGATTACATGTCAAATGTAAGCTCCTCAGGAATTCCTTATGACACCTCTCGCTCTTTTATAGATGTCTCTCAAGTTATGGTCATCCTGTGCCTATAGGACCTTCCAACTAAGGCAGCTAGGGCAAGCACCTTGTCTTGCATCGAGGCCTCCTTGTGGGCCTCTTAGATAAGTTGAGCAAGAAACTGCATACATCTATTTATGCTAACAAAGGAAGGAAAGGAATGTTCAATACCACCAATTAAAATTGATGAGTATTCTATGTAAGGAAATTATTCTAAAGAGGGATTAAATTCCTATGTAACCACAATAACAAGTAGAATGACACTTTATGTCCAAATCTTTTAACCTAGGCTCTGATACCAACTTTGCCACAATCCAAACAGGTACGTGATCGGTGCAAAAAATTCAAAAGTTAAAGCCCTCAGATCATATGTAAGCCTGACTACTGGTGAAAGAAATAAATGTAAAATATAAAATAAAACGCATAACAATAATGGCACACATAAGTAAAAACATAGAAAAGTACTATAATTTTAGTGTGAATCAAAAGAAAAAATTTTAACATACTAAATCATGTCATTGCAAACTTTAGAGTAAAAGTACACATGAAAACAATTTAAAAGATATGTAAAAGTAGATATATTGTGACCAATGCTCCTCTGAGTCACTATTACAAAGTTAAGGGTGGCTGAACTAAAAATAAAGTGAAGGGAGTTAGATCTCATTGAGTAAGTCTATATTGCCTCACAATACTTAATAGCATGCTCACATAAGATACAATTTATATTGGTATAAACACACATATACGATGCATGACAAATCACATGTAATATATAATAAATCGTGGAGACGAAATATATATAGAACCTTAGTCTCCAAGGGTAAATCTTCATAATACTACATTTCGAATGAATGTTGGAAGCTAAGCATTACTAACAGACCAACCCTCACTTAATATGTCTAAAGTGACAATTAAATCAATAATATACATATCAAACAAGAACCTAACTAGAAGCCAAACATAAACCTGGATCAGTTCATATCATATCATAATCATCTCCTATAATCAAACCAGTGTGTACTTAGTCCAAGCTACACATCTTATAGAATATTTTCGTCCATAATCACAATCAAATAAATCCACATACAATTCAAATATCAATTATGCAATTTCACAAAACAAGCACTCAATCATGTGAGATCTATCATAAATGCATGTTGTATACAATAGGTACCCAAACTCATATTTATATACTTAGATATCATGATATTATTCATATAAGCCTCACAATAACGACTACTCAAATTGCATATGTGCATATATATACTTGTAGATACAAGTGGTGACCGATGATGAGATAAGAGGGCTTTTTCTCTTAACATTAATAAGAGTCCAATAGTAATGGTGGTGGTCAGCAACACTCATTGGAGGCATCAAATTGAATCTTTGAATTTTTATCCAAATTTTCTTCTAAATTTTTGTGTTGATTCCCGTGCTCTTATGAGATAAAAAAGGTATAGTTATGGTGGTTAGAGTCATTATATACCAATGAACACAAAAAATTTCTTCTAAATTTTTGTGTTGATTGGTATATATGATTGGTCGGTTAGAGTTGTTGAAGGTGAAGACTAGAGGAAGAATATATAAGGGGTATTACAAAGAGATAGATAAGTGGATGTTAGCAATGGTGGAGGAGCTGGAGTCTTTGACTAAAAATCAAATATGAAAGTTAATTTAGCTTTCCAAAGAGAAGAGGCCTATAGAACACAAGCGGGTATACAAAAGGCTGCTAAATAATATGCAATCTTGGAGTTTCGATAATGAAATATGGGTGTTTCCTAAAATTCTCTCGGTGAATGTGGCTTGGGATATTAGCCTGGCCCAAGGTGTATTCTTTATAAAATCAGAGATGACAAAAACTTATTAATGATGGCTGGGGTGTTTCAAGAGGAAGACATGACTGTGTCACAAACTGTCTTTTGCAGGGGAAAAAAATTCCACAGGTTAAAGACACGATGATCTTTGAAGTCATATCTCGATATGTAGAAAAATAAAAAAAATCCATAAGTTGGGGACATAAAACGTGTGAAAGCCAATGTCATGCTAAAATTTTACCGGTTAAATATATGAATATATATAACAAATATATGAATGTGTATAACCTAGTTTATTGTAATAATCATTATATTATTCAACAAAAAAACAGCAGCCCGTTATTCTCGAAAATGTAAATATACCCAATTGATTGAATTTTATTAAAAAAAATTGTGCTAATATTTTTTATCTCATTATTCTCTATTGTTGATATCAACTTTTCTCTAGCACTTCCTCTTTTTCCTTTTTTAACGTAAGTGGAACATCATATTATGTTGGTCTAAATCATACCGTTTCCGATTTAATACACAGTGATGACTCAAAACCATCAGCTTTTAATCTTCTAATCCGGCTAGACTTCCGATCACTTCTGATCATTACATCAATTGATTAACCTTACGTCCATACAGAGTCAAAACATAAGACTTGATTGCGTACCTCTTCTTTTAGAAGTCACAAACTTCGCTTGCTTGTGGGTTTTCGTCAAAATTGTTGAGCTTACTCAGAAATCTTAAGCCGCGCACTCATAAATACTTCTGAAAATAATCTTTACCGAATCATAATAATGCGGTTCCTTAACACTCCCAATTCTCTACATAAGAGCTTAGAGGGTAGATGGAGTTATGAAAAATAAAAACTACATAATTCATCTATGGTCACTCATCTATATATGTATCGATTGGTTGGTTCCCTATATAATTACTATCCCACCTTTACATACAGACAACTTTTACTCCTATCCACTAGAAAAATCGAAAAAGAGAGCTTATAATGAAAGCAAAGACTAGCACTAGAAAAGAGACCAAAGACAAAATTCTTCTTAAAATTCACAGTAATCTAACCTTGAAGGAATGATAGGGTTAGATGTACTATTAACTAATCAAGAGAAGTTTTTTTTTGCTTCTTTTCATTTTTAGCTACACGAAAGAGATAACTAGATTACATCTAAACCCCAAAATTAAAGTATTGCAAACTAACTATATATGGTGGTCGGCCATGGACTAGTAATGGCAGATATATGGACATATACATTATTATGTCTTGATCTGCCGTCCTCGTAATATAATAAAATATATTAATATTATAAAATCTGTTATTGTTATTTAATATAATTCCAAATCACCATATGAAACACAATTAAAAAGGAAAATGATAGTGAAAGAATCATATAGTTACCTTCAAGGCTGAATTTTTCTTTTTTTTGTCTAATAATAATCCCTCATCAAAAACAAGACGAAAATTGCCAAAATCACCCCTACTTATGAGGCAGCCAATAATGGTTACGCGATGGAGGGTAGGAAGGCAAAAACAACTATGGTTCATGCAGTACAACTCTAAGTTATACGATTGAGGAGTTTAAAACATGCATCGTTTCTACTTCTTTGAGTTACAGTAAATCCAAATATATTCAGAAATTAATTTCAATGAAATTTTACCAACTTAAACAAACTATTTATAGAAGGTTATATAAGTATAATGTAGTATGTGTGAGCAAGTTATCTGAAACAAACTCTCTCTGTTACTGTTGCTGCCAAGATCGTTTCTTTCTCAACTCTTCTTATTATCCTTGAAGTATGTATCTGTATCTCTATTGCATGAAAATTTTAAGATAACAGAATGAGTGCATATATTTTGTTGGGATATTG
Organism: Erythroxylum areolatum; assembly: GCA_024520975.1. Taxonomy (NCBI): domain Eukaryota; kingdom Viridiplantae; phylum Streptophyta; class Magnoliopsida; order Malpighiales; family Erythroxylaceae; genus Erythroxylum; species Erythroxylum areolatum. The sequence continues at coordinate 28,755,328 of JANIJH010000224.1, forward strand.
TTAGAAGAGAGTAGGAAGAACATTGGAGAGAGATTCATATAATTGATTTAGATATAGAAAGAGAAGGAAACATTTCCATTAAGTTTTTACATGCCACCATAGCCGTTATAGATCGACTTAAATACAGACAATATTTTATTTAGTGTGTCCTAGTGTAGTATTACAACCCTGGGCCTTTATTTAATGTTGCGCTTAGTACTTAGTAATTAACATCTGGTGAGTTTCCGTTGCTTTTTACACCATCATTGTCTTCTCCATTTGTCTCTGCAATGGTGTAGCCCAGATATTCGATTTGTCATGCCCCAAACACGCACTTACTTCTTTTTAAGAACAATTGATTATTCCTCAACATTTGCATGGCTACTGAAATGTGCCCTATATGTAATTGCAACAACAAACTGTAGATTAGTATGTCATCGAAAAATACCATAACGAAATGACGTAAATATGGTTTAAATAGTTCATTCATCAGTTTTTGAAATGTTGAAGGAGCATTTTTCAAACTAAGCGGCATGAGCAAGAACTCGTAATGGCCTTTGTGTGTTTTGAAGGTTGTTTTTAGGACATCTTTGGACTGCATCCTTATTTGGTGGTATCTAGAGCACAAATCCAGTTTGGTGAACCAACTGGCGCTATGCAACTTATCTAACAGTTCCTTAATAAGTAGTATAGGGTATTTATCCTTCATTATAAACTTGTTCAGCTCCTTATAGTTCACGCCCATATGCCATGAGTCATCCTTCTTCTTGACTAAGATCACCGACGATGCGTAAGGACTATAGCTATGTTAGATGAATCCTTGTTTCATGAAGTCCTTAACAAATTGTTTTATTACATCCTTTTGTGTTCCCGAATACCGATATGGACACACGTTAATGGCTCCAACCCCTTCCTTCAAGATGATTTGATGACTGTGATTGTGATACAGTGGGAGGTGAGTCGGTTCTTGGAAAACCTCTACATATTCCAACAAAATTGCGTTGATCTCATCGAACACACTCCACTACTCATCCTTCATCCTCATTTATTGTAGTTGATATTCAATAGGAGTCATTAGCTACGTCATAAACAATTGTCCACCTGTTGAACGTTGTAAGGTTTTCTGGAATTCCTTGCTTCAAATGACTTGAGACCTCATTTTTGGATTTTCTCGTAACATTACTAGCTATCCTTCCCACTTGGACGTCAAAGTTTGGTCCTAAAATTGCATAATACATCATTTAACCTAACCAGCCACTGTACACCTAATATGACATCGCATCCCCCTAATAATAGCATCAGTGCATCCATGGTGAATTGCGCACCTTGCATTGTCCACACGAAATTCTTGCAACATTGATGGCATTTCAACTACAAACTGCCTCCTACTATGATGACAATCACCTCTATCTCTTGTTAGGTCGCACCCCCTTTTCTTTATTATTAATGTTTTTATGAAGTTATGAGTACTACCATTGTTGATCAATATGTGAATCCTTCGTCTCTGATGCATCCCCACTAATCTCATTTGTTTAAACTCTGTATCTCTAGATAACCCTAACATAGCTTGCGTTAAGACCATTGGACAACCTTCTTCTCTTAGATTTCCCTTCGATTCGTCCTCCTTTGGTTATGGTGAATTTCCCCCCCCCCCCTACTTCTTCTCCAGAAACTACATAAAATTGTAGCTGCCTCTTTTTACATTTGTGATCCAAGCTGTATTTCTCATCACACCAAAAACAGAGGCCCTTTGCTCTTTTATTGTCAAAATCCTTACTACTAATATGTTTATGGGGTTTAAAGGATCTTACCGATGATGATGACCGTAACGTTGAAGTTGATATAGGTAATATTCCCTCTGTAATTGAGTTTCTATTTATATTTGTTACTTGTCGCCCTAGTAGGTTGAAGTTGAAATTACCGCCATTATTCATGTTCTTCATTTTGTTTCCTTGTTTTAGTGCAGTGTTTCGCACTGATATCAGTATTGCCTTTTATTTCTTAGATAATGTATAGGCCTAATGCAAGGAGTGGGGGTTTGATTGTTACATCGATCTAGGGTTTGAGTCCCTTAATAAAAAATTGACTAAATACTTTTTTAATAACGTCAGTCTATTAGAATGGTGATCAAACTGTGCACAATAATCTAGTACTATTCCATTTTGTTTTAGATCCTTGAAGTCGCCTACTAGGTCATCAAAAATCTCCGCATCAAACCATTGTTTGAGAGCCTTAGTGAACTCATCCCAGTCAACCATCTCTGTCTTATTACAGTTTCTGATGTATAATCGATACCACTCCTGAGCATGTTCGTCCATATGTAAAATAACTACACTCACCATTGTCTTTTCTAAAGTTTGGTCCAAATGAAAAAATTGCTTACAACAGTAGAGCCATAGCTTGACATTCTCATTGTCGAATGATGGAAACTCGATTCGACTCACCCTCGTGGGTGTCACATTTATGTAGAACGATCCTTAGTTACGTATCCTAGATCAACATGAAAAGGAAAAAATGAAGAAATGTGGAAAATATTTGATTTTGGTTTCATGACTTCAAACGAACTTTATGAAGTTGAAACGAGTGTGAATCCACTAAAGCCTTCGCGAGAGTTGATCCCTGAGATGTTGTTAAGGCCTTTCTGTAGCTTTCTTAACACGTAAACCTTTGAATAGGTCAGAGCATCTGTATCTTCATGATCTGCTTAAGTAGCTACAGGAGTGCTTAACTTTATATATATAGCATTCATATCGGACCTTCCTATTAGATGATCAATATGGGTCCTGTCTACACTAATTGGGGTTTATTTTTTTCACTAAACTTTAGCCTATTAACCCAGATCCTTTATTAGGCCACTTTATTATTTTTATCCATATCAAACTTGATTATCTTAATCGATAATTTATTAAAATCGATAAAATATAATTAATTATTGTCCACCCTATAGGAAAATATCTAACATTCTCCCCCTTGGACAATAATTAATTACGGTAGTTATTACAAATGTAAAACTAGTTTAAGATATGATTAAGTCAATCACTATATAGGTCGACCAAGTTTAAAAAACCATTTGATCCAAAGATAATGAAAGTCTACCTTTCTATCCTATAAGGCTTTCGATACTGAAAAATATCAAACAAATATGTTATGTGTGACACATATCCAATACAATCACGCATATCTAATACCTCACTAATATGAATGAGAAAATGGAGAATGACAAACTAGGATGATACTTGTATGATATGAAATGTATCATCTTTCTGTTTGTCATTCTCAATTCCTCATTGAATGCTAAACTACATTGGAGAAACCTTTATTTTCTCCCACTGAATGCTAAACTGTATTAGAGAAAAAGCTTTTATTTTCTCCCACCGAATGCTAAACTGCATTAGAGAAAACTTATTTTCTCTCATTGAATGCTAAACTACATTAAAAAAATCCTTTATGGGATTAAACACTTATATCCTCCTATGTCATGTCAAAATCTATAAATATATATATATACATCTGTATATGTCTTAATGTGTCCTGATGACATAGGCTCAAGATCAATCTGTATATATGTCCAATGACCTTTACAATGCTTAAGATTGACATAGATCTTAAGACTTTCACTTATATTATGATGACGTATAATAACACGTATGACTAAGGATAAATGATGATCATCTTTATTGCTAAACAGCCATACTGTCACAATAATCAAAAGATATAAACATATAAGGAGCAAACATAATGATCCCCAACTAACAATGTTTAAAGACTTTAAGACACTCATACTATATACATGTCTCTTAAAAACAAGAGGGTGAAGTCCTTTAGTTAAAAAATTAGCAAGCATCTCCTCAGTCCCAAAATGCTTCACCTCAATATTACCTTTCTGTATCAACTCCTTGATGGTCAATTACTTGACCTCCAAATGCTTAGACCCTATGATGGTCTTATTCTTGTTACTAAAAAAACATAATAGAAAGATTATCACAATACTTTCGAATGAGTTTAGCCATTGAATTAACCACAGATAACTCAGAAATCAAGTTTCTGAGCTAAACTACCTATGTAACAACCCTATAGTATGCTATAAACTCTGTATACATAGTTGAGGAAGTCACTAGTGTCTACTTGACACTCTTCCATGATAATGCACCATCTGCGAACATGAAGATTTAACCTGAAGTGGACTTTCTATCTTTTGGACACTTAGCAAAATCCGAATATGTTTACCCTACGAGGTACAAATTGCTAACCCGTCTAAATGTCAACATATATAATACTTAGTTCTCTTTAAATATATCAACACCTGTTTAACTGCATTCCAATGGTGTATTCCTAGAATAGTCAAATATCTACCCAATATTGTAACATCCCATCATCGATGGGAAGGATAAAATGGTAAAGTTGGATCGGATTGCGAGTGGGTGTGTCTTACATACATAAATTTGGCCACTATATGGGAATGATTGGTAAATTTGACTAATGCACATGATTGTACTTGCACTCGTGACAATTCCCAGCTTATGTGTCTTTGTGAAAAATGTGAATGTTGTGTTAGAAAAATTGAATTGGCATGATTTTTGTGTACTCTACATAAAATGGCAAAGTGGGTACCGATGAGATTTCTGGAACTAAAAAGGGTTGTACAATTGGCACTCTAATTAAAGATATGATTGAGGGATTTTGTTTTAGCATGAGCCATTGAAATTTGGAAAGATGTATGAAAGTCAAAGTGAATGAATTGACTGAATCAGAAATTGATAGGCATGAAATTGAGTGATTCTGAAAGAATTGAAATCTTAATTCAGTCCTTAAGAGTCTGAATTTTTGAATTGAAGTAACAAGTTATGAGAATTGGTATAAGGGGAATTTGGACAAGATACTTAAGATTGTATGGCTTAAGGTTAAAAGAAGGGGCAAAATGGACTTTTCACTTTTTGAAGGAGTATAAAAAGAAGGAATTAGGGTTTTTGAGTAAGAAAAAGAGGAAGAAGTCGTGGGAGAAGGGGAAGAGTTGAGGAGAATGGATTTTTGACAAATTCATGAAGAGTTCAAGGTTTTTGAAAGCTAGATCAAGTAAGTTAAGCCCCTTTTTCTCTTGATTAGTTGATTGATTCATGTGTTAAGGGTTAAAAGTGAAAGAGTGGGTTATATATGTTGGTTTTTAGGGTTATCGTTTAAGGGTGAATTTTTGATTGTTTGTGAATGACAATGGTGTTAAATGAGTTGGAAATGAAGTATTTAGTGATGTTTAAATGTTTAGATGAATTATGTTTTGAAAAATAGGAGTTATTGGGTTGAATTGGTTGAGAAATCAGGTTTCGGGAGAATTTGGGACTCGCACGTCGCGACGTGCTCATGCGCACGCCGCGGCGCAGGCGAGCGTGCACGTCGCGACACCGGCGAGTGCACACGCTGTGATGCACGTCCCGGTGTAGGCATGCCACGGTGCACACTTGCGTTCTCGCCGCGACAAGCGCTTGGATTTCGCCGCGGCGAGCTTCCTCAAGCCGCGTCGAGCTACTGTTCTCTGAAAAGTTTTGTTCATATGTTCAAATGAGATAATTTCGGATTTGTTATGAACTAGAGACAAGAGTCTATACGTTTATGAAAAAGGAAAGTATTAAATCAGTTTTTTTAACTTCTTAATTTTGGATGGAAGTGTGGTGTAAAATGTGGTTTCGATATTCCTGAAACAAAGTGAACGATTTCAGTGTTAAATGAGTTCTGATATCGGGGTAAGGTTGTGATGAGAATTTAAGAGATAGTGCCGAGAATGTCACGAAAGTGCCTGGTCCATATCTTTAAATAGCTACATGTGCATTATTGCTGAATTGAGCGATGTGTTAAATTTATGTATTTTGAATGGTGATAGAGGCACAGGTGGAACGTCAACCCACCGACATTGCCGGGACTTCCAGGTATTAGCGCGGAAGTCAGGTGAGTGACCTAGATGGTCCTCCGATTATTATGTGTTATATTTCTGTGTTTATAATTCTCTGGAGTTGAATGGTGGGAACAATGTTTGATTTTGAACTATGGACAGAAGGTCCGGAGTATTGAAGGATAGGATATAGAAATGTTATGGGTATATGAAACTGTGATTGTGCTCTTAATGTGAAAAATATTGTGAACAATTTATCCGAATGTGGCAACTTGGAATTGACTGTGATTTTTGAAGACAAGAATAAAGTGTTGAATTGTGATATATGAAATTAATATATGAATGCACGAACAGAAAATTGATAGTTGTGACCGGAGCAGCCACCGAGCAGAGGTTTTAAGCTCAATGATTAATGAGCCCCTTATGGGGACAGTTGCAGAGCTTTTAAGCTCAATGATTAATGAGCCCCTAATGGGGACAGTTTCAGAGCTTTGAAGATCAATGATCAATGAGCCCTTAATGGGACAGTTACAGAGCTTTTAGCTCAACGATCAATGAGCCCTTAATAGGACAGTTACAGAGCTTTTTAGCTCAACGATCAATGAGCCCTTAATGGGACAGTTCAGAGCTTTTTAGCTCAACGATTAATGAGCCCTTAATGGGACAGTTCAGAGCTTTTTAGCTCAACGATCAATGAGCCCTTAATGGGACAGTTCAGAGCTTTTTAGCTCAACGATCAATGAGCCCTTAATGGGATAGTTAAGAGCTTTTTAGCTCAACGATTAATGAGCCCTTAATGGGATAGTTTCAGAGCTTTTTAGCTCAACGATTAATGAGCCCTTAATGGGACAGTTTCAGAGCCTATGGTTCAATGATTAATGTGCCCTTATAGGGACAGCACAGACGCTCGGTCACAACATTGTAAGGAATTTAAAAAAAATGTTACATGCTGTATTTGAATTGATATATTTGATGGAATGTCTGGCAAAATGCCATTTATTGATCTGAATATAGTTATTGGTTATTTCAAATTGTGAAATTATGATGAATTGTGATATGTTTGATGTTGCATGAAATATAATGGTTTCTGACCCGAGTTGCCACCGACCAGAGCTTTGAGCTTAACGTGTGGAAATGAGCTGTGAGCTCATAAATGATTAGAGCCTCAGGCTCAATGTATTAATGAGCCCTGTATCCACTACCGGATAAGGGACAGATATTATTGAGCCCTTAAATGGGACAGTATAGGCACTCGATCACATCAATAATAAATGGGCAGTTAGTGTGATGTGTATGTATCAAATATAGATGTGGATTTTCGTAAAAGTGTGAATATGTAATCTTATGAAAGTGTATTATGAAATAAAGTTTTAACGTTTATGAATTGTGAATTGTGATCAAATAGGCAGCAATGTGAAAACATGTTGTGTATTGATATTGTTGCCTGGATTGAGGGGACCATCGGTGATGGTCACTGACTGAGTTCGCAAAACTCACCCAAAATTTGCAATTATTTTTCAGGACTCAGAAGAATACCCCGTTAGGCAACGGGTGTATAGTGATCGCTGGAGAGAGATAGAAGAGGTCGGGATCAGTTGCGTTTGCATTAGTAAGAGGACTTTAGGATCATATTGAGGTGTGATTTTGTCAGAGGACCCTCGTGGTCATTGTTTTATCAGCTATGTTTTTGTAAATGTTTTTCCGCATAATATGATGTTAATGTATGTTTGTTTCAAAAAAAAAGTATAATATGATTTGAATAATGAGTGATGTAGCACGCCACTCTTGCAGGGCACGGGCTCAGATATCACCTTCGATGTCGGGTTCGGGTCTTACGGGAGTGGTATGTTACATTTAGAAAAACTGTCCCTATTAGGGGCTCATTAATCATTGAGCTTAAAAGCTCTGCTCGGTGGCTACTCCGGTCACAACTATCAATTTTCTGTTCGTGCATTCATATATTAATTTCATATATCACACTTCAACACTTTATTCATGTCTTCAAAAATCACAGTCAATTCCAAGTTGCCACATTCGGATAAATGGTTCACAATAGTTTTCACATTAAGAGCACAATCACGGTTTCACATACCCATAACATTTCTATATCCTATCACTTCAATACTCCGGACCTTCTGTTCGGAGTTGAAAATCAAACACTGTTCCCACCATTCTACTCCATAGAATTATAAACACAGAAATATAACACATAATAATCGGAGGACCATCTAGGTCACTCACCTGACTTCCGCGCTAATGCCTGGAAGTCCCGGCAATGTCGGTGGGCTGACGTTCCACCTGTGCCTCTATCACAATTCAAAACACATAAATTTAACACATCGCCCAATTCAGCAATAATGCACATGTGGCAA
>JANIJH010000224.1:28768655-28794310 GCA_024520975.1 Erythroxylum areolatum
TCAGAAGAATACCCCGTTAGGCAACGGGTGTATAGTGATCGCTGGAGAGAGATAGAAGAGGTCGGGATCAGTTGCGTCTGCATTAGTAAGAGGACTTTGGGATCATATTAAGGTGTAATTTTGTCAGAGGACCCTCGTGGTCATTGTTTTATCAGCTATGTTTTTTAAATATTTTTCCGCATAATATGATGTTAGTGTATGTTTGTTTAAAAAAACAGTATACTGTGATTTGAATAATGAGTGATGTAGCACGCCACTCTCGCAGGGCACGGACTCGGATATCACCTTCGATGTCGGGTTCAGGTCTTACGGGAGTGGGGTGTTACAAATAGTCCAACAACAAATGCTATATCCAGTCTAGTGCACACCTGGGCATACATCAGGCTACCAACTACATTAGAATAAGGCACATTCTACATAGCCTCTTTCTAACTCATTCTTTGGACACTATGCCAAAGATAATCTCTTACCATGAGAGATAGGTACTACAATAAGTTTATAATTAACCGTATTAAACCTTTGTAGCACTCGCTCAATGTACGCGCTCTATGAGAGGCCTAAGGATTGCCGAGATGTGTCCTAGTGAATTTGAATACCTAGGACAAAGGATGCTTCGCAAAGGTCTGTGATGTCAAAATGCTTGGCCAAAAGTTACATCGACTTATGCAAAATGGTCAAGTTATTTGATGCAAGCAAGATATCATCCACATACAACAATAGGAAGATAACTTTTCTCCCCTATCCTTGTAGTATAAGCATCTTTCAACTTTATTTTCTACAAAGCCAAAATATGTCACAACCTTGTCAAACTTAAGGTACCACTGTCTAGAAACTTGTTTCAAATCGTATATCAATTTTCTCAATTTATAAACCTTATTAGACTTTTTTTAATCCTAAAATCCTTCAGGTTGATCCATATAGACCTCCTCACACCATTTAGAAAAGTGATTTTAACATCCACCTGATATAGGTCTATATCAGAATGAGCTACTATTGTCATAATCATCCAAATGCATCTTTAGCGGATATGGGAGGAAATGTAACATTAAAGTCAGCCCTTTCTTTTTGAGTGAACCGTCTGGCACCCAATCGAGCCTTAAACTGATCAACTTTACCCTGAGTGCCTTTTTTGGTCTTGAACAACCATTTATAACTGATTTGTTTGCAACGTCGAGGTAAATTAACTAACTCCCATACCTTATTATGCTTAATGAGTTGCATCTCGTCATTCATTGCATCCTACCATATATCTGAATGTGATCCAAAAATAGCTTCTGAAAAAGTAAGTATATCTATAACATGTCCAATAGCATAATCCTATTCACCCAAGTAGAATAATCAGATCGAATAAGAAGTCATCTCACTTTAGTGGATCTTCATAATTGCATTGGTTCTTATACCTCAGGAGCCTTTATTTGTACAAGTATGGGTTTATGTACTTGTAATGGCATGGTATTAAGACCTTGATCCACTGAACTTAACTATATGAGTGACGGATACGAAATAACTGTTGTATACTTCCTGCTATCATCTGAATGGTGTGAAGGACCACACTCATCCAAAGCATCATATTATAGAAATTTAACTGTTTGAGATTCCACCATTTTAGATCCTCTTTCTCTATAGTAGAATCTGTAGCCTTTAGAGTGGTTGAGATATTCAACTAAATAGCAATGAGTAAAACGAGCATGTAATTTACTTTCATAAGGATTATATAAGCCTGCCTCAGTAGGGAAGCCCCAAATATGGATGTGTGCAAGGCTAGGCTTTCACCCTTTTTAGATCTTAAAAGGCGTCTTTGGCACTGACTTGCTTGGGACTCTGTTAAGTATATATAATTCCATCTTGATGGCTTCACCCAAAATCAAGTAAGTTATTCATTCTCTGCATAGACCTCATCATGTCCTTTAAGGTGCAATTATGCCTTTTGGCCACATCATTTTACTCAGGACTACCTGTTATAGTGAACTGAGTCACTATTCCACATAATTCCACATATCTAGCAAATGGCTCCTTTTCTTATCCTGAAATGTCATGTTTGCCATAATACTCTTCTCCATGGTCAGATATGACAATCTTGATAGGTTTTCCCAATTGGTTCTTCACTTTAACCTTAAAGATCTTGAATTTTTCAAGAACTTTATATTTTTATTGAAGTAAGAACACATAACCATAGAATGAATAATCATAAATAAACATAAAAAAATATCTAGAATGACACAAGGTAGTTGTATAAGATCCATTAATATCCGTATGTATGAGATCCAATAATCTAGATGCTCAAGTAGACCCCTTTTTCTTTATTTTTGTCAACTTACCTATGCAACAGTTAACACATGTTTCCAAACCCCTAAAATCTAAAGTTGGGAGAATGTTCTCCTTTTTCAATCTCTTAACTCTCTGTGAAAATGTGGCCTAATCTTGTATGCCATAACATGTAAAAGTTTTCCTTAATCAAAGGTCTCTTTTGAGTAACCTATTCAGCAATATATGAAGGAGCATACATTTTATGAGGGGTAAGACACATTCTATATAATTCATATGACAAGAAGGCAGTACCAATATGTTTGTCATTGAAGGATAACTGAACAACAAAAACATTAATGACAAAATGATAATCTTATTTGTTTAGCACTGATACAGAGATTAGATTCTGTCAAAAAGACAGTATATAAAATATGTCCTATAATACAAACACAAACCTTGTATTAAGGTTTAAACATACATCTCCTTTATTTAGGTTTCTCTTAGATATAAACCCCTGCATCGTTGAGGTAACATGATTAGATACGCAACTATATAGTTACCAATAACTAGATGTGGCTATAGCAATATTAGATTTATGAATCATATAAGCTAAGGAGTTAGTTAATAGTTCTTATTTTTTCTTCCAAGCTTTACATTTCTGGCAATCGAACTTTTTATGTCCCTTCTTCTTACAAAAGAAGCACCTCATATTTTTCACTTCTTATAGACCTTTAGCAATACTAGACTGACCAATATGCATAAGTGGAGAGGATTTGGATTTCTTACCTTTATACCTTTAGGGCTTGACTTTTTCCTTTCCTTTAGTTCCAAACAAGGTTGTTTGAGGATTGTTCTTCAACATCTCCTCTTCTGCAACACAATGGGCAATCAAAACATTGATATCTCAAGCCTGATCCTACGAATTATATATAGTGACTAGAATACCAAACTCTGGAGGGAGTGTGTTTGGAGCTTCGTGCATTACTAAAGTATCAGGAATTGGAACGTTTAGCACCTTCAACTTGCTTTGGAAGTAGACCATCCTGATTATGTATTCCTGCACTCCCCCTTCTCAAGTGTACCTCATGAAGAACAAATCCTTGATTAAGGTACTTTACAGTTGCATTAGACAAGATCCTGTACCTCTAGGAGACATTATCCAATAATTCCTTTACTATGTTCATGTCAAAAAGTCCACTAAGCAGATGATCCGGGATTGATCTCTAAATAGACAAATATCACGTCTTGTTTGACCTCTCCGAAGCTACAAATGCCTCTCTATCAGTCTCTGAGATGATAGGCATAAGTGGACATGGCTTATCCATTAGTATAGCCATATTAATATCCGCCATCTCTAATGCAAGCTCCATATCCTGCTTCCATTTTTTAAAAATGAAATCGGTTAGTCAATGGTGACATTGTTTTTTTGATAGAAAAGGTGACTGCAAAATGATAATATAAAATTAAGCATAAATGTAGGGTAATAGTAAAGTCATAAATAGTATATATACTGAGAATTTGATTACACATATCACGATACACCTATATCCTAAATACATAATACATGCAAATCAGACCTCCACATAAAAGCAATCAGAGTATATACTACTAACTCTCATGACGCTACCACCTGTGGGTGAATAGATCATTTAAGCAACGGCTTCCTCCATCTAATGCATTTATGCACATCTCAAAATCTTATGTAAGACCAATACTTGTGGGCAAAATAACCAAACATAAGACCAAAAACATCCCCTAACATGCAAGTAGAATAATTAAAATACCAACTTGAAAGGCTACTATGGTGACTACATTCTCATCAGTACTCAAACAGATCCACAAACACAAGGGATACACTTGTATGTTATCCTCACATTCTGTATAGGCAAACAATATGTGACAATGTTTCATCAATAAATGCAAAATCTGGATGCATTTTCTCATTATCAAATACTAGTGCTGAAAAAATTGTCAATAAACTTTATTTGAGACTTTTGTCGTAGAAAAATCTCAATTAGAGTGACTATCATATGATATTGAACTTACTATATGAGATACGAAATCTCAAGTATCTCTCTCATGTAAAGTTCAAAAGATGAAAATTCACTCAAAAATGGCTTTAGAGAGCTTTATTTCAATTTTTTGGAGTTAAACATTATTTATTACTAATGTAATAAATCCAGAAAAATTAAAAATTCACTTTATGAATTCCTCAGACCCAGAAATTGAGCCAAAATGACACGAGGTATCATTATGGGAATTCTTGAAAACTTTGAGATTTTTTACAGACGTCAACACACACTATAGCGTTAATGTTAGCGTAATGTCCAACAACGTTGATGTTAGGCCCTTTAGCTGCACACGCCACACCTTTACTAACCCGCTTGGATCCCTGATGGCTCATTTGGCATATGCATCTTAAGCACAAACTTGCATGACCCATCATGAGCTAGACACGCGTCCTCACCCGTATGTGCCATGTTTCAGGATAGGTGAGTGGTGCATTCTTCGCACGCACCTGTCCCCTGCCTATGTTTGGTTACTATGCACGAGTTAGCGCATGTATTACACGCACCACACGTGTCATTCATCTGTTGTGACACGTGTCGCCCACCTATTTGATGCATGTCACGTTTCAATTTATGCTGCTTACTTATAACACAGTGCTCACATAAAGGTAATGATACCTTTGTGAGACCATGGAGTAGTTTTTACTTAGCAAGAATCTTCATTCCTTGTTCTGACATATGGTTAAGTTTACAGTGCCACAATTTTGTTGCATTTTCTACAGAACTAACCAATACAACTGATGCATTTGCTTCCAAATATGTCTCTCCAGTTAGCTTGTATAAATTTCTGGCCATCCTTTCCACCTTCATTATTATAAGCGCTCCTTTTATCACATTCATAAATCCATTTTAAATGCAGGTGTTTATTGAATTTCATCCAATTAGCCTAAAGACAATAGATTCTTCTTCAAGTCCTTCACATTGTGCACATTTTGTATAGTGTGAATTGTATCATCATACCTCTTCAACTTGATGGTGTCAATCCCAGCAATCTCTAAAGCATAATCATTTCTTATGTACATAGATACTGCAAAGATAGGTTTATAAGTGTGAAACCAATCTCTACAATGAGTCATATGCCATGTTTCTCCTAAGTCTATTATCCAAGCATCAATAAGCTCTAACTTGTCCTTAAACACCGTTGCCACTTCACTATAGAGGATTTATCCATTGGCAACACATCCTTGAGAAGTTGATGCTTTAGAAGCCTTTTCTCCACCCTTCCTGAATCGATGTTCTCTTTTAAAGTGTCATCTCTTGCTACAGTTGTAACACTTGAAATTTTTCTTACTTCTGGATTTCGTCCTTCCTTGTTTGTGACTCCTTACGGAATTACACTCCATTGACCATCCTCTCATCATCAATAAGGCTTCCACTTGATGCGAGCTTTCCAGCCTTTCTTCCTTGTTAAAGTATTTGCTTTCTTCTTCAAGAACCGAAATAGCAACATCATCAAATACAAAAGTATCTATGAGGATATTATTGGTTAAATTGGTGATGAGCTGGTCATATGAATATGGAAGATTTTGAAGTAGAATCTCCACACGTTCAGTTGGATTAACATTATGTCCCAACTTTAAAAGTTGAGAGCATAGAGAGGTTAGAGTATTAATATGCTCCGTTATAAAAGTAGATTAAGGCATTTAGAGTTTGTAAAGTCTCCTATTCAGAAAGATTTTATTATGAAGAGACTTAGCTAGTCTCTTCATATAACTTTATAAGATGATTTCACATCTCCTTGATTGTTTTCTTTTCTTTCACACCTTGCAAAATATCATATGATAGCCAAGATGCAAATCTACATAGCCAAGGCATCTATTTGTTTCCATTTATTGCCATCTGTGAAACCCGTTGGATTGTCTTTTACTAATATTGCCTTCATCTTTAATTTCTATAATAAGAACTTTTTTTCATCAAACTTTGTAATATTAAATTTGGTCAACATTACTTCAATCACAATTTGGCTCTAGTAACTAATGTTAAGAGTTTCGTGCCGTATCGGCCAATACAGGTCGAAAGGTACCGTTGATAAGTAGAAATCATAACATATTTTATACCTCTATTTGATATTGTTTTAACCATTTATATAGAATAATGTTGCATTTTATTATTAATAACTCAAGATGTTTAGTTTCATATTTTATTTAAAAAGGGATTAAATTATAATAATTTTTTTTTAGGTCTGATGGATCTTACGGAGGAAATTAAATAGGGAGCAACAATAGACCAAAACGACAATGCAAGCAGCACCAAGAAATAGCAGCTGGAACAAACAACAGAGCAGCATCCAGGAAAGAACAAAGCAAAATGTAGCAGAAACAGTCCAAAAACGCAGCAATCAGTGGACAGTCAAAATGACGCCAACAAACAAGCAGAGCACACAGCAGAGAAGCCAGCAATAAAACAAAAATGCGCAGCATAAAGGAGCAGATAAAAAACAAAGCACAGTGGAGACCAGAGCAAAAGCGCAACGCAATAGATGAAAAGGAATAAAACGACATAGTCGATGCAGCCAAGGAGAGAAACGATGAAGCAGTAGAGGACGTAGCCCACAAAGTCAAAACACATGCATCAGAGGAAAACGCAGAAGCACTAGAAATAAGCAGAAAATGCATTGTACATGCAGCGGTAGGAAACAACAAAAATGCATAGCAGATAGAAAAACGCAATAGAAATCCAACAGATCTAATGTTTTCTCCTCCAACTCTCTTCAAAATGGAAGAGATTAGAGGAAGCTTATCAAAGAGTTAGAAACATGCGTTGCTTAGAGTGTCTCGTGAGGCTATAAAAAGGTAGATTCAGGAGGAGAAAATCAATAAGCAAGCAAATGAACGACTGAGAGTCATCTGAGAGATTCTGTCTTCCAAGGTAATTGAAGCCAGGAATCGTCGCTAGGAGCATCGGGAGCGTTTAGAGAGCCATAAGCTCAACAGAATCGAGCAAAAACTCATTGAATTTTTCTGCCTTCACAAACTTCGGACCAGTCCTAAAAGATCTATAATTCAATGAGTTTTCCGAGCGAAAACTCATTGAATTTTTCTGCCTTCACAGACCTCGGACTAGCCCTAAAAGATCTATAATTCAATGAGTTTTATGAAAACTCTTACTTCCCTTGTTTATGATTTTCCAATACTTAATTTATGATTAATTATTGAATTCTATTTTAATTATGTTGTTTCAATTACTATTATTTTGGATTTAATTCAATTAGTTACTGAGTGAATTTAACACTTATGTAATTGTTGAAATTTTGACGTCCAAATTTCGATTGTTGATTGCATTTTTTTATGCATAATGTATTAAGCTGGTTCAATTTCTAAGAGTAAAAAGAAAATGAGTAAAAACTAGTTAGTTGGTTTTATACAATTGATTTGTTAAATATCTTAGACTATCTCTGATATGTCAAAATCATATGACTTAATTAAAATTTAGAATGTGCTTGTTCACCTATAAATATTAGGATAGATTTATATTTTATTTCTTTAATTCCAAAATTTGATTCGTTACGTATTAGCTTAGTATAGTTCACAGGTTTCCATAATTAGAATTGTCTTAATTTTTATTTTTCCTAATTAATGAGGTTAATAGTGGAAGAGAATATAATTGGATAAAATCTTTATATGTGTTTTCATTATATATGTTTAACTTCTTTTCAATTTGTAAAATAGCATAGGTTAACGTATTGTGCTTTAACTAACCATGTAATATAAAATTGGATTTTATGTTTGTTCTAAAAATTTGTTATAAGTTTATGTTATTAAGTTTTGATGTGGTATCTTATTTATGTAGTTAAAAAAAGAAATAATGTATTTATGCATTGATGATATTAGTTTTGTATAAGAAAAACTTATTAGGATATAATTGTTTCTTTTGAAAGTATTAAAATAATAAATTAATTTAGTAAATTAACTTTTCTAGTGAGATCGATATTTATTTGCTATATACTACATTGTTTAATAAATTGAAAGTACATAAGGATTTAATTTTATACATCTAACGACACGTATCAACCGTGCTAGTTAAAAAATGGTACGAAACTTAGCTTGTTGGTACTAATTATCGATACTAGTCAGTACCAGCAATTTCGGATGGTACTGGCTAGTATTAGTGGATATTTAATATTAGATGATACGATAAACTTAAAAAAATTGAGGATCTTTTTTTTTTTAAATCATCTCCCTCCCCCTCTAGTGTCCGTAACTTATCTCTCTCCCTCTCACATTTTTTGTTTCTCTCTCTCACTCTCTCTCTTCTCTTTATCTTTGATGTCTCATAGCTCCCAACCACCACCATCTTCCCCTCACCGCCTCACGTGTTGCTGTCGCCGACCACTAGTCTGTGATCATCTCTTCCTCACGTCGTTTATGTGGCAAGCACCTAAACCAATTCCACAATCATCCACAACCACCGCTTGTTTCTATTGCTATAAATCTAAACTTGATACCCATAATCAACCTTCTTCTTTGAAACTGACCTTTACCTAAATAAATGAAGGTTGAGACACAAAAACATAACAAAGGGAAAAAAAACACAAGAGAAAAATGTGAATAGCTGAAAATCGGTGGAAGGCAAGAGAGAGAACAAAAGCTAAAGCAATATCCTCTCTTTCTAAAAGTCAAATCTTGATTGTCCCTATCATTTACAAAAAAATCTAGTTAATTATTTAATTATTTTAATTATGTAAATGTAGTGTAAATGATCTCATTTATGTGGTAATTCATGTCAATAATGTTATGGATATTGTTGATAATTCTAGTTAGTATTATAAAATTAGACAAAAATTTGAATTTATAATGTAATTTATCCTAAAATTATCCTCCTTTAATAAGGTTAATAAAGCCTTTTACATTTTTAAATGAACATAAAAGAAAATAAAACAAATTTTAGTATGTAATAATGTTATAACTGAAATTCTATTGATAGCAAAAATATAGTTTTTTAAGGATAAAAGTAGTATAAGTATGCTGAAGACAAATTAGCTAAGTATTATATAGTGTTGAACACATTGGAATGATTTAAAATATGGATAAATTACAATCATAATGATATCTAAATTGGTTTAGTGAATCCCTATAACATAATTTTTAGTCAAAATTAGTGTCATGATAGTAAAATTATTAGTGTTAAGAGTTTATGATATTGAAATTAAATGACAGTTATAAACTTATTTGAGAAGAGTGTTAGCATAACTAATTTGATATTTTCCTTATATAATGGACATTTTTTGTTAGGACATTAACAATAATAAAATAATAAATATATTTGCAATAAATTGAAATTTTAAATATTTGATTGATATAGTTTATAATTATATCTAGTATTATAAAATTAGATAAATAATAATTTACCCAATGATATATAATGACTTATTCCAAAATTATTTTAAATAAATGCTAATCCAAAATTATTCTGAATAAGCACTAAGTATTATCCAAATTTTTATCATCAATTTAAATGTACCAAAGATAGAATACCTACAATTAGAGTTGTTCAAGATTAAATTGGGTAATATTGATTATTAAACTTGTTAACCTAACAGTAAAGGATTATCTTACAAAATGAAAACATAAAACGATAAAATGTGATTGATGTTACAATCAAGTAGATTAATAAAGTTTATACACAGAAGTTAAGGCAATTTCTTTGCTTTTTCTTCATTTTTTAAATTATATTAACTAAACATATATAAATTAACCAACTTATTTATTTGGTAAGCTAAGTCACAAAATTATATAATTTGGATTTCAATAAATAATTTGAATAATTAGTGTTACATCTTAATTCCAATTCCACATATCAAGTATGTGACAAACTTTTATCTAATAATGAAACCCAAATAGTTAAACTCCAATATCGAGCTATTGTTAATAATATATCTATCAAAAACTATTCATTATGTTTGATGTTTTGATGTAATTATTATTTATTATATGATTAAATTACATATTTTAAATACTTTGTATTGTTTTTAATTTTATATTTGCATGATAATTAAATGATCTTTTTCATATTAATTGTGATTATTATTTATATGTGAAAATAATAATAGTAATAATAACAATAAATAAATTGTTGTTATTTTACATTTCTATTATTATGATTTTTGAGAGAAGGTGGACATAAAATTATAAATTATACAGTACAATATATTTAAGGACTATTTCGCAATTTTGAAAAAGTTCATGAACTATTTTAAAATTTTAAAAATTAGCTTAAATAGTATCTAATGTTGACCTGTATCGGTACAGTATCTCACAAGAACTAAATTTGGTACCAGTATTGGTATAATATTCATAACATTGCTTGTAATATAAGAGTCGACTCTTACTCACTCACATGAAAAAGGAAACTGCCTCGGGTTACCTCTACTTAATATATAATAAGACTATAGTACTCCAGGAAAGTTCCCAAAAAAGACTGGATCAGACTATTTTGCAACCGCAGAGCATACTTAAGCAAACCTTGGCTCTGATGCCATTGATAAGAGATGGACTCCACCCGGATAGAGTAAACATACCAATAAAAGAAATTGAGATAAAAAGGGATACACAAAATTTAACGCGAAAAACCCCTTAATGAAAATGAGGAAAAACCACATATAAGAATATAAAACTTTCTACTATAGAAAATAAAGATTACAAAAGGAAGAACTCACAATCTACTCCAAGAATTAATACGCAAAGATGTGGAAAAGAGATTTGCGATATAGACAACCTTAAAAGAAGGTCTCTTTATATAGCCTCAATTGAGGCTTCTAATGCAACCCCTTTTTAATGTGGGACAAAAGCCAACAAATCAAACAAAAAATAATAAGCAAGGAAAAAGTATGGTTGTATAACCAAAAAGTCTATAATTTCATCGAAATCAAATATATGGAGTTATCGAGTAGACTAGTTAACAAAAAATAAAAATCTCCTAAATTTTTATTTTCATTAATAATGTAACTTGAAGATAAAGTGCTACGAGTTTTCATCATAAAATGTTAACATCAGAAGACAAAAGGCCTTACTCTAGACAAGACAACATATTATTCTAGGTTTTTGAAGTAAAGGTGTAGTGAAGCTTATAATGGTCGTAAGGATGATCAGAGAAGCTTTCAACACATTTACGCATTGTTAATACATATTTGTGGTACAATAAAAGAATAACAAATGGAGCTCTACTTTTCTTCTAAGTTCTTTGATCCTTCTCTTGATTAGATTCCTGCTACCCTTAACTCACTTTTATTTCCCCAAATTACCTTATACATCTCTATTAAGTTCCACTCTCCAGTTTCCTTCAAATATGAGCTTTCTCTATTTTCATTACCTCCCACTTTTAACTCACCTTTCTTCTCCCCAAAACACCTTCTATGTTCCTTGCATCAAGTCCACCTTTTAGCTTCCTTCAGATTTGGTGTATTTTTTTCATTTTTCCTTTCCTCTCTCTTCAAAGGGCATTTTGGTCCCATTTTTCTGTCTTGTTTCTCACTATTCCCTTTCCTTCATATTTCTGGCTTATATCATCTGCTCAATCTTTACTGACTTTCTATTTTTTGTCAAACCTAGCTTTTAGATCTTCAGAAATGTCAGTAGTTCCTTTGTCATCCTCTAATTTTCCTCCATTGCCCTGAAAGGAAGGCCCATTACTTTCTTCTCAAGTTGCTCCTACAGATTCTCAACTGATTTGGAAGAGTTGGAACAAGTCATAGGAGAAGGGTATGACTGTACCTTGCATTATTACCCCCCAAAAGAGGAGGATAGCATATTAGTGGTATCCCCTAGTTTGGAATTCCTTTAGGCTGGTGCAAAAACATAGGAGGTTTCTTTAATAGGCTTCTAGTTATTCATAAATAGGCACAAACTATATGGAAAAGTAGAGGTCTAATTGATGGACTTGTAGTAGAAAAAACATGTTGTTATTTACTTTCTCGTCTAAAGATACAACTATGAGAGTGGTGGAGGAGGGTCTATGGCATATTCAGAATCAACCATTATTTTTACAGCCATGGAGACCAGTAATCCAAATAGAATCCATGAAACATCAGGTTGTTCCATTATGGGTACAGTTGTATAATGCACCATTTAAATATTGGACTACCAAAAGCCTTAGCTTGATAGCAAGCTACCTTGGCACTCCTTTTTGTATGGATAAAAATACAGCACAAAGGAGAAGAGTAGGATATGCAAGACTATGCATTAATATGGAATCTATACAAAATCTTCCTGAAAGTATACTAGTTAGGAGATTAGGAGCAAAAGGCTCTTTATTTGAAGACAATGTCTACGTTAACTACCAATGGAAGTCATCTCTAAAATCTCAAGGGAAAAGGTGGGTTCCTACAGGTAAGGTGTTTTTAAAAGGAGGTTATGAGGAGCTTATGGTAGTGGATGAACATGAAGGCTAGCAGAGTGCTCAGAAGGAAGTCTCTCAAGAGATTGTGCAAGAAGTCTATATAAAACCTAAGAGTAATGCAAAGAATTCACCCATAGTAGTTCCTAAGTCACAGTTGGATACCCCACCTGAGAATGCGGAAAAAACAGAGGTAGCTGAGCAGGGAAACTCCCTTTCCATACTCATCCAAAATGAATCTATTCACACTTTCTCTTCCTCTATAATGGGAGAAGATTTGGGTGCTTTTTTTAAGACTGTGGCAACTAGGAGAGCTCGTAAGAGCAAAAAGAAAGGCTCCAAATCTACTACATCCTTTTAATGATTTAGTTTACATGGAATGTTAGAGGTATAAATTGCCCAAAAATGCTTTTAACTTTAAGGGATTTTGTTTATCAAGAAAAACCATGTTTAATTGCTCTTTTAGAAACTAAAATTAGGGTAAGTAATCTTATGAAGTTGAATAAATTGGGGAGTAATTGGAAGTTTGTTATTAATCACCAAAAGCATGCTTTGCTAAGAATAATTGTTGGTTTTAATCTAGAATTTGTGGAGGTCTTGGAAGAGGAAATGACACTTCAAAATTGAGGATGTGTATATGTTCTGCTCTATTGTTTGTGGCTCTAATTTTTCCTTCCAAAGGAAGGAGCTATGGAAGAGTTTGGTAGATTTTCATAATAGAGTAATTGGCCTTTGGGTTATCAATAGTGATTTTAACTCTACTTTGTATAAAACTGAAACTGAAGGCAATGCTTTCCTAAGGAATTATACGTCAGATTTTAAGGAATTTTCAGTGGTGATTTTAACTCTAATTTGTAAAAAATTGGAACTGAAGGAAATGCTTTCTTAAGGAATTATATGTCAGATTTTAAGGAATTATCAGTGGTGATTTTAACTCTACTTTGTATAGAATTGAAACTAAAGGAAATGATTTCCTAAGGAATTATATGTTGAATTTTAAGGAATGTGTGGAGTCCATAGGCCTCACTAATCTCAAACATCAGGGTCACACATTTACTTGGTGTAATAAGCAGCAATTTCCTGTAAGTTCTGCCTCTTTCCTAGATCCTCTTTTCTTAGACCATTCTTCCGCCAGGATAGTGGGTATGTTCCATAAACTGAAAGTTAAATTTCTATTTAGATTTAACAATTTTTTGGCAGATATGGAAGGCTTTCAAGAGGCTATGCAGATAGGAATAAGAAAGGCTATCTATGGAACTAAACAATATATATGTGTTCAGAGGCTCAGAGCAATCAAGGATGAATTGAAAATATTGAATGCTATAAGGGGATGCTCCACTTTTGAAGCTATAGAAAGAACTAAGAATAATCTCATTAGAACTCAAGGGCAACTTTCAAATAACCCGAGAGATCCTCAATTGTTGTCACTAGAGAAGGAGAAACTTAACCATTAACTTTCGTCTGTTCAAAATCATGAAAGTTTGATAAAGCAAAGAGCAACAATTAAATGGTTGCAAAAAGGTGCTAAAAAGTTCTTCAATTCACTAATGGGGAGAAGATATTACAATATAATATCTATCATCCAAGCTGCAGATGGTAGAAAACTCATTTGGCAGGATCTGATCAGTGAAGAGGCAGGGGAACATTTTAGTTGATTTTATGAGCAATCTAATTTGACTTCAGTCACTATTCAGTTGCTAAACTCTTTCATTTTGAAGAAGTTATCTCAATAAGAGGCTCATAATTTAGTCAAGCCTATATAAGATGAAGATATTGAAGGGGTTATCTCCCAGATGAATCCTAACAAGGTCCCAGGTCTAGATGGTCTAAATGGGGTCATCTTTCTAAAAGCTTAGGGTGAGATTGGAATGATGGTGAAGCAAGGTGCTGATATTTTTCTCTACTAGAGTACTATTAAAGGCGATTAATAAAACATTCCTCTGCCTAATTCCTAAGACAAGTAACCCAAATTCTTTTGATGAGTTCAGGCCTATTGTTTGTTCAAATGTTCTATATAAGGTGATCTCTAAACTTATAGCAAACAAACTCAAGGTTGTTTTGGGACAATAACCAAAATGCATTCATGCAAGGAAGGTTGATAGGGGATAATATTTCTATTGTTCAGGAGCTCATGAAAGGTTAACAAAGGAGACGGGCTCTACCAAACTGTGCTTTTAAGATTGATTTTAAGAAGGCCTATGATTATGTAGAATGGGGTTTATTCTTAAAGTAATGAAGGTGATGAGATTCCCTTCCATATTCATAAAATGGGTAGAGGCATGTATAACCACCCCTTCCTATTCAGTGACAATGAATGGTATACCA
Organism: Erythroxylum areolatum; assembly: GCA_024520975.1. Classification (NCBI taxonomy): domain Eukaryota; kingdom Viridiplantae; phylum Streptophyta; class Magnoliopsida; order Malpighiales; family Erythroxylaceae; genus Erythroxylum; species Erythroxylum areolatum. Next base: position 28,783,628 of record JANIJH010000224.1, read on the forward strand.
ATTAGATTATTTAAAGGAGTGAGAGGACTTCAACAAGGTGATCCAATGTCTTCCTACTTGGTCATCCTTTGTATAGAGGTGTCAACCTATTACTAAAGCATAATGTGGATAAGGAAAAGGGTTTCAAGTTCCACAGCAGATATAAAAAGGTTTCTCTAACCAACCTCTGTTTTACGGATGATTTATTTCTATTCTCCAAGGCACATCCATCCTCAGTTCAGATGTTGATATCCTCTCTCAAACAATTTAGAGATATGTCAGATTTAGAAATCAATTTAGCAAAAATTCACTTTTGGTTGGCCAATAGTGTGGATGGTTTGGAAAATGAGATAACGACAATATCCCCTATAGAAAGGAAATAACACCCGTTGTGTTATCTAGGGCCGCTGATCACTATAAAAAGAATTGTATTTTCTGAATGTTTGCCTCTAGTGGAAAGAATACAGTAGGGATTAAATCATTGAACAAATAGGTTCTTATCATTTGGGCAGTTCATAAAATCAGTTTTGAATTCCTTACAAGTATTCTAGTCGACTAATATGTTTCTAGCTAAGGGAGTAGTGAAGACGATTGGAACTTTGTTTAGGAGGTTCTTATAAAGGAAACAAAACTCTAGAAGAAGGATAATTAAAGTTAGATGGGATGAGGTTTACAAGGATAAGAAGGCGAGGGGGCTAGGAATTATCTTTATAGCCATCACAAATAAGATACTAATGATGAAGAAAATTTAGCACAATTTTGTGCAATGAAGATTTGTTATGGACCAAGTGGTTTCACTCTATATTATAAGAGGAAAGTCATTGTTGTCCATGTCCCCTAAAAATTCTCAATCCTTTTTCATAAAACAAGTTAATGAGTCTCAAGGATATTATGGAGTCGGAGGTTAAATATAGAGTAAGTAATGGCCAAAAAGCTCACTTTTGGTTTGATAATTGTACGCGTCATGGCCCATTGATTCGTATCTCTAATGCAGTCCAATGGTGGAGTCATTGCACTTAAAGCTAAGGTGTGTGTAGTTACATTTGATAATAGGTGGATTGATGTCCTAGGCCAAGTGATTCACCTTATTCTTTCTTATACTCCTAATTGCAAGACTCAGGATAAAGTATAATAGTTAAACCAACCCCCTAATTCCTTTTCTAACAAGGTATGTAGGGAGTGGTTAGCTCAGGGACAATCCCCTATTGATTGATACCCTATTGTATGGCACAAGTCCCTAAGACCCAAGTCCTCCTGCTTATTATGGTTGGCAATTTTGAACAAAATGGCCACTATAGATATATTACACTTTCTAAATCTAAACAACACATGTATCCTATGCAAGAATGATGATGAACTAGAGATGATGAGATCATCTCTTTTTTCCAATGCCCTTTTTCTATGAGCATTTGGAGAAAAATTAAAAAGAAGTGTTATTAAAGATTGGATGAGTTTCTACTTAATGTCACAGTGGATAACCTAAGGGCTTTGAAGACTGTCCTTAAAGAGGATGGAGCAGTATTCATCATCTCACTGGCTTCTACCCTAGAGGAGATATGGAAAGAGAGAAATTTGCAAATTTCCATAGGTAGAATGCATTCAGATATAGAGGTACTGAACTCTCATAATCATGAGGATTAGAGAGATGCTCTTTCTTTCAAAAGAACTACTTATGAGTAGTGAATATGTAGTTAGATCTTGAAATCTGGGTTAGCCCAAACTTACTCACATGCAGTACGTAGTACAAAGAAAAAATAAGGGAAAAAGTGTTTAAACTGTTACTTGATGCCTTTTGAAGGAGCTAATCTGAAGAATGTTCACTCTGTGTCTGTTAGATGCTTGGATTCTTTCGGCTTTATCAACTATGTTGTGTGGGCTAAGAAAGAGAGATAAAGAGGTTAAAAGCGAGTAAACATCTCGGGTAACTCTAATTATTGCTAAACTCAAATATTGTGAAAGAAGAAGACACTTTTCTCTTAGCGGAGATTCTTCTCTTCCTTTCCAGCCACAAAGAGGAAGGATATTACCTTCATCAAGTCCTAAACAGAGTGATATAACATTAGTAAGAACAAATAATGATTGAGTTGTACAGTTTTTTACATCTTACCATGATCGACCAGCTTGAGAAGGAAGAGCCCATCTAGAACCCTAATTTGTAAGCTTCCCGAGCCTCCTTTTGAGTAAAAATTTGTTTACTTAATTTGAGAATCTATGGTAGCCAACATTATTATATCTATCATCGCACGCTATCATTTCCTTCCTTTTGTTTAGTTTATCTCTGTAATGTCATTTTGGAGTTGATTTTAGGTGTATTAGTTTCTCTCGAGTCTACGAGGAGATGGTTGTTTTAATGTACTATTTTGCAACTATTTTTATAAATTTAATTTTAAAAAAACATATTCATGTACACCTAATTCCATGACACCACCGTAACACATGGCTGAAGTCCATTGAAAAAAAACCCTAAATTGATGACGTGTCAGACACTAGTTGATTGAACATACATGTCATCAGAACAGAATTGTCCACGTTACCAAGTCACATGGTCTTCTTTTGGGGTTTTCATTTGCACCCGTGGAATTATGATTTCTTTCGCGGACAGGCCCTCTTCTTTGGTCCCCAGGCACGTTTTCTGTGTTTCTGCCGATGAAAAGGGTTGCTCTGCTTATTTAGCAGATCCGATCGTAGTTCTGTATCACGTTTATGCACTGAGATAAGCCCTCAACTTCCAAAATGGGTATATTGTTTACGAAGATGTTCTCTTCTCTATTCGGCAACAAAGAGGCTAGGATCCTCGTACTTGGCCTCGACAATGCCGGAAAAACCACGATTCTCTGTAATGTTTCTTTTTTTCCTTTTCTTTTCTAATGGATATTTGGTGGATTTTGATGGTATTGGCATTTTGACTTTCAATTCTATTCAGATCGGCTTCAGATGGGTGAAGTTGTATCCACGATTCCAAGTATGTATGTTTCTTCTTTATTTTCTGTACATTTTGTGTTCATTTGGTCGCTGGTAATTATGAATCTGGGGACTGAGGGAATTGGATATGATCACTTCTGTTATGTTACTTTCTAGTGTGTTCAAGAACTCAATTGTTTAAGTCTTGATTGATTCAAAGTTTTGTGCTTTAGGAACTTAGTTAATGAATATACTGAGAGCTCAGTTCTGCAGGTTGAACGAGCTAAACTCGAGTTTGACTTATTCTTTGTTGTGTTTATAATTTGATCAATCTGTTTTTCCAATGCAGCAATTGGATTCAATGTTGAAACAGTTCAATACAATAATATCAAATTTCAAGTATGGGATCTTGGTATGCTATTATATTTTCCCTCAGCTCTATCTTTTCTTATCACACAGTGATCGGCTACATATTCTCTTTTTGTGTGTGTGAGTGTGTGTGGATAAGTCCATTCACATGAAATGTCTGTGGATTAATTAAGTTGTTTCGAAGATGCATGCTATTTTCAACCTTTTCAAAGATAAGCAGTGCTTCGTATTGATGGAATTTGTGATTGTTTTCTTACAGGTGGACAAACAAGTATCAGGTAACGTGAGTCATTTGCTTCTTTCTCATATGTCAATGTCAACATATATCTTATTATTGGGAAAATCAGCTTTCTGTGGGTAAAAGAATTTCAATATGATCATTTATTATTTCTCTGTGTTATATGACTTGCAAATGTTCTTTCTTTTTAATTTTGAAAAGATGTGGGTATTCCATACGCTATGGTACATGTTGAGTCAGACAAGAAGGAACATAAATTGATAACAGTACCAATGTTCACATTAGTTTCTTAATAGTTCATTCTTCAATTTTTTGTTTACGATCTTAAGCATTTCTTTTTTTTTGTAAGAAGTCTCTACATTCCATACTGATGTCTGTGCACAATGGACCATAATTTAATGTTCTTTTACGCCTCAAGCTTCTGACAATCAAGAATTGTTTGCTTTCCACTTAGAAACAGTTGAGTGCTTTTTCCTTTCCCAATTAGATGTCACTTTTCCAGTGACTTTCTATAATGAATGCATCTTAATTATTTGAATATTTGGGGCTGGCATCGGCTTGTTCTTTGTGCCCTCAAGTTTTGAATATTCATCATTGTTCTAGTTTTAAGCTATTACTTTTCTTGTGTTATTTTTATGATTTTCTTTGTGAATCCAACTAATAATATGCTTTCCTTGCATCTTTGCATCTTTGACAGGCCGTATTGGAGGTGTTATTTTCCCAACACTCAAGCGATTATCTATGTTATTGATTCTAGTGACATTGATAGACTGGTGATAGCCAAGGACGAATTTCATGCAATCCTAGAGGTATGTGAAACTCTGGTTTATTTGCCAGCTACAAGTGGTATAATTGTGGCCTAACCTTAAAAGTAAGTGTGTTCTTTTTCATGATCTAAATGCTATAATAGCTTAGTAGCGATATGCTTGAAATAAGGTGGTTGGTCTACCCTAATGTCTCTAGGTTGTTTTGTATGGGTGGCAGCTACACGCTGCAAGAATCTAGGCTTCTGTTACCTCTTGAATTATGAAGTGCAAAAAATTTTCTTAAAGAGATCATTGATGGGATCCGAACTCATCTTAGGATTCCCCACAACCAATTTAAGATGTATTATCATTCATCCAATAATTTTGAATTTCTAACTGAGCTTATTGATAAAAGGATTTTGGCAAGATTGTGCATACTACAAACAATAAATTGAAAAAAAGTGTTATTAGACTTGGCCATCCCTAGACGTCATTATTGTGTATTATACTCTCCTTAGTGAAAAACAATTATTGGTCGCTTTCAAAATGTACTTTGAATTGAGTTTGTGTATAAACATGCGAGGTTATGTGTAATGGAGTTGAATTGGTTTACTAGCAGCACGAACACATGAAAAGGATCCCATTTGGTTCTCCATTTTTTCCAGAAAAAAGAAAATACTACAAAGGCTTCTATCTTGACATTTGTTGTAAATTGCAACATTGTATTTACAATTTTAACTGTTGAGAATATTGTAATAGGGTTATACACGTAATTCTCGATATTTATGTATATTATTCAGTGGGGAATTGGTAAGACTCAATTTTAACATTAACTTGTGTATTTCTTTCAGACTATTGACAATACGAGCTCATGTTTGTATTTTGCCACAGGAGGAAGAGTTAAAGGGTGCTGTTGCTCTCATCTTTGCAAACAAGCAGGTTCAGTTCTGCCTGGTTGTCTACTCTTTAAGATTTGTAGATGGCAACAAATGTTTATGTTAATTACATTTGGAAATTAATGGAGAAATAACTTGCATTTGGACTTTCTCTTACATGTAAATTCAGGCATGTATCTTTTTATGATGCATACAGAAAGGCTGTCATCATTTATTTTTGTGTGTTTGAAGATGGTTTTTTCATATATTCAGGATCTTCCTGGTGCACTTGACGACGCTGCCGTGAATGAGGCTTTAGAGCTGCACAAAATAAAGAATAGACAATGGGCAATTTTTAAAACCTCTGCCATCAAAGGAGAAGGCCTTTCTGAAGGCTTGGATTGGCAAGTTTCCTAGAAAAGGATCCCTTTTAGTTCCATTGCCACAAACAGAATTATCATAGCGTATAGGAGAAGTTGGAAAGATAAACAATAGCATTAGATATGTAGCTTTAAAATATATCAAGTTCAGTCCACAACTGGATGATATGGAAAGGAGCTTTCCTTTTTCCCTTGTCTCAAAATTTTCCAATTTGTTAGTCTTTGTAACGAAGAGTCCTAATTAAATCTAATCTGTGATGTAGGTTGAGTAACACGCTGAAGTCTGGAGGCAATTAACTTTTTATGGAAAGGATATCTTGGTCTCAATTTCTCGCAACTGAATTCAGGAAGGGTAACACTGCTTTGATGTTATGGTTGATCTTAGAAGTGGTCTTCTAGTGTAGCAGGTTCGCTCTTTCACCTTAAAATGATTATTCTTTGCTAATATACTTGTAAAATTTTCATTTCACAACAAAATTCAGGAAGTTAACACTTGTTGGCAGCATGGTTTATCATAGAATGTGCTCTTCTAGTGTTGAAGTTTTGCTCTTTGACCTTAAATGATTAATATACTAACAATATTTTCCTTAGAGATGCGACCAATTCGTTCTTCTGATTCTTTTCCTATGTCTATTTCTTTCCCACTTGAGTTTCTGTTCTCTGTTTTATGTTGAATGATTATGGTTTAATCTTATTGATTGCATAGTTCTATTCCTTCTTGATAGATATGTGCCAACTTAATATTCATGTAAGAAGTTTGATTTTTTGGCCTTACCATATTGTTCTCATGGCACGAAACTCTGTAGGTACTGAAAACGTATAGAAATTGTATACAAAAAACATAAATAAATGAAATTTTATTCAGCTGAGAGACTCATTTTACAGTTTAAGTGAAGGACAATTTCATTTGTCTTGAATTTCCCAAGGGTTTAAAAATAAACGGACAAGAGACACTAGTTGTCTCATATCACCCAAGCCAAATCATGGATATGAAGTCGATTCAACACTTAGGTTATGTTTGGTTGGATGTATAATTTTTAATAAATGGAATGCTATAGAATGGTTTATAATGGAATAAAATAGAATGAAAATAGATGTAATATTAGAAAATTGTTACTTGACAGGGATGGAAGGGTTCATAATGTAATATAGTGAAATGTTATCTGGAAGAAGGATTCATAATGTAATATAGTAAAATGTTGTTTATTATTTTACATTCCATCCTAAACTTTCCAAATCAGAGGTAGGTTATTTTTACTGTTTAAGATGAAATGAGATATAACGTGAAATTTTCTCTTTTTCTCCTATTCTATTCTATTTCATTGTAAACTCTCTTCCCAAGCGATGGAATGATAATCTATTACATTCTATTAATAACTACCCCATCAAACATAGTCTTAATTTCTTGGATGTATGAAGCAAAAGACTAGATAGATTACTTCAAATAGCCCTCATGTTTATAAAATTTTATGTCATAAACTCAAAACTCAAAACCATGTCGATTTACTTTTTAAGTTAGCTGAAGTTATCGTACAAAATGTCGCCAGTACATACTGCAAACTTTCATAGTCTACTCTATCCCGGTGATAATGATCGTGAAGGATCTTGCATAATCTTCAAGAGCATAGAATGACAAAATAAATTGTAGAGACCAAAATATCAGTGACTCAGTCAAACATTGTTGGCTATTAGATATTCAACATAAGAAGCATATATTTTTGGATATAAATTATATAAAGACTGGTCTCTGAGCATGGCCAGGTTTTTATATTGCTAATTTTCCAAGGTTTAGTTTGCAATCCTCAATCTATAAAGACCACCTATTAGCTTCTTTCTTATTAATTCTCCACGTGGAACACCTGATTAATTAATTATGAATGATTTGACGATCCCAAGGCCAACTAATCGAACTCAAATGAGCTACTTGGAAGAATATTGTATTTGTAGTAGTAAACATATTATATGTACAATCCGGACTCGATCTCTATAAAATTTAGTTAGTTTTTATTTTTTTCAACAGCGCTGAGCAAAATTTATTGAGGCACTAAGACCTTTGGCAGATTTATACCAAGCAAAGCTCCATAATTGAGTGGATGAGTGTAATAATTTATTACTTTGGCTCCCATTTTGGTATCGAAAATAAAGATTTGTATCTTTTTAAGAACTAAAATTAAACATTTTTCTCCAATATTTTCTGTTTTTTTGGGTAGAATATATTATTTTACCCAAGGTTTTAAAAACCGGACCAGACCGTCCGGTCCGACCAGAAAATGTTTGAACCGGTCAGTGGTTCGTTTCAGTTTTACCTAATAACCTTTTTGCATAAAAACTGGCCGGTTTAACCTTTTACCGGTCGGACCGAACTGTCTGATCCGGTCCAGTCTGATTTTTTAAACTTTGCAAAATCCCGTTCCTTTCTTTCATCAAAACTTAGCATTTATAAAATTGTTAGCGAAAAATATGTTCACTTAATTAATAAGCCAAATTCATCAAAATTATTGGTTTATAATATTTATTTCTTTTTGGATGCTTTGTCTTTCTAAATAAGGGAGGAAGAAGAGAACTGTACTATGATCACACTGAAAACCAAATGACGCCATTACTTATTACAATATAAGTGCCTATAAGCATAATATAATTTTATTACATTAATATTATAATTTTGCTAGAAACATTATATAAATCGTATTGCCATCTATGAAATGCTCTAGTCACATGTTTCTTTTCAACATCCCCTATTTTATTTGAGTTCAAATTTATTATCTCTCTTACTTCCGATTACAAGCATCACCTCCACCAATACTCATTTTGAAGAATGTTGATGAAACATACAATCATTAACATATTAAACTCCGAATTATTATCTGAATTATAGTCTCATAAAATATTCGTTGCTTATAAATAAATATGAAATAAATAAACATACCTGGTTAGTTATACATGTATCTTGGTCAATATTTCTTCTATAGGCAAAAGGTGCAAATTTAACTAATATTTCATAAAATTACAAGTTAATTTCTAATATTTTGAGACATTTAAATGAATTTTAATATTTGCAAATTGTTCAAATTTTACCGCAAAAATTTGAATAGAGTAAAGTCTTGTCAAGATGATTTAAGAAAAAAATGAATTTGTCACAACGAATGAATTAAGAACATCTACTGATGGTCAGTTCATATCTTATTCTGATCATATTTAAGTTAAAATTATAGTGTATTACAAGTTTACAATTGAGAATAATTTCATACATTACTAATTTGCAATTTATTTTAATGCAGTAGAAAAAGTTGATGCAAATACTTTAGATCAAAGCGTAGTTTACAAATCTTTAAATCGTGTTGAAGAATTTGAAGCTTTTGACGATGATGAGACACAATCTCCTTCCGAAATACAATTTCGATTTTTATTGCTATTTTAATATTTATATTAGAATCATATTTATTTATTATTAATTAATTATATAATAATAGACATTGGTGTATTTTTATTTCAATAAAATATTTTATTTTTACTTATTCTTATAAGTTTTACTTCTTATTAATTATATACCGGTTTTATAGCAGTTCAATACCGATTGAACCTCTAAACTTTAAACCTTTCCTTCGACCGTTTCGATATCCGGTCCGATTCTTAAAACATTAGTTTTACCTTAAATTCCAACCTGTGATGTATTTGTAAAACATTCAGAAAGCCTAAAAATGCAAGCATGGAGCTTCAAAGTCTTAAATGTCCACTGTATTCTATTCCCCACAATGGAAGTCGCCGTCCGTTCAATATGGGCATGCGTAGAAATCTCTCTACAGATAGCTGCTCCAGTAGGATTCTTTTTTTCTCGTTGACCCACATGAAAGAAGCATTAATCATACACTAACAAATTGTTTTAATTCTTCTTACAGTCAAGAATGGGCCGCTGAAACATCTACAATATCCACAGACCTTATCGTCATGTGTGATATATTGTAAACACCAAGACTGGAATTTGAGACTTTTGCAATACTTGATCAAGCAGTTGTTTTTGACTCGAAAATATGTTTGACCACTACAAAAGATTGATTTTTGTTTAGCAATTAGTGCCATTTTGGACTTAGGTTGACGAGTAATCATAGGCTTGAGGCAAATAGTTTTGGAGAAAAAAAGACAATAATGCACAATTACTTATCCGATTTTCTCCAAAGTGCAAAGAGCAATTAATCACGAGACTCAGTTAGAAGACTAAGAATATAACAAATGAACATGTCTTTTGCATTCTTAACTGCCAATCATCCAACCTTTAACACATAATTTAGTTTATGCACTTATTAAAACTGAATTTCTGAAGTAAACAGACACTAATAGCAAGAAAAAGAACAGGATCCAGCTATCCTTGTCCAAAAGCATACATAAGTTGGCACATGTATAAATCTGTTGTGAGCATCAAAAGGAAACGTTGTGTTTGTTTCACCGTTATATAATTGATTCATTGTTATATTTAAGTATATAATTATTTTAAAAAATCATTTGGTATAAACATTGAAAATATGTTCAAGCGAGTCAATTGGCCTACACTACACTTGGATTATTTTGTGCTTTTCAAAAAAAATGAAAAAGTGCAATAATTCAAGCTTACCTAGAAATAATATGCTACACTTGACATTTTTCAGCTGAAACGAGACAAAATGGTTACTTTTGACTCCAACGTTTTGATCGCATCACAAGATTAATCCAAACATTGCAGAGAGGACAATTATAACCTAAAATTTAGAAAAGTTAGGGTTAAAAGTGACCATTTTGCTCTCAAATGATAAAATTTTACACTTTAGGGCCCATTTGGTTATACTTCTGTTTTTCTGTTGTTGTTTTTAGTTTCTGTTTCCTGTTTTTGGTTTCTATTTTCTTGCTTAAAAAAATTAAAACCTGTTTGGTTGAGATTTGTAACATAAAAACTGAAAATAAAAACTTGTTTGGTTGGTATTTCTAATAAACTTATTATTATTATTATTATTGTTATTATTATTATTAATTTTTAATAAGTTATTATTATTATTATTTATTGTTAATAATAATAATATTATTAATTATTGTTATAAAATATCTACTTACTATTATTATTATTATTATTATTAATTGTTAATAATAATAATATTATTAATTATTGTTATAAATTTTCTACTTACTATTATTATTATTATTATTAAACTCATTATTATTATTATTAT
>JANIJH010000224.1:28849501-28862891 GCA_024520975.1 Erythroxylum areolatum
GAGTATGCTGACAGCATTCAAAGTGAAGAATAGAGGTCGGGATCAGTTCGCGTCTGCATTACATGTCTATATTTTTGCATTAAATTGTTTCTTCCGCAAATTTCCGTATGAATTGTATTTTGAAATGACTCAAGTGTTTGTATTTGTGAAAAGGGCCAAATGGCCATACGAGAATTTTGTAAATGGCATTGTATGATGGAAAAGGGCTTATGCCCTCTTTGATTATTGACTTCCGAATGTGTGTCTGAGAAAAAAAATATATCGAATCTTGAATGATTGAGTACTCTAGCACACCACCTCGCGGGGCTTGGACTCGGATATCACCATTGATGTCGGGTTCGGGTCTTGCGGGAGTGGGATGCTACAAGTAAAGATACATGGGCAGGATGCCTGTTGGCATGACCACCCATTCAAAAACAATATTTGTTATGCAAGTATATCAATGGAACATTTAGTATATCAATGGAACATTTAATTCTCCTAAAAGCAAGTATCCAATCCATGAAATGGAAACATTAGCCTGTCTCAAAACTTTGAGAAAATGGCGTATTGATTTATTGCCAATTGAATTTACTATTCAAACAGATTCAAAATATCTATGTGGACTTACTAAATATAATATTAAAACTAATTATAATCAAGGAAGATTAATCCAGTGGCAATTAGAACTAAATCAATATAATTTTCACATTCATTATATAAAATCTTCTGACAACAGTCTTGTCGATATCTTAACCAGAGAATGGAAGCAGCCATTATGAGTCTCAAGGAATCATTAACCAAGAAGGAAGTGGAATTGATTGAACTACAAAGATAAGCGGGAACAGTTACTAAAGAGATCAATCAACTAAGGAGTACCATTACTTTACTCGAAAAACAACTTTTTCCCTACTATTCATCCTATTACCCCACAACAAATTACCTAAAATTCTTTACCCAAATCTCATGCAACCTCATCTCTTTCTTAACACAAAGAAGATTTTAAGGAAGAAAAAATCTATGTAATTTTTAATGGGCCTATGGCCAGACTTTATGACAAATGGCACAAAGCAATAGTACATATCACTGAAAAATCATCTATTTTATATAAAAGCTTCTCAAGTAGACAAAAGGCCAAAAAAGCCTTATCAGAGTTTAAAAACCTAATCTTAAGAAAAACCCTCTCTTGAGCCCAAAATGAAGCTTTAAGCCAAACCAGTCAATATGGACAAAATTAAGGCTCTACCTACCAAGGCCCTCAAGGAAGAAATGCGAAAAATTACTTCCAAAATATCCTGTGACTGTTTTCAAGCACTTAACGAGTGGAAGGATGAACAAAAATTATTTTAATACTATCCATATAATAGAGGCAGATATGGACCAAAAGCCATCATTTTCCCTAAAGCAGACCAATTAACAACCTACCTTTTCTTCCAAAGTGGCTTAATTGATACTATTTATCTAACCCATTTAACTACTCTGTCAGAATTTCCCACAGGATTTATCCAAGTAGTCAAAACCTTCAAAGATCGATTTGCCAAAGAGAGGGACATATTTATCAAGGTTTTAATATCTTTTTCAACTGTTTCTATATTAGTTGTTTCTGTTTCAAATTATAATTTTTCCATGGTCTAACTAATATATTTTTGCCATTTGTAGGCTCTAATACCAAATTCGATTATGTTTCTCTTCTGGTTTCCAATTCTGTAATTATATGTATTAATTCTAATATAGTATCAAGTATTTTGTTTATATTATCTAATCTTTGTAAAAGTTCATATTTTAGTCAATTTTTCATATTTTAGTCAATTTTTTTTAAATTTTGAATTAAAGGTAAAATTTTTGTAATTATTTCTATTAGTTGATTTTCGAGATGTATTTGTTTATCTATTAATTCAGATAGCTGTTTAGTAACACTCATAAAGTATTCTTAATATGTGTGGTTAATTGTCATAATTGGTCTTTAATTATTTCTAAATCTTTTTCTTGTTCAATTTTGGGTTGTAAAATTCTTAGGTCAGTAATTTTTATAGATTGTTCGATAGATTGTCTTGGTTCAGTAAATCTTATAGGTCTTTCTAATCATACAAGTGGGATCAAAAAAGATTTTGTTTCGTTAACGAATGATCATTAGTAGAGAAAGAAAGTCTAGGAGTATTTGATGATTTAATTGAATTGGATATTTAATTTTGGGTAGATTTCTTAAGGTAGTTCATAAATTTGTACCTACTTTAGCAACTTCATTAAACAATTGGTCAATATAGGTTTTATCAGTGTTTTTAAATTCAATACTATGGTGTGAGTTCGTTAAAGCATAACTAATTTGTTATGTTATTGAAAATGGATATTGACCTATATTCATTAAATTTTCTCCATAGTTTTATAAGCAATAGTATTTGTTTTGGCTAAATTATGTGATATTAGTGGGATTCCTAATTTTAGATGAGTATTAAATTTTATTTTTCCACATGCTAAATTTCCATTCATAATTTCGATGATTTGATCATTTAAATTAGTCATTTGTTCATCGATAATTGCCATTCGTTTATGAGAATCGATTCCTTCTTGAAAAGATGATTTTAATAAAATTTGAATTGTGGATAAATGTATATATCCTTTTTTGTGTTTTTTTTAATCTTCAGGTAGTTTTTGTAATTGTTTATAGATTTGTTCTTGATCGATTAAATTTATTCTAATATGGCCACCACGTTGATCAACCCTTATTGGTGTTTCATGAACTATTTTCCTATAATAAATGATATTTTGTCGATTAATAAGATTTTTTAGTAGATAATGTGGTATATCTTGTCCAGATTTTAAATTTAATTGAGTTTTGGCTATCTGTTTTTGTTTTTCTTTTGAAAATAAGGTATTTATATGAAAAATGCCAGTTGATTCTGTTAATTCTAAATTATTTAGTTCTAATATATTTAGTTCTTTTGTTTTGGTATTATTTGTCATTTTTGTTGCAGGTGATGAAGACTTTGTTAATGATTGACTAAAATAGTTTCTAAATAAGCTACTTCTTGAGTATAAAAATTATAGACATTTTAGGCTAACTCATGTTTTTCTTTTATGGGTTTTATTCCATTATTATTCCTAATAACAAATTGTACATAATTGTATCGAGCTTTATAATATTCTTTTGGGTTTGGTATTAACTAAAATTTTAATATATAGGATATGTTCTTGTAATTGATTACATAATGAACAACTGTTATGATTCATGAAGATGTATTTGATAATGTTCTTTAAAGCGATTATGTAAATATTTAGCATCTTCTTTTTCTAATTCATATAATTCATAATTCCGATTAATTCTTTTCTGACAAAGTTGAAGTGTTTCAATAGAGGCATCCAGTGTTTGAAAAAATTGATACATAGAAGTAGAGACTTGAATAAGTTTTTTACTAATACTTAATTTATTTTCGTTATGGACTATAGAGTTATGAAGATTTCTGCAGGTTTCACAAGTAGCCGCCATTTGATATTATAAATAGTCAGATAAACAAGCATAGAATGATAAACGTGTTTTATTATTATTTCTAAGATAAGCATATTTAATTAAACAACAAAGAAAATTAGATCTAAACTTATATCGACAATAATCTTGTAAAAATATTAATACACTGACTGGATTTAAATAGGTGAAACAAACAGATAAGAATATAAAAAGCAGCATAAAAGCAAAAATCATCAGTATGTAAACATAGCTAATAATAATTGAAAAGATAAATATTACGGAATTCATGTTATGTAAAAAGATTAATATTTATGATGAAAAGATAAGAAGCAAAGAAATCATACCTTAGTTCTCCGTTTCTGTTTAAACGCTAACTCGGAGGCTCAGATAGGAATGGTAGAGAAAGTATAATAACTGAACATCTTTATTTTTTCATAAGAAAAAGTGCAGAAGAGCTTACATTATATAGGCAAATAAAAGCTAAAATAAAAGACCAAAGATACGAAAGATGCTAAAGTAGAAAAGACTTAAAGCTAAAATAAAAGACAAAAGATATGAAAGATGCTAAAATAGAAAAGATTTAAAGTAAAGAAAAGACTAAAGTATTGTCGGACACAATAATTTACATAATTTACAAAGAGAGCCTACGGGGCCTATATAGGGCCTTTGATTATTCTTCAATTATTGCTTATATTGAGTTGCTGTCTTCCTTGTCGTTGTTCGAAGTGGAAGGGCAATAAGTAAACTGGTGCTGAGAATGATTGCAAAGTTGTTGACAGAAGGAATTTTTCTATTGGTCTGATAACTCATTGAAGATGCCACTGGTTTCTGAAAAAGATTGCTCAAATTGTTGAATAATTTGAAGAGCTTCAGTAGATATTGGTGCTTTGTATGCTGAGATCATAACTATGTTTGGTCATTTATAGTTGACTTTGATTAGTGAATCGGAATTAATCCTTATGCGTTGTTGATAGATGCCTTCGTGACATTGAAGATTAAATTGATTAATGAGATCCAAGTTAAAAGTATGTCAAAGAGGTTCATCTGTGGTGGGATACATTCCGTTACTTATTCCAATCTGAATAAATTCGATTTTGGATACTTTAATTTTTCCTTCTTTGAGATTATTTACTTCTTTAAAAATTGGATAACTGCTAAAAACCTTGATAAATATTTCCCTTTCTTTGGCAAATAGATCTTTATAGGTTTTGACTGCTTGGATATAAATTCTGACAGAATAGTTAAATGGGTTAGATAAATATATCAATTAAGCCACTTTGGAAGAAAAGTAGGTTGTTAATGGATCTACTTCAGGGAAAATGATGGCTCTTGATCCATATCTACCTTTGTTCTGTGGATAGTATTGAAATAATTTATGTTCATCCTTCCACTCGTTAAGTGCTTGAAAATAGTCACAGAACATTTCAAAAGTAATTTTTAACATTTCTTCCTTGAGGGCCTTGGTAGGTAGAGCATTAATTTTGCCCATATTGACTGGTTTGCCTAAAAGCTTCATTTTGGGCTCAAGATAGGGTTTTTCTAGGGCTTGTTTGTATTGAGGCTTTAAGATTGGGTTTTAAAACTCTAATAAGGCTTTTTCGGCCTCTTGTCTACTTGAGAAGCTTTTATGTAAAATAGATGATTTTTTGGTGACATATACTACTGCTTTGTGCCATTCGTCATAAAGTCCGGACATTGGTCCGTTAAAAATCACAGATTTTTTCTTCCTAAAATCTTCTTTGCGTTGAGAAAGAGATGAGGCTGCATGAGATTTGGGTAAAGAATTTTGGGTAATTTGCTATGGGGTAATAGGATGAATAGTAGGGACACTGGCTATTTGAGATGTTTGCTTTGGAGAAAGTTGTTTTTCGAGTAAAGTAATGGTACTCCTTAGTTGATTAATCTCTTTAGTAACTATTTCCACTTGTTGCTGTAGTTCAATCAATTATGCTTCCTTCTTGGTTAATGATTTCTTGAGACTCATAATGGCTGCTTCCATTCTCTGGTTATGATATTTGCAAGACTGTTGTCAGAAGAATTTATATAATGAATGTGAAAATTATATTGATTAAGTTCTAATTGCCACCGGATTAATCTTCCTTGATTATAATTAGTTTTAATATTATATTTAGTAAATCCAAATAGATATTTTGAATATGTTTGAATAGTAAATTCAATTGGCAATAAATCAATACGTCATTTTCTCAAAGTTTTTAGACAGGCTAGTGTTTTCTTTTCATGGATTGGATACTTGCTTTCAGGAGAACTGAATTTTCCATTGATATACTTGCATAATAAATATTGTTTTTGATTGGGTGGTTGTGCCAACAGGCATCCTGCCCATGTATTTATACTGGCATCAATTTGTACCAAAAGTGTATCCTTTGGTAAATAATTATATAAGACAGGTAAATCCTTACATAGAGTTTTTAGTGTACTTACCGTATTTGTCTCTTCAGTAGTCCAATTCCACTAATGTTTTGTACTACATTTGAGTTGTAACTGTTTTCTTTCTATAACAAGATTTTTGAAGAAGCCTTGATTTGATATATAATTAAGTATTCCTAGAAATTGTTGTACGTGAATTCTAATTTTTAAAATATCGTGAAACTGTTGTATTTTGGTAACAATGTTAGGATGTAATTTAAAAAAATAAGAAATTCTATACCTAAATATTCAATATTTTGTTATGCTATTTTAACTTTCTTTTTACTTAGAATTAATCCTTTTTCTTGATACCTTTTAAAGACAAGTCTGACTTGTTTAGATGATCTTCAGTGTTTGAAAATATAACAGTATCATCTATATAAGCTAAAGTAAAATCTTCTAAACCTTCTAAGTTATTATCCATAAATCTTTGATAAATACTAGGTCCCTGTTTTAATCCAAAGGGTAAGACATTCCATTGAAAATGTTTTTGAGGAGGACTAGAGAAAGCTGTTAATGGTTTTGTATTTTCATGTCGACATAATTGCCAGTATCTAAATTTTGCATCTAATGTAGTAAACCATTTACGTCCTTTTAATTTATTTATAATATAATCTTTTCTAGATAATTTATATGCATCCCCTATAGTTACTTCATTTAATTTTTATAGTTAATAACCATACGACGTTTTCCTCTTTTTTGTTCAGAATGATTATTAACATAAAAGGCAGGTGTATAATGGTTACTTCTATTTGGAGAGATTAGTTTATTAGTTAATAATTCAGAACATTCTAAAATAAATTCTCGTACATCTTGTTGGGTATATAGGATATTATTGTGAATATTTATTTCTTGTGTAGGGTCTTTTAATTTTATTTCAATTAATTGAGTATTAGTATTTTTTATTGGATCTAGTGGATGTTCACTACAAACTTGATCTAGTAGGGTTTCTATTTTAGTTTGTAACTATAAATTATTTTGAAGATAAAATTGTAATTGATCCAATATTTCAGTTATAAGTTTTAAAGTATTATAATAGGTAGTATGCTAAATAGGAATTTTAAGAATGATATATTTTTGATTGGGTGAGTTGATTATTGGTGTTTTCAGAGTTATCTAATGTGAATATTGACAAAAAGGATTATATAGTTTTAGAAAATTATTTCCTAAAATAAATGGTAAGCCAGATTCTTGTTGGTAAATTAAGGGTACTGTAAATGTATAATTTTCAATAATGATATTATTGTAATAACTTACATACCAAATATTTTATTAATAGTTTTATTTATTAATAGTTTTATTTATTAATGGTTTTATTTATAGGATAAGGTAATTTTTGTATAAAGATTTGAATATACATTTCTTGTTTGGCTCTTGTTAATTTATAAAAACATTTTTTAAATTCACAAATATATTGTTCTAGATAACAGATATTACAAATTTTCATATTATTTAAGTTCCATAAAGCATTTTGTCTTTCTTCATTTTCAATTTCCTGTTTATAAGAAAGGACATCTTTTCCAATAAATTCTTTATAAATTTCATGTGCTACTATATGAAAAGCTCTAACTGGTTCGGGTATATTTAAGACCCCAGTAGTATTTTTTATATGATCTTCATTATCTAAGAAAAAATTTAATAAAATATCGATATTTTTATAAGTGATAAAATTCCACAAAGTATTTATATTTTGTAATCCGTCAAATGGTTTTTCTAGTTGTATTATAAGGGCTAGTTTATTAGTCCATTCAATTAATAATTTCTCAGGTGATACAATGCAATCTAGATTTAACATGCCTTAGGGTTCCAATTGTACATGTTTTGATAAATATTTGGTGGGAAATTTTTGAATTTTATTATCCTTGTGATAATAACCAAATCGATCTAAAGTATTGTCGGACACAATAATTTACATTATTTACAAAGAGAGCCTATAGGGCCTACACGGGGTCTCTAATTATTCTTCAATTATTGCTTCTATTGAACTACTGTCTTCCTTGTCGTTGGTGAAAATGGAGGGCAATAGGTACACTAGTGATGAGTATGATTGCAAAGTTGTTGACAGATGGCATTTTTCCATTAGTTTGATAACTCGTTAAAGATGCCACTGGTTTCTGAAAAAGATTGCTCAAATTGTCGAATAATTTGAAGAGCTTCAGTAGATATTGGTGCTTTGTATGCTGAGATCATAACTATGTTTAGTCCTTTATAGTTGACTTTGATTAGTGAATCGGAATTAATCCTTATGGATTGTTGATAGATGCCTTCGAGACATTAAAGATTAAATTGATTAATGAGTACCTAGTTAAAAGTATGTCAAGGAGGTTCATCACTGGGGGGATACATTTTGTTACTTATTCCAATCTAAATAATGCGATTTGGATACTTTAATTTCTGCTTCTTTGAGATTATCTGTTTCTTTGAAAAGTGGATAACTGCTGAAAGCCTTGATAAATATTTCTCTTTCTTTGGCAAATCAATCTTTGTAGGTTTTGATTGCTTGGATAAATCCTATGGGAAATTTTCACAAAATAGTTAAATGGGTTAGCTAAATAGTATCAATTAAGCCACGTTGGAAGAAAAGGTAGGTTGTTAATTGATCTGCTTCAGGGAAAATGATGGCTTTTGGTCCATATCTGCCTCTGTTCTGTGGATAGTATTAAAATAATTTATGTTCTTCCTTCCACTTGCCAAGTGCTTGACAACAGTCACAGAACATTTCGAAAGTAATTTTTCGCATTTCTTCCTTGAGGGCCTTGGTAGGTAGAGCATTAATTTTGTCCATATTGACTGGTTTACCTAAAAGCTTCATTTTGGGCTCAAGAGAGGGTTTTTCTAGGGCTTATTTGTATTGAGGCTTTAAGATTGGGTTTTTAAACTTTGATCAGGCTTTTTCATGATCTTATCTACTTGAGAAGTTCTGCAAGTGTAGTTCCAATTTAGAAGGGAGACAACTTTATTCTTAATCAATATCTAAAGAATGAATTGGAACATAAGCAAATGACAAATATTGCTTATGCATCCATTGTTGGAAGCCTAATGTATGCTCAAACTTGCATAAGACCAGACATTAGCTTTGTTGTTAGTGTGCTGGGCATGTATCAATGTAATCCTGGATTGGATTCTTGGAAAGTTATAAAGAAAGCTTTGAGATATCTATAAGGTACTAAAGATCATATGCTCACTTATAGGAGATTCAATCATTTAGAAGTGATTGGATATTTTGATTCAGAAGATGCAAGTTGCATTGATACTAGAAAGTCTACTTTTGGCTACCTTTTCTTATTAATTGAAGGAGCTATTTCTTGGAAAAGTGCGAAGCAGTCTATCATTGATATGTCCACTAAGGAAGCTGAATTTGTAGTATATTTTGCAGCTACAATTTAAGGATTATGGTTGGGAAACTTTAATTCGAGGCTTGGAGTTGTCGACAATAATACAAGTCACTGAAAATTTATAGTGATAATTCTGCAACAGTTTTCTTTTCAAAAAACGACAATTATTCAAAAGATGCTAAACATATGAATTAAAATATTTGTCTGTTAAAGAAGTTTGGAAACAAACAGTGTCAATTCAAAGTATTAACACTAATTCTATGATTGCAAATCCTTTGAAGAAAGGATTGACATTGAAAGTCTTTAAAGAACATGTTGAACGAATGGGTATTATAGGATACCATTATTGAGATTTATAATATTTGGCTTATGACATTGTGAGCTCACTTATGTTTATGTTTCTGTATACATTCATAAATAAATTATATTGATAGGATTTGTCTTTAAGTAAGACATTATCGATGGATCATTAATGTGTTTCTTATTTATGAATCATATTGAATAAAGCGCTAATATTATAATATGTGGAAGGAATTATGTCGTTTCTTTAAATGTGATACTGCTGTGACCTTATTAGTATCTTTGTTTGATTGTGATTTATGATATAATCAACGTTAAAGAATTTAACCAAGTTTATGCACAAAATGTTTATTTATTATTAAACTATGATATAACGTTTTTCAATTAACGAGCCAAGTAAGAGAATGTAAAACTTATATATAGTATGTGACTCATTAATAATTATGGTTTTAGTAATATTAAGTTGGTCAATTTGATTAAGTAAGATAAGATTTTATTTTTAAAATTACCGTTTGCTAGGAATGGTTAAGTTATCCTTACTATATATAAGCTGGATCTCTCTCTCACCCACACAACTCTCCGTATGTTTTCACCATTAAAACAAGCAGGTTATTGAAGGAAAGAGGATATAAGTCAAGTTTCCCTATATTCAATCACTTAAAGGTAGAGGGATTTTTCTCATCTACGATTAAACAGATCTCATGAATTAAGGTATGTAATTCTTGTTTTATAGTTCGGTGAAAAATATATAATTTTAAGATCTGGATTAAAGGAATATTGCAATTATGTCTATGCAGTACAAGTTGGACTGATTTAAATAATCCAAATTATGGTACTGTTATCAAACGTATGCGTCCTTCTTGGTTGATTCACGTCTAGAGAAGTGTTGAACTCTTGAAAAAATGGTGCAGTCATTTGTCCATATTTGGCCAGTAATTTTCAATGTTAATGACTTCTTTCCTGTGGGCTCAAAGGCTAGTAATTCGGAAATGACTAGAAAATGTCTTCGGCGTGACGGTAGTTGAAAAGGGCAGTCTCGTCTTGTAGGCATTCATTAACAAAAATAAACCAAATTTAAATAAAACCCAATACCAGTCCTAACCTGCGGGCTTGTCTTATAAATTTTAATGGAACTTATTATTATGTCAATTCCATTGGATAAAAAACAGACAGTGAATGCGGTTTTTGTTTGGATGTATTTTTGTTTAATTTAAATAATAATAACTGTGATAAGTATCATATATTAAAATAATAATTTAAGGAGAGCATCAAGTGATAAAACAGAATATATGACAGTTGCAGAGATAGGTAAGAACATATGCTTTCGGTATTAAAGACAAATGACTTTGTGTCTTTTACAGGTTTATTATTAACAACAAAGAACGGAAAGAAGCCTTCTTCACATGTTTCTCTTAGCTTAGTAATAATGACAACCTTATCAGGACACTAAGGTCCACATGCAACATCTCTTTTCTCAAATATTCATTGAAGCCACTAGAAATTAGAATGAGTGAACTTCTCTTCGGCTATTGGCCAAAAAAAAAAAACAATTCTCTTCGGGTAGCCCAATTGCTCCATTGCGTCGGGCAAATGATTATGAAAATTTTCAGTTTTTTTTTTAAATTCATTATCTTCAATTTTAATTAAAAATAATGATAAAATTTATACTAATCAAATACTACTTTTACTATGATTCAGCCTATTTTTTTAAATTTAAACGAAAATATGCCTAATCCCTCCAAGACCTTATTAATATGAGCTTTCTAAGATAAGTTTAATAGTTCTTGTGACTTGTCACGAAATATTTCAATTCTTATCACATAACTAACTTCTCTTGTATCTTTCATTTCAAAATTTTCATAGAGAAATTTCTTAGTATTGTGCATTAAACTAAGACCATTAATAACTAACAAGATATCATCAACATAAAGTACCAAAAATATAAACTTACTCCCATTTATTTTTAGATATATATACCAATCAACGATGTTTTCTTTAAATCCAAAGGAGATAATAGTATAATTGAACTTAAGATATCATTATTGAGAGGCTTACTTAAGTCTGTATATTGACTTTTTAATTTTATACACCATGTCTTCCTTTCCTTTAAATGAAAAATCTTCAGGTTAATCCATATACACTTCTTCCTCTAAATTGCAATTAAGAAAGGTTATTTTCACATCTATTTGATATAATTCTAAATCATAATGAGCCATTAGTGCTACAATAATTCTTAAAAAGTCTTTCTTTGAAACATGTGAAAAAGTCTCCTTATAATCAATGCCATTTTTATGAGTATAACTTTTGACAACAAGTATAACTTTATGTCTTTCAATATGCCATAAGTGTCACGTTTGGTCTTAAAAGACCCATTTACATCCGACTTTTTTACAACCTTCAGACAATTTAACTAAATCCCAAACTTCATTATGCTCCATAAATTTCAACTCTTCTTTCATAGCATCAATACATTTAGTATAATTAACATTTTCAACATCTTGTGAAAATGAAACTGAATCATCCTTATTTCCTAAGTCAAATTCTGACTCTTATAGCTTTACCACATAATCATTAGAAATAGTTGGTTTTTCTAAGTCTTTAGGACCTTCTTAATGCTATTTCTTGTGGTTTTTCTACAATTGGAACATTAATTATAGGTTCAATAGGTTCATTAACTATAGGCTCTTCATGAAGTATTTGATCATTTATTTGTTGCTCCTGTAAATTGTCAAATTCTTCTGCAACTATAGGAGTAACATGTATTGAAGAAGTTGGTTGGGAAACTTGAACTTTTTTTAAGAACTACATTACATGATCTTTCAACACTCTCACTGGTTTCACCATTCTCAATGAACCTAGCATTTCTAATTTCTAATTTTTTATATAATTAGGACAATAAAATATTATCCTTTAGACTTTTCTGGATAATTAATAAAAAATCTACTAATTGTTCTTGCATCCAATTTATTTTCATATGGATTATAAATTCTTAGTTATACTGGGCAACTCCAAACATGTAGGTGCCTTTGGTGAGTGTCAAATCAACAAAAAATAATTAACTTACTCTGAATATTAAAGTAGCACAATTGAGTAAGGTCTTCTCCATAGGGAATGGTAATTTATTTCTTTCAAACAATTAAGTAAAAAAAGGGGGTTTTGGAAATTATGTTAAAATGCAATATTAAAAATAACAAAAACAAATTGATTTAAAATTCAATAAAATAGGCTTCTAATTAAAGGAATTTATTTCCACCTTGATTCATGAAATTGATTATTGATGCAAAAGTAATTCAACATATTCATCAATAAATTGGTTCTAGTTATTAAGAACAAATCTATAATAACCAATCTTTCCTTACCTTGTACAGTAATTATGAACAGATCAAATAATTACTCCCTAATTGAAAAACAAACCTAGGAGTAGCTCGTAGGATTTAGCATTGTGACAACCTTAAAATCTAAAAAAACTCAATTCTAATCAACAAACTCAACAGATGGTTTACTATAATCAGATTAATTAATTCCACAATATATATTAAACTTCTTAACTTGGAAATAAAATTATATCGATTGCTACTTATTAAAACTAACAAAAAACTATGAATTTTTTGTTTTAATTAGCAATAGATTATTTTCAAGATTATTAAATATATGCATCTATTCAATAAAACCCAAAACTATCTGGTTCTGCCGGATTCTGATGAGACTGTGAATTGTCGATTGAATCCATGAGGTTGATCAATTCCAGCTTGAAGGTTCCTGCAAAACAACGAAGGCACGTCGGGGGTTGTTTCCCGACAAGCCCCTCCGACGCTCAAGTCAGTCTTTTTGGAGAGTTTTTAGGCTAAGGAATCAAGAGAATTAGGGTTTTTTCAGTATCGTACCT
>JANIJH010000224.1:28873712-28887963 GCA_024520975.1 Erythroxylum areolatum
CTGACTTGAGCGTCGGAGGGGCTAATCGGGACACAACCCCCGACGTGCCTTCCTTTGTTTTGCAGGTATCTTCACGTTAGAATCATCACCAAGAGTAGCAGACTCATGGATCCAAACGGCAATATGCAGTTCAACCAAAATCCGGCAGAACCACTTAGAATTATCAAGTCTGAGAAATTAAAATGAAAGTTTACTTGAGAGATATTTGCTGGTAGTGGGTTGAACTTGAAAGATAAATATCACCTCTAGGAAATAACCCAACACTTAATCAAAATTAAGGCTCATAAAGATAAGGAAGCCAAAGCTATAAGAGTGTTATCTCAAATTAATACTATTGTTTCTGAATCAATTTTTTCAAGAATTATGAGCTGTGAAACAACTCTATCATGGCCACGATGGAACAAGGCAGATGCAGGTGCTAATTCTTAAAAGAGAATTTGAGATTCTAAGGATGGAAGAAAAGAAACCTCTATAAGAGTTTTTTGACAGACTAATGATGATAGTAAATAAAATTAGATTGATATAAGAAGAGCTACTTGACATCAGGATTGTAAAGAAAATGCCTGTAAGCTTACCTGAAAGATTTGAGGCAAAAATTTCTATCTCTAAAGAATTCAAGAGATATCAATCAAATTACCTTTGCCTGAATTAATCAATATCTTGCAAACTCAGGAGTAAAGAAAAATGTTAAGAAAAGAAGGAATTCAATAGGTAATTGACTAGGTTTATCTAACAAAGACCTCATCTTTAAAAAGAAAAGCTCAATCTCAATGTAATATTTTAAGAAGCCTAGTCATGATGAAGACAATTGTTGACACAAGAAAAGACTTCGGTGTTTCAAGCACAAGAAATTTAGGCATATACAAAGAAATTGCAAAAATAAGATTAAAGAAAGTGTCATTTTGGCACATGTTGTTGACAAAGATTTAAAATTGTTTTAAAACAACTTTGAATCAAGAGCGAACGTTAGAGAGTGATTCAAAATTGTTAAAAATATGATCCTATTTTTTTTCTAATTTTGTTATTCCTTTAGTTTGATTTTTTATTCTACTGTTATTATTTGAGCTAGTCAAATAGTGAATTTAGGTCTGATGTTATTTTTATGCAAAGTGAGGCCATGAACCCACGTTGCCTTTACGCGGCCTACGAACTTGTAAGCCCACAAAAGACTACTGTATCTAGTTTATTTGATTAAGAAAAACCGAGGCCATTTTTCAATAAAAGTTTAACAAACTTTAATGCAAGATGCGAGACACATGTCGTCTTCAGATATTTTTTCACCTTTGAGTTGACGCTTCTTTTCTCTTTTTTCTTCTTTTTTTTTTTGGGCTACAGGACGCCTCTTTTCTCTGGTATCAAGGCTGCTGTCGTGCCATTTCTTCTAGCAGTGAAACTGCCTTTTTCCTCTTATATTGGATACTGGATTAATCAACCGGAAAATAAAAAAATTAATAAAGTTCACATTAATCAAAAAATAAAAAAATTTCTTGGTCACTGGATTAATCAACCGGAAAAGCGAAAGGTACAAGCTATGATAGTTATCATGAAAAGCTATAACAAGCTATAACAGTAAATAAAGTTACATAGACCGGAGTCAGGTTTCGATCTACTCTACAGGATCCCTTCAGAACCCCATGATAGTTTGAGCCACGGAAAACCTGGAACTACGAGTTCTGCTCACAAACAATCCTCCAGATCAATATCGACCGGAACGTCATACCCAAAAACCATAGAGTAGTCGTCCAGCTCATCAGATGTAAATTTTGGCATCCTCCAGCTTCTTGCAATTTCAGAGTTTAGCCCATCAGTTAGGAGCTTTAGCACCTGGAGAACAATAAGTATGGGTAGAATTCACAATCAGGAATTCAAGATAGTATTATGATCACTATGAGATCAGTTCTATTTAAAGAGTCTGGAACATAGTTTCCATACCTCACTCATTGATGGGCGCCATATTGCAGTTTGTCTAACGCAATATGAAGCTGTTACTAGTACTCTATACATTTGATCTGCATCGAACCTGCCTTCCAGTTGTGGATCAGCAAGTTCGTTGATTTTTCCTGTTTCCATCAGAGGTTTTGCCTGCACAGGAGAAAGTAAAGAATCAAAATCTTAAACCACTTAGGACAGATAGCATAGGAACAGATTTTAGTATCATAAAATTTAAATCAGTTTCAATTGCGAGTAAGTTACCCATAAAAGAAGGTTTTGCTTTGATGAATCCACAGGCCTCCGGCCAGAAACAATCTCCAAAAGAAGAATCCCGAATGCAAAGACATCTGTCTTCTCATCAACAATTCCATGCATGAAGTACTCTGGTGCTAAGTATCCAAATGTTCCTTCAATTGGGATTACCGCATGGTGAGTCCACTTGTTGGGAAGCCATTTTGCTAGCCCAAAATCTGTAATCTGCATAAAGGAACAATCTTGTTATACGTTGCATTCTCCGGTAGCTTTTGAATTTAACAGCGTTGACTGAAGCTGGTTTGGCAGTACATCTTCACCTGTGGTTCATAATCAGGCCCAAGAAGTACATTGGAGGCTTTTATATCACGGTGTATTATTCGACGCTTGCAGCATTTGTGGAGATAATGCAGACCTCTAGCCACTCCAACGGCAATTTTGTATCTTATTGGCCATTGCATTGTTGTGCTTGTTTTACCTGATGATAGTCCCAACTTTTTATGTTTTCTTAACACTAAACTGGAAAGAAGCCGATGCACATTCAGGAAGAGATCAAATGAATTACTTATCCTATGATATATAAACCTATATTCTCAGTGATTCTACTGTTATAGGTTTGTTTCCATATCTTTCTAAATAGCTAGAAGGATTCCCGATTAACTGAAAAATGCAGTTGTTTCTTCATACCATGCAATGCTGATGCCAAATTTCCATTCTGAGAGAAGTTGAAAATTAGGTACAGTCCATTTTCTATGCAGTAGCCAACTAAGGTCGCAGTATTCGGATGGCAGACATGGCCAATAACTCCTAATTCCATCAGGAATTCTTTCTCCTTGGCCGCTTCGTTGTTGTCCTTTGCTAATCTCTTCACTGCGACCTTTCTACCATCAGAAAGATCACCCTTGTAAACTTCTGAATACCCTCCTCGACCTACTATATTGTCTGGTGATACTCAATGGTTAAATCGAATAGGCCTCATTTCATTTATATCGATCAAAGTAGATACTTATAATTGAAAGAGATGAATTTGTGTTTTTTTTTTTTACATTATTAGTTAATTCATTCACCTGAGTCGAATTGATTTGTTGCATTTGCAATCTCTTCATAGCTGAAGCATTTCAACAGAGGTTCCTTCTTTTGTTTGTTGGATAGACTGCCATTTCTTCTCCTTAATGGTGAAGCGAAAATGGAAGAGATAAGTCTACAAGCAGACATTTGCTTTCTAGTCTTTGAATGATCTGTATATTTGGAAGTCAGGGGAGGCGACTCAGTGATGCTAGAACTCCCAAAGGCAGAGGTGTCATCTTCTGTGCTGTGAGATTCTCCTTCAAGTTCATCTAGAACAGTTCTTGGTGAAGTGCTTTGGCTCTTTGTTTCTGATTGGATTTGTTTCCCAACAGGGGAACTAGCCCTGCCACTGTGATTGTTACTATTAATAATTTTGGCCAACCACCTTGAACTTGATTCATGATTTTCTGCCACAAATGAATTATCAGAGAATTTAAAAGTAACGCAATTTAAGTTCTAGGAAATATTTCTTTCATTTTGAGTTCGTTCGAGAAGCTAACCTTTTATACTTCCTGAATTTGGATTCGAATTGTGCATTTCTTGCTCATGTCTTCCAATTGCAACAACTGTACAACCCGACGGTGCATGCTCAAAGCAATATCTTGCAACATTGTGCGAAGTTCTAGTCCAGTCCAAAGGAAAATATTAGCAAATTTATGCAATAGAAGAAATAGGAAGGTGGAGATAATATTGAGGGATGAAGAAATAAAGAGAATGGGATTCTCAAGATTGAGCTGGATTTCGTCACCTATTAAATCGGCTTCTCAAGCCAAGAACAATAAGATAATCAGCTGAAATGGATGTTGCTTCCTCAATTAAACCTCTGGCGACACTGGAGCTAAAACCTACCCTGGCTTCCAAATTTATCTGAAAGCAATTGAATGGTTAATGGAAAGTGGAAACTGAAGGTTACACATATACTTTCATGGAGGAAAAGATGCAAGCTCACCTTTTTGGTTTGACAGGACCTGGCAAAGTCTCCAAGCACAGATATGACATGTGCTTTTGCTTGACGAATCTGTTTCTGTTTTATCTTAATGGAGCCATGCTTCTTGGATTCCTCAGCAGCTGTTATAAAAAAGATATTCTCAACTCTCAACCACAGGGTTGTGCAAGTACTAGTAAAGACAGAATCTCTATCATCATAACAATGGGAAAACTCCTAAATACAGAGAAACCTCAAAGAGGCAGAAAATCGCATTAATAGAATGCCTACCAAGAACATGAATGGCAATGACGTTGTCATTGGGGTGAGCCAGAACTGAGATTGCCCAGGAGAGAAGCTCCTTGCTATCAGCTGGGTCTAGAGAGATGCCAACGAGTAAGTTCTTGGCAGGAGCTGGAGGAATCATTTTGTTCAGAAACAAATTCACCGACCAGCTTGATGACAAGGAAACCGAGTTTCAGGCATGGCTTAATAATACACACAAGTGAGCAACAGCATGATTAAGGTCAGTAGAGTAGCGAGGCCACATTGGCTCTCATTCTATGATTCTTGTTTAAGAAGCATGAAAGCCCCCCCTTTCCCTTTTTTCTTTTTTCTTTTTTAACAATGGGATGAGATTAGCCTAAAGAAACTATGAACTAGAATTATGTGTTACGGTTGGGTGCTTTGGAGGATAAGCAAAGGTGATGGGCATGTACATGATATGTCTTGCTATCCAAGCCAAAACCTTCATATTGGCTCATTTCTGTTTTTGTAAAAAGAAAGTACTACTTTGTTGGATTTGGTGGGAGGACTCAAAACTAGGCCTTTCCCTTACCTTTATCATGAACCAAAGGTTGAGAATAAACTAAGCATTCCACTTTTCACATGGACGTGAGAGTGAGAAACACAGATAATTTCGCTCAAAACGTAAGACAAATGAAGTTTGTCGAGTTACAGTACCGGACTGTCTTACACCATTCAATTGCATCACAAGTTACAAGACATCATCATCAACCTTCTAAATGTGCCATCTTTTTTAAGTTTCTTGGATTCGATCTATCGCCAGCTTTTTAGTTAGCTTAATCCATTCCAGAATGACTCGTATAATTATGACTCCATAATCTGGTTATAATCATAATATCACCGATTGGTACAGGTTGGGGCTTTCAGTTTGATCCTCAGATTGTACGTCAGGCGGTCTACATTATCCTTTATTGATTAGATGGTTAATGCGATATTTTTGACAAATAACTTAACTTATGACATAGTTAATTAATTTATTCAACAAGAATATCGGCAAAGAGTTGAGCTTTAAGCTGTAACAATTGAAACTCTCTCAACTTCCGTTTTTATAATCGTTCAACAATTTCGAATATCTATATGTATCATATCTTCATCTTTTTCAGAAAATGTCCATGAAGAAAAATAGAATGTTAGATTTTAGAACCAAAAATTAACCAGAAAACAGAATAAAAAAGAGGTAGAAAATATTTTGAATACTTAGGCTTTATATTTATCATTTTAATACTTACCTATAAAAACTGATACAAATATGTATAGCAAACAAATTAT
This sequence comes from Erythroxylum areolatum, assembly GCA_024520975.1. Classification (NCBI taxonomy): domain Eukaryota; kingdom Viridiplantae; phylum Streptophyta; class Magnoliopsida; order Malpighiales; family Erythroxylaceae; genus Erythroxylum; species Erythroxylum areolatum. Next base: position 28,879,465 of record JANIJH010000224.1, read on the forward strand.
GAGATAAATACGCAACAACCTAAGCAGATATTCCCACTAACATAAACTGTTTTGACCAAATAAACTAAAGGGATAACAAACTTACAAAAATTATGACCACATTTTTAATTACTTTGAATCATTCTACAACATTCCCTCATGATTCAAAGTTATAACATATCTTATGCCTAATGATGTACTTCCCATTATCCTTTAATAGTTGGAGCACTTCTCTCCTAAAACTATTTCTTGGTGTACTTCTCACTAATATTAAAACAATTTTTCTTCTTTTTCAGCAACATGTGTCAAATTGACACTTTCTTCAGTCTTATTTTTACAATTCCTTTGTATATGCCTGGGAGTTCTTGTGCTTGAAACACTCAGGCTTTCCCTTGTGCTAGCAATTTTCTTCATCATGACCAGGCTTATTGCAAATACCATATTGAGATTGAGCTTTTCCTTTTGAAGATGAGTCCTTTGCTAGATAAGCTCCCTCAACTACCTATTGAGTTCCTTCTTTTTTCAACGTTTTTCTTTGCTTCTGAGCATGCAATGACATTGATTAATTCAAACAATGTAATTTGATGGATATCTCTTGAATCTTCTAGAGATAAAATTTTTGCCTCAAATCTTTCTAGCAAGCTTATAAGCACTCTCTCTACGATCCTGCTATCAGGTAGTTGTTCTCCTATTAATCTAATTTTACTTACTACCATACTCTTGTAGAGTCTCCTTTTCTTTCATTCTTAAAATCTCAAAATCTCTTTTGAGATTTAACACTTGCATCTGTCTTGTTCTAGCATTGTCATGATAGAGTTCTTTCAGTGTGTCCAAGCTTCTTTGGCTGTTTCATAACCATAATTCTTGGAGAAATTGATTTAGAGACAGCAACATAAATTTGAGATAAGGCTCCCGGAACTTTGGCTTCTTCATCTTCATAAGCCCAAATTTGATTGAGTGGTGGGTTATTTCCTAGAGGTGGTATTTGCCTTTCACCTTCAACCCACTGCTACAAGCCAATACCTCTGAAATGAGCTTTCATTTTGATTGTCTAAACTTGATAATTCTCACCATTAAAAATTAGAGGTAAAAGAGTTGATCTATTGTTGGACGTCACACCGCTACTGTCTCTCTAATGCTCACAGCCCCTTGAAGATCATAAGGAGCTCTAATACTAATGTTAGGTTTTAGAACCAGAAATTAACAAAAAAAAAAAGAATATAAAAGAGGTAGATAATATTCTAAATGCTTAGGCTTTATCTTTATCATTTTAATACTTATTCTAAAATAGATATGTTTATAAATATATAGGTTTACAAGCAAACAAATTTATAAGATAAATGCGCAACAACCTAAGCCTACAATCCTGTTAACATAAACAATTTTGAGCAAATAAACTAAAGGAATAACAAAGTCAGAAAAAATAGGACCACATTTTTATAACTTTAAATCATTCTCCAACATGCCCTTTTGATTCAAAGTTGTAAGACTTCTTGCTCTAGATGATGTCCCATCACCCTTCAATGGTTGGAACACTTCTCTCCAAAAATTGCTTCTTGGTGCACTTCTCACCAATATTAAAACAAAATTTCTTCCTTTTCAGTAACATGTGCCAAATTGACACTTTCTGCAGTCTTAATTTTACAATTCCTTTGTATACGTCGGAAGTTCTTGCACTCGAAACACCAAGGCTTTCCTTTGTACTAACAATTGTCTTCATCATGACCAGGTTTCTTGCAAATACCACATTGAGATTAAGCTTTTCCTTTTGAAGATGAGGCCTTTGCTGGATAAGCCCCGTCAACTACCTGTTGAGTTCCTTCTTTTCTGAACATTCTTCTTTGCTTTTAAGCATGCAGGACATTAATTCTTTTAGGTAAAGTAATGTGATTGCTATCTTTTGAATCCTTTAGAGATGAGGCAAGCTTACAAGCATTTTGTTTACGATCTTACTATGAGGTAGCTCTTCTCCTATTAATCTAATTTTATATATCACTATCATTAGCCTGTAGAAAACTCTTGTAGAATCTCCTTCTCTTCCATCCTTAAAACCTCAAAATCTCTTTTAAGGTTTGACTCTTGCATCTGCCTTGTTAATCATTGCCATGATAGAGTTTTTTCAGTGTATCCCAACCTTTCTTGGTTGTTTCACAACCCAAAATTCTTGGGAAAATTGATTCAGAAACAATAATATGAATTTGAGATAAGGCTCTTCGAGCTTTAGCTTCTTCATCATTACAAACTCTAATTTCATTAAGTGATGGGTTATTTCTTAGAGATAGTATTTGCTTTTCACCTTTATCCTATTGCCACAAGCTAAAACCTCTCAAGCGAGCTTTCATTTTAATTGGTCAAATTTGATAATTCTCATCATTAAAAATTGGAGGTGAAATCGCTGATATATTGGTGGACACCATGGTGTTGCTGTCTCTTGAATACTCACAGGCCCCTTAAGATCATAAAGAGCTCTAATACAAATGTTGTTTTTAAAAAAGATTACTGCTGCAAAAAAACAAAATGAAAGAAACTGCATATTTTTTAAAGAAACGAAGGACAAATGCTCTTTTACTCCAATATACTATCAATACACGTAAGGATGCTAATTTATAGGCTAGCAAATGACTAACTAAATCCCCAAAGCTGACAAATATTCTTGCTGACTAAAAACACTAAAAATCTCCAATTAACTAGCTAACTAATCAACTGATTTGAGAGTTTGTTGCAATATTTTTCTCTAACAAATTTGAAATCATATCTCCTGCAACAGTTTTTGAATCATATCTCAAACAATAGGACAATAATATTAATAAAAGATATAAATTTCTCCACTGATTTTATTTATTTAAAATAATACTTTATTGTTTCAAATTAATTTAAAAAATCTTGTATATTAATTTTTATTAAATTATTTTACACAATTTACCGACACAAACTATGTTACATATTTAATAGTGAATAATGTAAGTTCTAAAATAATTTAATATATTATCAGAAAATTTCGTATTTTAATAGTTTCAAAAATAAAAGTTTTTAAAAAATAAGTGTAATCAGCGTGGGAGCTTTGTCTATTACCCTTAATATCATTTGACATTTGTCCCCCTTTGAAAACTTTGTAGTTGGGCTGGACTTGACAAATTATGATTTAGGGGTCAAGATACAGGGGTACTAAGGGAGTAGTAGCGGTCTTCAACTTTATGGAATAATTCTAGACGACGGCACAAGACATGATACTTGTGTGAAATGAATTCTAGTAACAATTGGAGTGGTGGTTCGAAGGAAGGCAGGAGCTGGACAATTGTAAAAGCCTGGTGTTCTTGAATCAGAAGAACTTTGAAATGGTTGATTTTCATTTTCTAGGTCTGATTCTTTCCTCCAATTGCTTCTTAATCGTCTCCAACAATCCATCTAATTATCAAATTGTGAACATCAAATCGTACACATTTAACTCAAAGTGTAACTGTTGAAAAAATATATCGACAAATGAAAAAACGTAGATTAAATGGAGCCTTGTCTGTGTTGACTCTTACACTTGTTTAGCCACTCTCCTGTTATCTGCAAAGCGTTTGAAGGGGTCATGCATTTTTGGCACCTCCATGGCACCAAAAACTCCATAGCCACTTTCCTCCGGCACCCCATTGTCACGTTCTTGGTCAAGTGCTAGAATTTCATCTTTATATTTACCGCTCTCAATTCTGGTGTTAACTTTAGGCCTAGGATAAGTTCCTTTGAGCATGCTGACCACTTCTTTAATGGTAGGCCTTTTATCTGGTTCGTTTTGCACGCATAGAGCTGCAACATTGATGGTTTGCTTCAATTGTCTCTCGTCCAAGTTCCCTCGAAGCTTTGGATCAACAATGTCCTTGAACTTGCCTTGAATGATCAGTGGCTCAACCCATTCTGTTATGGTCCTCTTAACTCCACCTGGGAGCTTTTCTATTGGTTTCCTTCCGGTGATAATCTCTAGCAAGAGAATCCCAAAGCTATAAACATCACAACTCTCTGAAACTTTTCCCCACATAGCGTACTCTGGTGCTAAGTACCCCAATGTGCCCTTAACTCTGGTGGTCATGTGGCTCACTCCTTCTGGGATTAGCTTTGCGAACCCAAAATCAGCAACTAGAGGCTCGAAATCTGAATCCAGGAGGACATTACTGGCTTTTATGTCTCTGTGAATTATGTGTGGAGTCACCTCGTGGTGCAAGTACCTGGTGGCATTAAGATGTGGGTTATTGTTAAAATTTTTGGGCTAGATCTACAGCAACAAACTAGGGAACCATCCATGACTGTATCCTAAATTCCTACCATATCTGTCTCATCAGCAGTTGTATGATCCTATGATTGCCAGGTCGAATTTATAACAAAAGCAAATGAAACAGATGGAACGCGTTCATATCGACGTCTGTAAAATGTTGAATCAAATTCATATTCCTGTATTGCCTATTGATAATCCCAATAATTATGCATATGAACACTGCTAATTTTACAGCTAGTTGAAGCTTACAGTAGGCCTTCTGCCGACCCAATTGCAATCTTCATCCTCTTTTTCCAGTCTAATTGCACCTCTGAAGCAAATTGACCATGGAGATGGGATAGCAAGCTGAGATTAGGCATGTAATCATATACGATAAGACGTTGATCAGTTCCAACGCAATAGCCCCTGAGTCCCAGCAGATTCTTGTGCCTAACTCTTCCAAGAACTTCAACTTCTACAGCAAATTCCATTTCAGCTTTCGAATTCATTGCTTTCAATTTCTTAACAGCAATCTGCATTGCATAAAATGAATCGACAAATTTTGTTTAGACCATCATGAATGAGATGTAAGATGATTAGGGTAATTAGTCTACCTGTAGACCATCTGAAGTTTTACCCCAGTATACACTTCCAAAACCTCCTTCTCCAAGCTTGTTGTCCTCACTGAAACCATTAGTTGCTGTACGCAACTCCTTGTATGTGAATATCCTCCACGAATGATTACTACCCCCAGCGATTATGTTTGTCCTGCAGAGTGTTAAATCAATCCCGTCAATCAAAAACACAATAAAACATATGAATGAAATTCAGATCTTACGTACCCTTCATCAACCGGCTTTTTCCCACAACAACTCAAGGATGATCCCATAGCTTGCACTATGGGAGTGCTCAGCTTCAGTTCAGCTTCCCCAATGTTAGCCTTCTTCTTTAAAACAAAGACAAAAGAAGCGAAAACTGATCTACTGCAGCCGACCTTGGCCGGCTCTGTGTTAATTAAGGAATGGTTCAATATATATCGGACATAACTAAGTTAACCTGTTAAAAATAAAATGAGTGCATACAATACAGTCTTCTTTCATGCGAAACAAATAGTGCAGATTTACATCTTTCTAGTAGCAACATATGCGGTTTAACTTCCATTTGTCCAATTCACCTATTAAACAAAAATTAACATGCAGTATTCCTACAACTTTTTTGGATGTTCCGTCATAAAATTTAACGTTCAGGTATTTAATTACCTTGGTCTTTCATCTATTCTTTTGGACAAATACGTTCTCCAATAATTTTTACCTGTTGATATGAATTTGTGCTGATAAAAGATTTAAGTTTAAGCAGGTAAAGGCCTAAAACAACTTATGAAAATGCCATATATAAAGTGATTATAAGAATGAATGATGGATTAATGGCTTCTGAATGCAAAACTCTTGATTGTACACCATGCATAGTCCGCCTGGGTTAATAATGTCGATAGCTTGGAGAAGTTCTGTTAAGTTCTTTATCTGTAATTGATTCTTAAATGTGACATCATTGATAAAAGGAAACACACTCAAAAAGGGGGTGAATTGTGTGTATAAATTTTGTTTGTAGGTTATTTCAATTCGTATAATTAACATATCCTAGTTGAAACAGTAGCAACCTATCAGACGATAAAGACTTTTTAAATGACAAGAGCTTATTAGTTAATAGGAGTCCTTTGTGGGATAGGACCTTGCTTAAATGAAAAGAGTCTACTAAATGATAAATTTTGTTAAAACAATTTAAAAATAGAAGGCTTTTGTTAAAACTGAAAAGAACCTTTTGCAAGTTGAAAACATAAAAAGCCTTTTATAAAGGTGAAAGAGCCTCTTCAAAACAATACACACACAATATAATGTGAAATTTTAAAATTTAAAGAGAGAGAGAGAAGAAAGACACATTCGATTTATACTAGTTGAGCTTACAATCCAAGCTTACGTCCAGTCTCCAAATATCCAACTTGAGTGTTATACTATAAAAATTGAGTATTAAATTTGACGAGTCTCTTCAAGTTCATAAGTACATATTTTTCAAGGTTCTCCATCCTTTCACACTTGAAATGTATAACAAACTTTTAAAAAGCTCAGAAAAATAAAATAACAAATTGTCTTTTCATAAAGTGATTTCACTTTCTGAAGCACAACTGTAGTGATATGATTCTCAAGAGTATAAATGTCGCTCAAAATGTTTCGACTGTCTGAATATGTTCCTTCTACTTCATAAGTGTTATTACTCTTCCTTAAATAGTCAATTTCTTCAACTAATAGTTGCTTCACTTACATCTTTAGTCAACAGGATGGAGTTAACCTTGAATAACTTCGATGCTATCTTTGTCAAAAATCTTTCAATAATCATGAAGCTAATATATGACCATAATTAGTAGGATGCTTTCGGATAAATCATTTTTAATAAAATAAATTCATAAAGAAGGTTCCTGCAAGAGAGAAAACATATTTCCTATGAGTTTGTTTATTTTTTGAGAATTAGATTGTTAATTTTGCAAGAAAATAAATCCAATTTAAAATTTGAAATATTAAACAGTTATAATCAAAATCGTTAAATATAAACCATGAGCTAACAATCTCCCTCTTTTTAATGATGACAAGCAATAATAGATATATAATTCAAAATTCAAAGAGATAATAAATGATTTCGACAGATACTTGTGACTTTTATATGTTTAGTCATAATTAATAGGATTCTTTCTTTTAAGAAAGGAACCTATCGTTTATCTATCATAGATTTTCCCAATTTTCAAAAACATAATCAATCATATATATATTCAAGCAGTATTGAGAAATATGTATTTAGAAATATGTCATCATATATGCAAAACATATGCAAAATTATATCATATAAACTCTCCCCCTCTGTCATTATAAAAAAATAAAGGAGTATAGGGAGGAAATAAAACAAAATGAAATAGAGGAAAAGAGTAAATGATGCATCAAACAAAACCTGATAGTATAAATAAACCAAGCAGAAAGCAAGTACCAACAGAGTTATTGAAGAGATTCAAGGGTTCTTTTGACCAAAATCTGCATTTCAAGAAGTTGATTCTGACATACTGTTTATTTGTCTCTAACAACAACTAAAGAACCTTAGCTTTTTGCTTCTCTTTCAGATTTCTTTTCCACCCAGACATTGTTTTGCAATTGTTTCCGAACTGGTAAGGAATGGAGCGGTGAAACTTAGTCGGCACATACCAACACAGATTTGCAAAAGGTACTCCATAATGGTTGAAAATCTTGGTTAGCCTCATTCCATAAGGTGGGTAACCAATTGTATTCTTATGATTCCCTTTATCCATCATAAACCTTAAGATCATTGCATGGAGATTCATTCTATTTCCTTTTAGCAAATTATACACTACATAAGTTAGCAAACTGTACATTTCAACAGAACTACTCTTGGGAAAAATAGAAGTAGCTAATAACGATGCAGGGCATCATAGTAGTAAGTCAAATTTCCTACTCCAAGTTTTCCCATCTTAGATTTAATAACTTCTCCTAAATCCAAATCATCAACATCCCATTTATGATAAGAAAATTAGTTCTCCCTATAGGAGCTATGTACAGTATATCTCCTAAAATCTCTTCAAGAATTATAATCTCACTTTCACGTACCCATGAAATAATAGCTAGCTTTCCATCAATTTCTTCCTTTCTTATGTGTGTGTAGAATGCCCTGACTAACTCATCACACACTGTCTCATCTTATTTTAGGAAAATTTCCTAACCAATTGCAACAAAGTAAGGAGAGATAGGTATACCTATGTTATCAAACATCATAGGAGGCAAGACTTCCCCAGCAACCATTCTTCTTTTCTTGTGCTACACTTTACAGCAAATTTCAACTTCCGTTGATTGAAACATTTTTGGTGGTATTGATGTCTTTCCTTTTTGTACAGCTATTTTTATCTTCTTTTCTTTGTTTTTCTTTAGGAATCATCTTTTCGTGAAACAACTCATTTCTATTAATAGAATCCTTGATAGTTTCTTTAGTCACAGGTGCTTTTCCTTTCTTTATTTCTTGCCTTTTTGAATTCTTCTTCAACTTTCTTTTCAGTATAAATGGTTTCTTTCTGTTTAGAAAATTTCTTAACTTGCTTTGCAAGGCTTCCTCTAATTTTTCAACTCTCTTGCCGCAGCCATCTTCTTTTGTTTCCATTCCAGTTGATGCTATTTTTAATGCACATTTCTCATTCTTCTCTTGGCCAAAACGTTAACATTTTTGGCCACTAAAAAACGTTA
>JANIJH010000224.1:28899979-28920846 GCA_024520975.1 Erythroxylum areolatum
CCCCTTGCCTTCCCGATATTGGCAAATTTTATGTCTGCAGCCAGGCCAATGGTCATTCACCTTATGCAAACCTTTTTTATCTGTATGTCTAAAATTGAGAACCAGACAGGAACACTAGACCTTTCCCCTTCTTTGCGTGTGCAAACGTAAAGCAACTCAAAACGATCCCATGGATATATTACCAAATAAGGTTTAAATAATGTAGCCTATGGTGTGGACATATATTTATTTTTGAATTATTACACAATTGATCATTTGCTCTTTCTATTACCTTGATTACTCTTAAGTCTTGAATCTATTTGTTAGTGCATGATAAAGATTCTTAATAAAACTGTTATGCCATATTAAAGAATGGTGCTCTTTCGTCTATACACTTGATGCATGTATTTAAGATCCAAATCATGATATAAACGCAGAATGTACTTGTACCTTCTTTGAGTCTTTTCATGTCAGGAAATAATTGTTGTAACAGGTATATTTTCTGAAAAGAAAAATAAAATAAATAAGATGGACATAAAATATTTAACGCGGTTCACTCTTAATTTTAGGCTACTTCTACGAACAAAAATTCAAAATAATTCTTTCACTATTACAAATAGTAGGTATACAGAGATAAAATTAAAATAGTAGCTCACAAAGTGTTTCCTAACTTAAAAATACTAACATCACTATTTTGTCACTCACCAACCTTTTATCAGAGCGTTGCTTTGTTTCGATTTTTTCTATATTTTTTTTGTGTTTTAGTATGAAGCAGTGCTTTATATAGGCATTCCATCGTAAGGTAGCTGTGTTCTTTCTTTTTTTCAATTAATGCAGTACCAAAATTAGTGTCACATTTGTTGAAAACCTAATATCCTTACATATGAGAAGGACCATGTCCAAAAAGAATATTTTACTTTACTCAACTTAACGAGCCCCACCCAAAAAAATGAATTGGTTCGAGTCCTTCATTCTCATCTTCCACTTGCACCGAACGTACACGCCAAGAACAATTGGAAATCCTTCCCATACGATACGTCTGGCTCCACATAATTGCAAGAGCTACAATATTTTATCGATACGAGGGATTAAAGTAGCTTGCGTTGTTAATCGTTTCCACTGAGATCATGTGTATCTTGATACTGTTTCAAATTGATAAATTATGGATTAGAAAATTTGAGCGAAAGGAATTTCTAGTGACAGGCAAATCCTAATCAAATCCCACTTCTGTTATTAATTTATATTTTAAGTTTAATAAACGTATCTTCCTTCCTTTTGATAGGTTAACAGACTAATTAATTCTTTTTATTTGTTTTACTTTTTTATTCGATTGGGCAATAACCTATTGTACCAACGTCTTTGCATATCATAGCTTGTTCGTTGAACTAAGTATTTCAGTTACCTATGTTAACATATCCAGATTATAGTTATCTTATTTGATGGAATCCAAGTAATTAACACATCGAATAATTGATCATCTTAAAGTTTAAACTTTACATCATCTCTTTTGTATTGAGGCAGGGAAGTTGATTAATTTACTAGTGTTTAAATAAATAGAAGAATTAGAATTTTGTTGAAGTGGGACTGTCACAACCTTGATACTTTTTTTTTTGGTAATTCAGAAAAAATCAATTAATAAGAACGAGATATATATATAGCGGTCTTTTACAAGTGCCTCCGGGACACACTACGTGGAATCAAAGCAACAAAGCAGAGGCAAGAGCTTTCCTGCCTTAAAAGGAGGACCTCCCAAGACAACTTAAGAAGATAATACAAACGCAAGCAGAATTAAATCCAATGATAATGTAATGAGATTTCCAAACTAGCTGACATTCAACCACTAAAGACTTCCAATGAACAAGACATTAAGTATGATCTGCACTCCTTAGCATCCGTCTCCTTGAGAGATTTCCAAACTAACCTTGATACTTCCTTAGGCTTATTCCAGCAAATGGTACATAAAGGGGGGTAATAATGACCATGATTAATTTATGGTTGCTTTCCCATTGTCCAAGCAGCCTTTTAGCTTCTCTATTGCCATTCAGAATTCTTTTCAAAGTAAACAAAACATTAACAATAGGTGCCAACCGCCTAATCATGTTAATTGTGGACACGACCGTAATACAAAAAAGAAGGTGGTGGATAAGGCACTTGAATATAGAGACTTTAGATGCATAAGGTTTGTCAGTTGTTACTAATTTCAATTATATCAAATGAAAGACTATAGTTATACGAGTATACGTGAACAAGGAACAGGGGCCACCTACATATCAAGAGTTTAGTGGGATAACGTTGGAATCTACAGTCACAACGCAAACATAATTGTAAAGAAAAAAGGGTTATAGCATTGAGCAGATGTTCCCTACATGGATGTAACCTTACTGTTGCTTTTGAATTATTTGTTCTATTGATTAGTTTTCTTTTTAACTCATTTAAAAATCTCTTAATCGTCTTATTGGAAAATCATGAAAATAGCCATGAACATTCTTGTAAAGTATTGATCGAGGTGTATATGGTGCGTGATGCGAACTCAAGATCTGACATATAGTATTGAACTTTGCTACTGCAATGGAAGGTCCCTTTTATGCATCAGGTATCACACGGTCAGTTATACATATAAAATGCCTAAGCTTTTCAAGAATTTTAAGTTATGTTTATTATTTAGATCTTATTTCTTTTACCAAAAAATGATGCTTCGCTTGCATTTACTGTAATTAAAGTAATCCTATTTCTTCGAAATCAGTTTAGCTTGTCAGTCACAAATTCTCTAGTGAATGATAGCCTTAACCAACGTTATGGAAATCTGGTGCTTCATCTTTGTTATGATAAATATCCAGAGGTTGACACTTGCCACCGGCAACACCCTGAGCATTTGGTTAATTGACATTAATTTCGCAAGCACAGTAAATGTTTATATTATTGGTTCTTTGTAATTAAAGGTGATTAATCATTGCAGAGAAATATGGACCTGATTGGACCATTTGTTCTCATCCCCTGCACTTCTACTTAAAGCAAACAGTTGGATGTTGTGACCGGTCTTTGTTGCTTCCCTTATACAAGAAGATACAAATGATTGGTGGATATTCTATTGGTTGGGAAATAAGAACTTAGCAGTAGCCAGAGTTATACCTAAGCCAACTAACATTATTTCTGGACCTTAGACACGCATACAGTTGCTGCAATCAGGAACAGTTTGGAAGCATTTATGAGTAGTTGTGTTAGCTGTTTCAGCTTCTCATAAAAATTTAATGGGTCGGGGAAGGTGGTGTACCAAAGCAACACGTAAACGAACGATAGGATACGCTTATTGGAATAAAAAAGCATCAACTTTTTTGGTACGTACCAAAATAGTGAGCTAAAGCTTCGCAAGAAAGTGACCTATCTTTTAGACATTCTAAGTATTGACCATTCTCTTTGCTTTGCTCGATTCTATATCTTGCTTGCTTGCATATGACATACACTCTATGAAGCCTTTTCTTTACTTTGCTCGATTCCATAACTTGCAAACTTGTATATGGTATCTACAGCGAAAATTCATCTGGACAGTATTTCAAGTATGTTTTAAGTTGGGATTTCTAGAGTTGGTACTATAAGTAACCTGGATTACCTAAGCAAAACAAAGATTAAAGAGTGACCAAGGGAAAAGAAATAGGAGGTAACGTATTGTCTGAAACTATAATTAAATTTTGTATTCTGCATCGCATTTTTTAAATATTCAATAAATCATTTCCAAATTCAAATTATACATTATAGAAAAAGTTGAAATACTAAAATATAAGTTTAATTTTTTTTATTTAAACCAATGAAAAATATATATTTAATTTATATTGTGCCTTCATTATATAAATTCATTTATTTAAAATAATTGAAATTATGTTATGACTTTGTAAGTGAATCTATTAAAAATAAATTTTAATAAGGGTTATACATTATTGTAATGAATATTAAAAATGATCAAAATTTATTTTGTATCTTGATTTATTAAAGGATATTTAATTAGTACAACGAAATATATAATTTTATATTTTGTATCTCGATTTCATAATTTAATTTATTTAAAACTATTTATATCATTTTGATTTTCTACAACTACTTGAAAATCATATATCAAATCTTAGTTAAAATATTTCTTATATATATATATACAAGTCTATGAATTTTTGTATCTTTTAATGTCTAATAAATATGCACGTACGAATTAATTTTGGATGATGCCTTATTTACGCATTATTATTTAATGTATAATTTTAATATTATCTTATGGAGTGATATTTAATGTACATAAATTATAACCTAGTTGAAATACATTAATAATAAAATAATATATAAATTAATTTACTTTCACATATAATACATTAATTTTTCATAATAATATTTAGAATCACTTCACGTAAAAACTATAATACAATATTATAAAATAATATTTGATACTCACAAATTCAAATGATGAAGTATATCAAATGTAATATATATTTTAAGAATTAGAAATTTTCATTATTTTAATTCTTAATAAATGAAAATTTTTAAAATGGTTGACGGATATTATGAAAACATTATCATATTTATTCATTTATTTCACATTAATATATATGTATTAATTTTACAAATATTTTATATTTTCCCAACGGAAGTTCCTCATTCTTTGATGGTCTTTTTTGTAAAAATATATTCATTTTCTTAAAACTTTAACATTAAATTAATATATGAAAATCCTAACTCTAGATTAATTTAATAATAATTACATTTTGATTATTAAGAGAATCATATACTCGAAAATAATAAGTAAAAAAATTGATTGGTATTTTGTATAGCCTTATAAAAGACTTTCATATTTCCTCTTCTTTGATACGAGATTTGACAATCGCCTCTAGTTTAAGATATCACAATCTTCCCTCTTTGAAACTATGATAATTTCATCAAACCTTTGTTGGTCAATTTTGCCCTTTCTCATTATGTTGAACAATTATTAATTGTATTTTTAAGCTTTTCAATAACTTGTTAGTTAAGTTACGTAATTTGATCCAGGTAAAGTAATAAAATGGCCGAATAAATGATCTAAATCAATGGGTCGAAGTGCAAGAGAAAAATAGATTCCGATTAGTGTAGACTAGATCCATATTGAGCTTGTGATGGAGAAGTCCGATTTGGAAGTTATATATATAGGTTAAGGTCTTCTGTAGTTGCTCATATCATTTGTAAGCAAACAAATCCTCTGACCTGCTAAGAGTGCTTATGTATTGAGAAAATTATAGAAAGTTGTTAACCACAAGTTGGTGAACGTTTTCCGTGGAGGTCTCGAGAGATTGGAGCTTGTTTTGGCTATGAAAACTGCTTCAAAAGTCAAGATGGAACCGAAATTAGGTATTCCGCATTTTCTTCATTTTTAACCCTTTCATGAACAATCCGAGATACGTAATAAGGTCTTTGCTATGTGTTACAGATGGTATCAGAGTAGTTACGTGAATGGGTTGCCGAAAATAAAGGTATTTAGATTTTCATCAATTTTTGATTCCTTTTTTTGGTTTTTTTTGCGTATATGATTACGTAAAAGTAGTATACATAAGGCTAGCTATAAAAAATAGGTCAAAAATGGGCCAAAGAGTGTGTTGTACGTGCCCATCATTTGTTCCGACACGTGGACAACTGAGATTCAGAAACGTGGCGGCATGTGCAACGCCTGCGCTATACAATGATAGCGCGTATACACGTTGGGATGCATGCTCACATTTGGCATGTGTCATTACGGGCTCGTGCAATGCACACACGCCCCTTGCCATGCGCAGCCGTGATGCTTGCTGATGTTAGTACTAGAAATTAAAAAAGGAAAAAAATTTTAGAATTCCCATGAAGTTGCCCCAAGTCCTGTTTGGGTCGGGGGAATTTTTAAGTGATTTTTCGATTTTCTATATTTATTACGTTTGTAATTAGATTATGGAAAAAGGTTTTAAAGCTTTTTAAAGCTGGTTTTGAGTGCATTTTCATGGTTCGAGTTGCATAAGGGAGACACTTAAAGTTTTGTGTCTCGTGTGGTAGGTTTGGTATTCGAGAAAGTGCGAAAGTCACTCTTATTGAGAATTTTTAAAATAAAAGTCTCAAATAAAGTTTAAAGACAATGTTTTCAGTACCATTATGTGATTATTTGATTGTGCATTTGGTTTTTGCATTTATAGTTGATTTTCACGTACATTATGCCCATATAGAATGTGAGGATGACATAAAGATGTATCCCTTGTGTTTGTGGACTTTCTAAGGTACTGATGAGGATGTAGTCACCAAAGTGGCCTTTTAAGTTAGTGTTTTGGATTGTTCTGCTCATATGTTAGGGGATGTCTTTGGCCTTATGTTTGGTTATTTTGCCCAAAGGAGTTAGCCTTACATAGGGTTTTGAGATGTTCATAAAGGCATTACATGGAGGAAAGTCGTTGCTTAAATGATCTATTCACTCAAAGGTGGTAGTGTTATGAGAGTTGATGGTTTATACTTTGATCACTTTTATGTGGGGGGTCTAATTGCATATACTATATATTTAGCCCCAAATTGTTTCATAATATGTGTGATTGGATTCTCGGTATAGATATTCTTTTAATGCTTTAAGTATCGTTTTTATCCTGCATTTGTATTGATCTTTACATTATCTTTTTTATTTTGTAGTCACCTTTTTTGTAAACAACAATGCTATCATGATTGAGCCTTAACTGGTTTCAATTTCAAGAAGTGGAAAAGGGATGTTGAGTTTTCCCTAGAGATGGCTAATGTTAATATGGCGATGCATATCGAGAGACCTTCCCCACTTACTGATATCAGCTCAGATATGATAAAACAACTATGGCAATCTGGGAGCGGTCAAATAGGATGTGTTATTTGACCATCAAGAAGTTGATCTCAGATCATCTACTCAGTGGATTACTGGATATGGTCATAGAAAAGGAGTTTATAGATAACATTTCCCAAAAGTACAAGGAGTCTTCTCATATGAAACAGAGTACCTTGATTAAAGAGATGTTCTCTATAAGGTATATAGGAGAAGGAGGCATTAGAGAGTACATTATCAGGATGGTTCACCTTCAGAGTAAGCTGAAGGCACTAGATGTACCTATTCCTGACACGCTTATAGTGCATCAGGCACTAAATACTCTCCTTGGAGAGTTTGAGATGTTGGCTATCTCTTACATCTCTCAAGATGAGGGGACATCAATGTCTTGACTTCCCGGTATGCTGCAGATGAGGAGAAGATTAAGAGTTCTCCTCGTACAATCCTGTTTATAGTTGTTAAAATTAAGGGGAAGGCTAAGTCCCAACAACCTAAGATTAAGGGTAAGAAACCCAAACCCTCTCCATATATTCAGATTGGACAGTCCAGTATTGCTAAGGGCCCGTATGACATAAAGGGTATGAAGAAGGGGTATAGGAAGGTTGACTGTCCAAAGTACAAGCTGTGGAAGGTTAAGCAGGAACTGTCAAATAACTCCTCAGCCGTTATGATTCATGAATCCAATGTAGCTATAACCACATCAAGTTCTTGTGGTTAGATAATGGAACTTCTAATCATGTTGCTTCTAGGGGTACACATCTAAGAGAGAGCTGACTAACGGAGGGGAGAAGCCAATGGTTGGCAATAATGAAGAGGTGAATGTTTTGTTTGTAGAAGATGTAGGCTTGAACCTTGATATGGGGTTTGTATTTGTTTTATTATACATGTTTTATATACCGTCTTTTAGATAGAACTTGATCTTTGTATCAGTTTTGGATAAAGAGGGTTATCATTTTGTATTTGATACTTAGATTGTAAATATTTCTATTAATACAAAACATATTAGAACTGCCTTCTTATCCTATGAATTATATAGAATTTGTCTTACTTCTAATAAAATGTATGCCTTTTCTTATATTGTTGAACTTGTTACTCAAAAGAGAGTCTTTATAAAGGAAACATCATACATTTTGTGGCAAAGCATCTTGGCCACATTTCTAGGGAGAAGGTCGAGAGATTAATAAAGGATAACATTCTCCCAACTTTGGACTTTAGTGATATGGAAACATGTATCGATTGTTTTAAGGGTAAGTTAACCAAGATAAAGAAAAAGGGGTCAACTCATGCTTCTGGTTTATTGGACCTCATACATACAGGCGTTAGTGGTCCCTATACAGTCGTCTTATGCAATGCTAGATATTTTCTGACATTTATAGATGATTATTCCAACTATGGCTATTTGTTCTTACTTAAGGAAAAGTTTGAAGTTTTTGATAAGTTCAAGATATTTAAGACTGAGGTTGAGAACCAATTGGAAAAATCAATAAAGATAGCTAGGTCTGAAAGAGGAGGGGAATATTATGGCAGAAATGGGGTTGTAGGACAAGAAAAGGGTCTGTTTGCTAGGTATATGGAATTAGTTAGAATAGTGACTCAGTTTACTATTCCAAGTAATCGTGAGAAAAATGGTGTGTTTGAAAGACGTAATTGCACCATAAAGGACATGATAAGGTCAATGCATAGTAGGACTAACCTACCGGGATACCTTTGGGGCGAAGCCATCAAGACAACATTGTATATCGTAAATAGAGTCCTATGTAAGTTAGTACCAAAGACGCCTTTTGAACTCTAGGTTGGAAGGAAGCCAAGCCTTGCACACATTCGTGTGTGGGGTTGCCCTGTTGAGGTAAGGTTATATAATCCTTAGAGAGCAAATTGCATCCTCATTCTACTCGTTGCTATTTAGTTGGTTATCCTGATCACTTTAAGGGCTACAGATTTTATTGTAGAGAAGGAGGGGCCAAAATATGAAATCATAGATGGCTAAGTTTCTGGAATACGATGTCCATGATGAGGGAGGATCCTTACATCTAGGAGATGGCAGGATAAATATTACGATTATTATGTATTTGCCTCTCATACAGTTAGGTCCTATGGAAGAAGGTCCGAATACCATGCCTATGCAGGCACAGGGACCTATACCTATGTAGGAAGAGGTTTCTGAGGTACAAAAACTTATGTAGTTGCGCAGATCCATCAGAGAAAGGCGACCTGCTATCTTATCAAATTACATAGTTTATTTGGGTGAGCAAGACTATGATATAGGACATGTTGTGGATCCAGTTTCTTTTACAGAAGCCATTTCTAAACCCCATGCAGACTTGTGGTGGAAAGCAATGAAGGATGAGATGCAATCTATAAGGCATAATAAGGTATGGGAGCTTGATGATTTATCTTAACATTGTAGGCATGTCAGCTGCAAATGGCTATTTAAGACCAAAAAGGACACACAAGGTCAAGTTGAGTAGTTTAAGGCATGTTTAGTTGCTAGGAGATTCACTTAAAGAGAAGGAGTTGAATTCAATGTTACCTTCTCTCCTGTATTCTCGAAGGATGCATTTAGAGTGATTATGGCAATAATAGCTCATTATGATATGGAGCTATATCAGATGGATGTTAAAACCACTTTCTTGAATGGCGACCTTTATGAAGAGGTCTATATAGAGCAACTTGAAAAATTTTAGGATCAAGATACAACTGAAAAAGTTTGTAACTTAACTAAATCAATATACAGTTGAAACAAGCTTCCAGACAATGATATTTAAAGTTTGATAAGGTTTTAACCTCATTTGGCTTTGTAGAAAACAAAGTTGAAAGATGCTTATACTATAAGGTCAGGGAAAGCAAAGTTATCTTCCTTCCTATTAGTGTATGAAGTTGATATCTTACTCGCATCAAATGATTTGACCATGTTGCATGAGTTAAAGTAACTTTTGGTCAAACAATTTGACAAGAAGGACTTAGGTGCAGCATCTTTTTTCCTCGATATACAGATTCACCAAGATAGATTTCAACACTTATTGATCCTCTCACAAAGGATTAATATGGTTGAATGTAAACCTATTGTAGCATCCGTCTCTCAAGGAGAGAGACTATCTTTGGCACAGTGTCCAAAGAATGAAGTTGAGAAAGAGGCTATAAGGAATGTCCTATACTCTAGTGCAGTTGGTAGCCTGATATATGCCTACTATGCACTAGACCAGACATTGCATTTGCAATTGGACTGTTGGGTTGATATTTGGCTAACCCAGGTGTAGACCATTGGAATGCAGTTAAATGAGTATTGACATACTTAAAAGGTACTAACGATTATATGTTGACATACAAAAAATTCAATCATTTAAACCTCACAGGGTATGCAGACTTCGATTTGGCTATATGTCCGGATGATTGTAAATCCACTTTAGGGTACATTTTTATGTTGGCAAATAGTGCGATATCATAGAAGAGTGTCAAGCAGACACTGGTAACTTCCTTGACCATGAATGCAAAGTTTGTTGCACATTATGGAGCTGCTATATAGACGATTTGGCTCAGAAACCTGATTTTTGAATTGTATGTGGTAGATTCGATAGCTAGACTCATTCGATTATATTGTGATAATCTTGCTGCAGTGTTATTTAGTAACAATAACAAGAATATCACGAGGTCTAAGCATTTAAAGGTCAAATACTTGACCATAAAGGAGTTGATTCAGAAAGGTGATGTCGAAGTGGAGCATATTAGGACTGTGGAAATGTTAGCTGATCCATTGACTAAAAACTTCACCCATTAGTGTTTGTTAAACATGTATCTGGTATGGGTGTGTTAAGGTCCTTAGATAGCAGTAGTTAAGGATCATTGTATTTGCTACTTAAATTTTTGTACAATGTAATGTATTATGACATTATGGTTATTTATTAACATAGATGATCATCTTTTTATTCTCAGTAATAACTGTTCTTTGTGTATATTCATAATACATATGAAAGCCTTAAGATTTATGTTGATCTTAAGCATTGTAAAGGTCATTGGGCATATATAAAGACTGAACTTGAGCCTATGACATTTAGACACATATAGTTTAGTACAGATATCCATAAATTTGACATGACGTAGGGGGATATAAGATATAATCCCATAAAGGTTCTTTAATGCAGTTTAACATTTTTTTAGAGAACATAAAGGTTTTCTCTAACTTTGTTTAGCATCCAATGAGAGAAAACAAGGTCTTCTTTAATGTTGTTTAACATTTGGTAAGAGAAAAACAAGATTTCTCTACTACAGTTTAACACATGCAGTTTAGCATAAAGTTGGAGAAATCGAGACTTACAAACGAAGATGGTATGTATTAGATCATACAAGTATCATCCTAGTTTGCCACACTCCATTTTCCCATTTATGTTAGTAAGGTATTAGATATTTGTGATTATGTTGGACCTGTGTCACACATGACATATCTATTTGATATTTTTCGGTATTGAAAGCCTTGAAGAATGGAATGTTGGACTTTCATTACCTTTGGATAAAATATTTTAAATTTTTAAATTTGGTACCAATATAGTAGCATAACTTAACTAGTTTTCAAACTATTTTAAACTTGAGTAAAAACTGCAATTAATGATTATCTAAGGGGGAGAATGATACCACGTGTAACACATAGCATAGACCTTATTACATGTTCCTGATTGTTCATGAAAGGATTAAAAATGAAGGAAATGTGAAATACCTGATTTTGGTTCCATCTTGACTTCCAAAGCAATTTTTGTAGCCAAAACGAGCTCCAATCTCTCGAGACCTTCACGGAAAATGTTCACCGACTTGTGGTTAATGCCTTTCTATAGTTTTCTTAATAATTGAGTGCTTTTAAGGAGTCAAAGGATCCGTATGCTTACAAATGATATGAGTAACTGTAGGAGACCTTAACCTTTATATATAGCTTCCATATTGGGCTTACCCATCACAAGCTCGATATAAATCTGGTCTACACTAATCAGGATCCATTTTTCTCCTAAACTTTGACATATTGATTTAGATCATTTATTGGGCACTTAATTATCTTAATTATCTTTATCTAGATCAAATTACACAACTTAACTGATAAGTTATTGAAAAGTCAAAAAATATAGTTAATAGTTGTCCAACATAATGAGAAAGGACAAAATTGTCCAACAACCTTAGTCTACAATCTAAAATCTTCCTTTCTCTTTTAATGCTAAATTAGATTAAAAGTTTGTCGAGAGCTGTTCATTGTCCATGTTCTTGCCGTCAGCGCTAATCCCTATTCTTGTTATCCTAGCTCAGCATCATATTATTAGAGGTTTTTGCTCAAATACCAATTATAACATGGTAAGTCCAAACTAATCATCAATGACCTCAATTTAGTTACGAATTTATTTAGGATTCATCTTCATAGATTTGTAAAACTTTCACGTATCCTTTTCTTTCAATATGAAATTTAATACCCATCTCTTATAGAAAATGTTACAATCTCCTCTCTTTGAACTCTTGATTTCTTTATTAAAACCCAATCCATAATCTATAATCTCTTATATTCTTTAGTCATGTAAGAACAACAAGAATAAGAACAATAACAACAACAAAAACAACATCCAGTATGAATCCTGTTGATACACAGAGTCTGTGGAGGTCTAATAGTACGTAACCTTACTCCTAACTAGCAGAGAGATTGTTTCCAAATGACCCAGATGAAAAGAATGAAAGAGAGAGGGAGGGGGAGCTAGAAAGAGAAAGAGAAAGAGAGAGATGGAAAATAAATAAATAATAAAAATAAAAATTCTAATGATAATAGTAATAAGAAAAATATGGCCATGCCGTAATCTCTACTCTCACCCTCCTCGTTATCCTAACTCAATATTACACTAGTTGAAATTTTTAATTTAATATTATTTATAACACTTGAAGTTTGGAATGACTTAACAATAACTTTACTTTCTTATTTTAAAAGAACACGTTGAAAAATAACTAATTAAAAGTTGATTATTAATATGAAATAGTAATAATTTTAAGATATTTCACATATAAATAATAACCACAATTAATATAAAAAAAGACAATTATCTTCATACAAATATAAAATTAAGAGTAATACCTAAAATTTAAAATATTACAATTTTATTATATAATAAATAATAATTACATTAAAACATCCAATAAAAAGAATAATAAATATCCTTAACTTTTAAACTATTACAAACTACGACAAGAGTTCATGATAAGGAACTAACCAAGTAGCAGTGAAACTTGTAACAAAAACATTTACAATTACATTACATATATAGAATTTAACATATACATCAAATATAAGTAAAATTAAAGCATAGGAAAAACAAAAACCTGGAACTTCATTCAATTGTCTATGAGAGGATACCCTCTATAACTGCATTGTCCCCAGTTATCATTTGCTACAAAATTCTCATTCCCTCATCATCATCATTATTCAAATTCAATGTACCAAATGACATGTTAATGCTTTCCCATCTAAGATTATCTTCCAAGTTGTTCACATCTACCAAATCCAGTTTCTTAGAAACCTAATCTGTCAAAAGATCGATACTATCATTAGAAATCAAATCTGATGAATTACTTATGCTATTAATACTCCTAGTAAACAATAAATTTTAATTATTAGAAAATAATAAGAAATTATATCAAAATTAATAATGATAATAACATACCTTTTTCAAAACTTTAAATTGTAACGAACAAAAATTAAGTCATTCAATCTCTTGTACTCCAATCTATTCCCTTTTTTGGAATGGATGAATTCAAATGTGTTCCAGTTCCATTCACAACCTAGTGCACTTATGCATTGACTTAAAATTTCAATTACAAATCTTTGCAATTTTGGAACATCAGTTCTGAATTGATCCCACAAATAAATTGTAAGTCGTAAGATAACAAAAATAGTGTTACAAACAAAATAAATATAATTATTTTTCAACAAATAAGAAAAAGGAAATAGCTAATAAATGGAGAAAGTTTTGCTCTTTGTTAAATAGCAATAGACATTCCAAAATCCTAGCACACTGCTTATAAAGGTCCATCTATGAGCTTAAGAGATCTTGCATCATGTCATAACCAATTATTGTTGTAATAGATAATAACATTCTTCTATTAACTTTAAGTTTCTTTGTAAAATCCAGTCTAAAATAGACACTAGGATTAAAAAACACTCCAGTTGTAAACAACAAAAAAAAAGTTTTCTTGCCAATCTCTCATTGATGATTGCAAATACGGTGTGTATAAAAAAGGCTTATGTTTCATATTGTCTTTGATTGCCTCCTTGGCCCTTTCCATGACATTAAAAAAATTCCATTGTTGCCTTTACTTCACTATCAGTTAAGCAAAACACTCACACCAAAGGCTCACAAACTCAGATGACAAATTGACATTGATACCAAAATTCTCTATATTCTAGTATAACTTTGGAAACCTCTACTCCAGCATTAGACCTAGCATGCTAAGATACAACTCACTTATCACTTGTAAACATTTGTCTTAATTCTTTTTTCATCGTAACAAAAGGCTAAAGTGATAAGAAATTTGTTACAAATCTCGTCACAGGAGGATGACATAAATTCCTACCATTAGTAAATTCCTTTCTCGTTAAATTCAACACTTATGCATGATTATAGATGAATTTGGTTATTTTTTTAGTTTTATGCATAGTCTAATCAATAATAGGAAAATATTTAGGATCCCTTATATTCTAACTATCACACATGATTGAACACCCAAAAGTTTCCCAATTCACTTTTTTTCCCTACTAAATAACTTTTAATTTCAGAAACTGAACAACCCAAAAGTTTACATCTAAAGTCATCAATTGAAGGAGTTTTGTATCCTAGACCATAAGAGGCTATTCCATCCACTATGGATTGATAATAATAAGAGTGACAAGCATTGAATGATGAACCTATCTCATACCACTATTTCAAATGTTGTTACAGAACAAGTAAATTGTATGATTCTTCATACTTGGGTCTAATGCAGCGTTAACCTAAGCTGGTTCATTATATCTTCCTGAGGTAGTTTGATTAAATGTACCTGAACTTCCTTCCATTTATCTGTAACAATAAATTAAAATATTATTTTTTGTAAGAAATTAATCCTTTAGTAGTTTCATCAATAAAATTAGCAATGCTAAGTCCTTCATGAGGCAATGCATCATAAATAATGTCTTTATATTCAACCTAAAGAAGTAAAGATTCATGAAACGATAGTAAAATTCAGAAATAGGGACACTTTCATATTGGAGAGAGATAAATTCATGCTAAATTTAAAATCGACATACAAGGTTCAAAGATTTAAGATGATGGCTTAATGAATCCAAAAATTCAAGCCATGACTTAAACATCCTTAACTTCACTTAGCATGTTCATCTTTATTCTTGTTTTTTCGGGAATATGATTGTTTCCATCAACATATCTTCATAAATCCTTGCCTTTAATGAATATCTTGAAATGGAATGCATAATTTGAGTAATGTTTTCCATTAAGATGACCTAAGAAACTTTCAAACTTATCCAAAGATGTAATGCCAAGGTACTATAGATGAGATAAAAACGGAATAATAAGAAAATAAGATTTTGAATATGCAAAGACTATGAGATGGATTAATTTTGGGATAAATAAAGGTGAATATTCAAAGAATTTAGATGGACTAATTTTGGGATAAATAAGATTTTGAATATGAAAAGACTTGAGATGGATAAAAGACTAGACAAAAACGAGATCAGACAAAGTCTTTGATATTATGATTCATGACAACTTAGAGATATTTTAAAAACTTTTGGCCAGAAATATAATTGATTAGATTTTACCTTTTTTGCTAATTTACTATACAATAATTACAATTACAAAACCTCTTCTTCAGCTTTTCCATAAGACCACAACCAAATTATTATTGTACTCAATTAATTATTTACCTAATATTCAAATACCATTATACTAATTTTAGGAATATGTTAATTAATTATTTAATTTAAAGTCTTTATATTCATAGTTTTAATTTCAGTTTAAACTTTCACCTTTCAAACTTTCAATTCATGTATGCCATGTATTTCAATCATAAATTTTTTTAAGAAAAATCTCACAAAAACCAAACCACAATTAATAAGCCAAACCAAACATAAACCAAAACAGAATCCTGCATCATTTCATTCAACTATAATCCAGTATCCAACCCAACAAAAATCATAAATCCAATTCACAATTTATTTCATGTAAGGGAGCCATGGATTCATGCATCACATACATAACAAGGTAGCAGAAGTGTCAGAATCAAAATTTCAACCCCATGGCATCCCCAAAAATTCTAGAATCTATGTGCATCTATAAACAGATTATAAGAAGATGAAATTATAGCATATATACCTTACAAATACTCCTCCTTTCTTGAATCTTCTCTTTGTTTAGGTTATACCAAACAATAAACACCTTCCTTGGCCTTTAGAGAGCACACAAAGGTGAAGAAAAATTAGTGTGTAAGGGTGGTTAGAGCACCAAATGAGATTAGTTCAAGTAGATGCTCTAGTGAGAGTTAGATCAAAACCAAGTTTCATACAATTAATATCATGCAACAATTGCATGAACAAATCTCAAGATCACTCCTCTTAACTTCTAGAACTCTTTTGGATCCTTAGCCTCTTTACTGAGGTTGTTTTATGGCTAAAATTTTGTGTGTACATAAGTGAAGAACTCACTTATGTACCACTTGTCATTAAGTTGGTCACGGTTATAGCCTATAAGTCGCGATCGTGGCTTGCTTAAATGATAACCATGCTCACTTTGTTTTTCATCCAATCTTTTATGCATGTGACCTTTAGGTTCCCAGTTATTTTGTTCACTTGAATTAACTCTTAATTCGAGCAAATCATGAAGGTTTTCATGATGCCAATTTATCAAAACGTAAATAGATTAACACTCGAACTCTTTGATAGCTAGTTATCTAACTTATGAACCTTTTTATAGTCAATTACCTTACAATTCGTCCCTTCACCATACTATACCCCACTTAGTTCAGAGTATAGGCTACTTGTCAACTCCCACTAGATTGACTATGTCAGATCTAGTCTAAGTGATGTTAGTTCTTATCCTGGGGATCTTATTACTCTATATGTCATTGAAGACTCTCTTCATAACATATAGTTGCTCTGGCTAGAGACTCCAAAGTAATGACCCCGATAAAAGGTTGTGGATATCATCTCCTTCTATCAAAAGTGGTGGATCCTTTATTAGCTACCCAATTACCTTCAAATACTAATAGCTATACCTAATTACCACCCTATGAGTGACCTCATCTTTAGGCAACAAGGAATAGTGTCAAAGCATAGGATCAATATCCAAGATATCCTTGAGTACCTTAAGTCTAAGATATTTGCACCATTGCTATAATGAGATTAATCGTTGACATTTGATAGATCATCCATATGATAATCTTATAGCAAGTCATCTAATGTACTTAGTACTGTTAGTAAGCATCCACATGTTAACTCTAAACATCTTATGCTTACAATTTATGAGATCTACTGCTTAATCAAATCAAGGAGTATAACATGTGTTAGTCTATCTGGATTAACAATATCCTGTCTCATTAATCCTATGACTAGGGATAATTTAGACACTAAAATAATTGCAGATGATAGGAATCTCATTATCATGATCTTATCATGATTTCCTTCGTGCTATGTTTTGTATGATGGATTTCATTAATTCGATTTAAGATAGACACCAATTCATAAATAAATGAAATCAAATTAATAAAAATTGCTTTTCACTTTATTAATCAAAATAAAGTTTGTACAAAAGTGCTAAAGGTGATTGCCTTTAGAGCATTGCTCTAACAATCTCCCACTTGCATTAAAGTCAATCGCCTTTATATCTAATACCATAGGCGAGTACACTTGAATCAAATCTCATTTAAGGAAATGGCTTAGTCAAATGATCAGCGATGTTCTGATTTGTGGGAACTTTCTCTATCTTCACGTCATCTCTATCAATGATCTCCCTGATAAGATGATATCTACTAAGTATGTGTTTAGACCTCTGATGAGACTTTGGTTCCTTGACTTAAGCAATAGCCCTATTATTGTCACAATACAACAGTATCGGGTCTACAATGCTCGGAACCACTCCAAATTCCATAACAAAATTCTTAATCCAAATAGATTCTTTTACCACTTTCACAGTTGCAATGTATTCTAACTTGGTCGTTAAATTTGTAGTCATCTCTTTTTTGGAACTCTTCTAACTGACTACTTCACCATTCAGTGTGAAAACATAACATGACTGGGATTTGGAGTCATCCTAGTCAAATTGAAAACTGACATCAATATGCCCGCTCACTACGAGATCTCCATCTCCATATACCAACAATACATCCTTTGTTCCTTCTCAAATGCTTTAGGATATTCTTAGTAGCCACCCAGTGACACCTACCAGGATCTGATTGATATCTACTCATAACACATAGAGCATATGATATATTGGGTCTTATAAATGTTGGATCGAAAACTAAAGCATGCACAATTTGGCTAAAATAGAAGATTTCAAAACTTTTTTAGAAATCAAATTTCAGTGGAAGCAAGATAACTAAATTAGCATGCCAAGCCATACACAATATGGTATAAGGAAAATAATTTACATAAAAACAAGATGGAAATTATACCAACTCCTTCGCTATAGCTTTAACTCCTCACAATGCTCTCATATCCTCGACAATGTATCCACTCCAAGGTAATGTATCCTGTTCTCGTTATTGTATCCTCGACCAATCTGATCTACCACTTGTTCTCCTTGGACAACTTAGTTAACAAGATCCTTTAGTAAGAACGGAGAAGAAAACTTGAAGAGATTTTGCCTTAGAATAAAGAAGCCAGAGATGAGACACTTCTCATGCAATTTTCCGCCAACACATGTAAGATAGGAGAGAGAGATAAAAATTCAGCAACCCTTTGTATTCTTTTTCTCAATTTTGGTTAAGCCTCAAAAGAAAGAAGTGAAGTGCGTCCAATGCATCACATCATTCCTTAGTCAATCATAAAGAAGTCAATAAATGAGACTCTTCTCATTTTTTTAAGATGGCTATATGAAAATACCAATAACCTAAATTATACATCGCATTTTCGATTTTGTGATGAAAGAAGGAAGATGGTCCATCGAATGCACCTCGTTCTTCTTTAATCCAATGAATGCTAAAAGGTTACATGTTATCATTAAAAGACAACCATTAAACCATTTAATGATAAGATTATTAAACCATTTAAGATGATAAAGCATGTTAAAAACCATCTTAAATATAGCAAACCAATGTTAAATGTGCAGCTGTACATTTAGCCAATTAAAACCGAAAATCCACTCCTTTTATCTTTAATAACTTTGATTTAATTTAATCAATCTAATTAACTAAATTAAACAAAAGTATAGCCCATTTTTAAATGTTCATATGGGCTTCTAATTAACAATTAAATAAAGTAAACCCAACATTCAATTATAGGCTTTAAAACCTCTATTTGTATTTCTTACTTTACTTGATTACCTTCCTAGAAGCCAAATGGGAAATCTAATTGGACTTATATAATTCAGGCTCCAATAAGTTCAGAATTGATTTAATCTCATTAGAATTAATTCCAACTTATTAACTAAATGTGATTCCACTAAAAACAATTAGTTGAACTCTTGAATTACTAAATATTATAAGAAAACATTTTTCAAATAAGATGTCCAATTGTAAACCCTAATATGGACCATATTATAGTCATCTGCACAATAAAGGGTAAAATTACCGTTTTGCCCTTATATTGGTTTTTCCTTCTAGATCTCCCATTTTACTTTATATGGTGATTAACACAAAATATCTCATCTTGCTATTAAGACTTGATGGGTAGCTAATCCATCAAACTACTGACGCTAGTTTAATCACTAATCTCCGTAGAACATCTAGAAGTGATGATATCACTATCAACTCTTTATTTGAGTGAATGCTACCTAATACATGTTTCAATTAATAATTTCAATATGCAGACACTAGATTGATGCTTTGTAAAAATCTATTCTGATCATATCAAAAATTATAATGAAACATATATGAGTTCACCACTCATCAAGATTATGGTCTATAATAAACGAGTGCTTAAGTGTATGTTTTAAGATTAAAGTAATGACCTACATTATTCTTTAAAACATACGTGATTCCAGATTCATTTAATAGTTCCATTATTGATAGTCAACTACTATCATGATATGAAACTCATCATTCCCTTGAAGTAAACTCCTTTAATTGCAATCAAGTGACTAACTTGATTATTCAACTATGAATCAATTATTTTTAGATTATAATAATATACATGTTTCCCATACATCTCTATGTATATGTATATTATTTACAAAAGAATCTCAGTATCTTATGACTAGATATATAATGCTCATACAAATAAAACCAAACTATTTTGTTTTATTAATAATAAATATTTTCATTACAAAAGCAACTAGAAGAAAATTAAGTTATAAGTAAATATACTTGCTTTCTAGGGTACTATATTTACATAACTCCAACAATCTCCCACTTGCCCTAAAGCAAGTTTGACATATCTTTCATTCCCATCCCTGCTATGTGACCATCCATACTCTTTTAAGACAACGTCTTTGTAAATGAATCAACAAGGTTTTGCTTTGTAGGAATCTTTACCACATTCACCTCACCAGGTTTTATTATCTCCCTTATGAGATGATACTTTCTGTCAATGTGTTTGGCATCTTTATATTTTTGAGGTTCTTTAGAATTAGCCACTGCCCCACTATTATCACAATAAAGCATAATGGCCTTTTCTACCTCATAAACCACCTCCAAATCATTTAAGAACTTGCGGAGCCAGACTGCTTCTTTTGCTACTGTAGGAAAATCCCGGGGTGTCCATCACATGGACACAGTGCGGAAAACAAAACTTTTTTGTTCCGGGAAGTTCCCTTAAGCCAGGATCCATATGTAAGTATAATCAGTCAAACCATAACGGCCAAAGGAGACCGTCTCTAACGGTATCCACGCAGAGATCGGAGAACCTAACCGGGACAAACCC
>JANIJH010000224.1:29115189-29128466 GCA_024520975.1 Erythroxylum areolatum
GTTGATGCAATTATTTTGACATCTAGTGATGATATTTTAGTTATTATTTGAGAACAATTATATGATTGATGGTTGAACATTTTATTTATATTATTTGGTATATTTTTCTATTTTTAATATTACTAATATTATATATAATTAAATATAATTATTGCGTAAATATGACGTCACACCGATTTGACCGGTGTTCGAATCGGTCGAACCGATCGAACCGGTGATCAATAAGGCCTTCGGTACGACGTCCGGTCCGGGTTTTAAAACCTTGATAAAAAGAGTAAGTTTGGTGATTAAAAGTCTAACTGCTTATCCAACGTGCACGCTCAGTGGAGCGGCGTGTTTTCCGAAGATCCGGGGGCTCGGCGAGCCCACAGAGCGGATGGTCCTTACCACGGGCGGGCTGGGTCAAACTTAACACAGACGGTGCTCTTAAACCTAGTCCCCCCTTGCTACTGCCAGCGGTTTGATCAGAGACTGCCGAGGCCAGTGGCGAGGTGGTTTCCTTCATCGGTTTCACCACTGTTCCCCTCTTGAGGCAGAACTTGGGGGAGTCCTTTCGAGCCTGCAACTGGCTTGGGACCTCGGTTATCGCTATCTTATCCTCGACGTCGACTCTCTCGAGGTGATCAACGTTCTCTCTACTTCTCGTTTCCTCGGTACTGATCAATATGTTTTGCTGACAGGAATCCGAAGCCTACTACGACGACCCTGGGAGGTGCAGATCCAGCATGTCTATCGTGATGGTAACCAGAGTGCTGATAGTTTAGCTGCCAATGCAGCATTTGCGAGTCCTGGCTTTCATTTCCTTTCGGAGCCCCCGACTTTCGTCTGGGCCCACATGTATCGTGATTATCACGCCTCTTTGTCTCAGCCGACCCTGTCTTAGTTAGGTGGGTCGTTTTTGCTTTATTTCCTTTCCTTTGTATGCAAAAAAAAAAAAAAAGTCTAACTGCTTTTGAGTATAAGAAGCTACCAAAAGCTTATAAGATAGGAGGGGTGGCTCTCACTTCTCCTCCCAGCTGTTAGTGATTTGTTGGTATGTGCTTTGCTTCAATTTTGACCTTCCTACGGCCATGAATTCATATACTTTTTCCGTAACTCATATCCAAATACCTATAAATATTCAATGCTTAAAAAGAGATTTTGGATGGAGTTTGACGTGCACTACTGAAGAGAGTTCTGGACCCTTTTGTCTGATGATACACTATCAATTAGCTTTCGTGAGAGAAGCTTTAATCTTTCCATAATTTGTTTATCGATCGGTTTCAAATTGAACTTGGTGGAGAAAAGCTAGACCCTTTTCTTGAGATTCACTAAAGGAACAAGCGAAGCAATTTTCTTGCACTCCATTACGTTCAAGGAGATTTATATGAACAACATTGATGGTTTCTTTTAGCATTCATGAGGAAGGACAGAAAACAAAAGAAGAAGAAGAAGAAGAAGAAGAATAACAGGTTGTTTCCGAATCATGGTTCCTTTATTGTTGGAGGTGGGGTGGTACGGGAATTAATTGAAAAGGCAACTTGAGTAGTGGAGAGAAGCAACTAGAATACAACGTCACCTTTTCAGAGATTGTATAATTGTCTAACTCTTATTTAAAGACTCATTGAAAGAGAAGTGAGGATGATAAAAACGAAGAGTAAAATGTCATGACAGTAACTTTAACTATTTTTATTGATGCTTTAATTTTAAGTAAAAATGTTTCTGTATGGGATTTATGATAATGCTCATTACTAAATAATTCATCTTTCTTTTAAAAAAATTATCATGGTCAATTATTAATAGATATCTAAATTCTAAGAGAAAAATAAGAAATAATAAAATATTTTTAAAAAGTTTCCGTGACCTTATGATCATTTACAACCCTCCAAGTAAAAATTGACCTAATTAACTGTAATTCTTAAATCTAAATTTTATCCCAAAAGGAAGGTGAAAAAGTTTGAGATTCTCAAGTTCATTAATTTTATCTGAAAAGGATGTATCATCTAGACCAGAAAAAGTAGAGATTACAACACGTTTGAATGTAAAGCAAACTTTTTAGTTTTATTATGACAAATATTCTTAGTTGGTTGAAGGAAGCAGAATTCTCTTAGTAGCAGCTACCTCATAGCTTTTTACTGTTCTCTTTGATGATATTTTGGAAAGCTGCAAGTCAGCAGCGATCTTACGCTAACCGACAACTGTTCCCCACTTTGTGTTGAATAATGAAATTATTTCTTGTCTTCTAAAAATTTTAATTAATGATTAAGATATGAATTTAATAAAATAATAATTAAAATTAATTCTTTACCAATGATCTCCTGATGCAGATGTTTCTGTATCCTGACAGGTGGAACATTTCTAAAAACGGTAAAGAGTAGAGCTTCATGATTTACTCTGTTTCACACACATGCTTCATGATTTACTCATATATTATCCTAGTTTTATTTTACATGAGAGAGTGATTAACACGCGGTCAGACTTTAAATTGTGATAAATGAGGCCTTAAAGTAAACTTGAAATCCTTATTTATTGTACCAAATAAAACAATTATTTTATGTAACAAATCAATTTTTATCGAAACAATTATGGCGGCTCTGGTATTCTCAGCTCCACGTAGTAAGAAAATTTATACGCAACTAAAAAATATTAATGAGTTAGGGTTAGGATTGAGTTCATTTTTTTAATTTAAAATTTGATTGTCGTTTTTATTAATAATTAAATAAAATGTCGTTGTTATAATTTAAATATTTGGTTTAATAAATTCAAATTTGAGTATTAGACTGACCTAATTGCCAGCCCAAGGGCCGACGAAATTGTAATAGATGTAAGTTCTCTGAATTACGTCGTTCTCTGTTTAAATCGGACAATACTCCTGAAGACTATCATCATTATGAACTATTAATATTAAAATACTTGCTGAAATGGGTACTTTTCACGAAAGCAGCGAAGAAATATGAAACTCAAGGAGTAAACCATGAAAAAGAAGAGAGAAGGGAAAGGGGAATAAGAAAGGAACATGATTTTTTTTGGGTCTAATTTTATAATATTTTATTCTATTTTATAAAAGATCTGAACTCGTAAAAAGAGGCCGGGTAATTGATTACTCAGTAGAAACGCGTGCGAGGGAAAGAGAAAGGAGTTTGAAAACTGAAAAGGCAGTGGTGGGTAAAGTCGTTAGGACTGGGACTGTAGAGGGTCAGTAAGTCAGAGCAGAAAAGTGACTCTCGATAAACGCGTTGAGTTGAGTTGAAGTCATATTATCATCATCATTCACTTTTTTTTTTTCAGAAACGTTAAAAAATAAAAAGTTGATGGAATCCATCTACTTTTCGTCAGTTTACGTTGTCCCTCAAAAGTTCAAAACTAACACAACCCGGCCCGGAACTCCTACTAATTAGTATGAAAATAATCTGAGAGGTTTTTTAATCCCATTCTAATTTGCTAGAGCTTGTCATTAGGTCAAAATTAGTTATAAATAGTCATCCAAGTCTGAAGAATTAGTTTAGTTGGTCCATCATATATAATGTATTAACTAATAAAAAATCATCAACATATATAATAACCTGCCGATGTATCCCTCCACTCGGTGCCTAAGATTTGAGTTTTATGTGTAGAGACTTCATTTCCTTGTGTCTTAATGAAACCCAAATTTCACGCATGCAATTATATGATTCTTTTCATTAATTATAATTTTCTCCAATAAATTATAAAAAAAAGAAAATGGAAACCCGTGCATCCCTTTTAGCCGACTTGAGGACGGTCCGTGATGCACCCATAACCCAATTCAATATTATTAGTGGCAAGAGGAATTGATAATTGTTATCAATTTTATATCTATTAATATAAAAACAATCTACTGTTTTTCTTCTAACAGATCAGAGTAGTTAACATGAATTAAAGATTGGTGGGGATTTGAGGCGACCTCAAAATCAATCAAATGAAAATAAATGGTTGTCAAAATCGTTAAGACATTAGAGAATCATCTAACCAAATTTGCTTCTATTTAAACACTATTACAGGGCCTCTCTGTCTTAGAGCAAAGTTTCCTTCTCTTCATGCTATTAAGTGATACATCGTCCCCCAACCATTGTGTAGGCGGTAGGCCTAATAAATACAATTTAATTCCACCATTCATCAAGCAAATACAATTTAATTCCACCAATCATCAAACGTCACACCATTTTCTTGTAGTCATTTAACAAGCTTTGGTTCGTCGATTACTATCCTGTCATGCCTATATTTAGAAACTTCTTCGAACAAGTGGAGCATGCGTGCTTGAGTCTCACCTTTTCTTCTTTTTTTCCCTTCCCATGTCAATTTTGTTCATCACCAAATTTTCTTCAATATAATCAAATAATTAAGACAAACCCTTTGTGCTATTAATATTAGTTGTCAAATTTTAAAATATTATAGTTTGCATATTACAATTCTATTGTCATTAATAACAAATATTATAACATAAGGTTGATCACAAAATGATATTTTTATAAAATTTTAAGTGTCATCTTTAATTTGTTAAAGTCACCTACAAAGATTTAAGCAGTATTTAATAATAAAATGTAAAATCTAACAACTGAAGAAAGCAAAAAAGGTGAAGGTGTCCAATGTTTCCCAACAGGAAATGGCTTGTTTCGAGAGAAGCAACTGAAGTCTTACAGTGGTTACCTGACCTCTATTGATTCGAATCGGAGAATATTTTGACAATGATTCCGAATAGCTTTTCTTGTGTTGATGTTGGAATTTGGAAATAGTGGCATTTCGTTCGGATAGTCTAAGCATTCACAATCTGCTTTTACCTGAAGGAAAATTTTCAATCAAGCATCTCATCATCGTGGTACTCGACAGAAAATGAACTGAATCGGCTTGATTAGAATAATCCCCAGAGTAGTAAAAGCAAGTGCAATTGGGATATGTATATTTTATTATTACAAGGTCAGGAGGGACGCGTGGACTTAGAGATTGCGTTGTGTGTGAATGGTAAAAAAAAAAACTTAATTTCCACGCGCGTTTTTCGCAATCTCACTTATGTGGGGTTGTTGAGATTCGGTTATTCCGGAGCGTGTCACAGCGAGTTTCAAAGTGGGGTTGAGCCAGGTTTTCTCTTTTTTTAATTTGTTTGGGAAGTTCATCTTAAGATGCTACGCGGCCAGAGACGAAGAAAAGCTGAAAACCATTCCAATAATCCAAATCTTATGAAAAGATGGCAACTTTCACTCCATTTTATCTGTCTCGTCTCACGATGAAATATGAATAGAGACAAGAGAGGATTTTTAAAGCAAAGTGTACTGTAGAGCAAGAATAAAGTACAATAATGAATTAAAATACACAAAAAGCACATCAGATTCCAGAAATCCTTGCAAAGTTCATAGTACTTTTTGTTAGTTTTTACTCCAGAAATTCTTTCTCCTGTCTTTCTTTACCATATGCTTACCCTTTTCTTCTTTGGTCACCAGTACCCCATTTTTACCTCACCTTTTGTTTGTTTCTTTGTACTAGATGGTAGAAAACATTGAGACCGACTCAGGTTTCAACTATTCCTTTTCTTTTGTGACAAAGCTTTAATGGTTTGGCATTTTTAACCATTTTGGTTGTTGGGTTATTTTGGTTATTGAATGAGAGAGGGAGAGGAAAAAAGGCGGAGAAAAGAACGGGACAGTTCTTATGAATGAGGGGATCTGATATTTCCTTTTCGTGTTGAATTCTTGTATAGTATTCAGCTTTCTTGTGTGTGACACATGTACACACTGTCCAAAGGAGAGCTTGGAGATAAGCAAAGGAAGACGGCGAGAAAGAAAAGAGTTTGACATAAAATAGATAGATAAATCCCGATACAGAGAAGAAGAAAGGTTTGAGAGACTTAAAAAGCTAAATTCTGCTAGTTCTCTTGATGCTTTGTTTTGCCTGATTGATTTCATTCCGGTACTCACGCACTCTTGGCCGAGTTTCTCTCTTCTGAGCCCCACTCCCCTGATGAATTGCCAATTTGTCCACCTTTACCACCAACCATAACCAACCCAATCTGTTGAAACCTTTTATTCTCTTGAAAGCAAACGACTAAAGATCGCAACTTTATCGTTGGAAATGAGAGCCGGTCTCAGCACGATCCAGCAGACCTTAACCCCAGAAGCCTCAAACGTACTGAACCAATCAATCGCTGAAGCGAGTCGACGTAATCACGGTCAGACGACACCACTCCATGTGGCAGCGACGCTCTTGGCCTCGCCGTCGGGATTTCTCCGGCAAGCTTGCATCAAATCTCATCCCAATTCCTCACACCCTCTTCAGTGCAGAGCTCTCGAGCTCTGCTTCAGCGTCGCTCTTGAACGACTCCCAACTGCACAGATTCCAGATAACGACCCACCAATCTCTAATGCATTAATGGCCGCTTTGAAGCGAGCTCAGGCTCATCAACGCCGAGGATGCCCTGAACAGCAACAACAGCCTCTATTAGCAGTTAAAGTAGAGCTTGAGCAGGTTATTGTATCGATACTTGATGACCCGGGAGTGAGTAGAGTTATGAGAGAAGCTAGTTTCTCGAGTCCTGCTGTTAAGGCCACAATTGAGCGATCTCTGAATTCTTCTTCGAATTCCGGTTCTTCTACAACTAATCAAAGCACAATTGGATTGGGATTTCGCACACCTGTAACTGTTTCCGTGCCTGCACCAACAGCAAATCGGAACTTGTATGTGAACCCGAGATTGCAACAAGCGAGTGCAGCACAATCTGGTGGGCAGCAGAGGAATGATGAGGTGAAGCGTGTTTTTGATATACTGTTGAGGATCAAGAAGAGAAATCCTGTTTTGGTTGGGGAATCAGAGCCGGAGATGGTCGTTAAGGAGGTTTTGAAGAGCATTGAGGGTAAAGAAACAGTTGAGGGCGTACTAAAGAACGTTCAAGCGCTTCATTTGGAAAAAGAGTTTGTAGATAAACCCCAAATGCCCTCCAAGATTGTGGAATTGGGGAGTTTGATTGAGGCTCGGATGGGAAATATGGATTGTGGAGGTGTGATTCTTGATTTGGGTGATTTGAAATGGCTTGTTGAACAGCCAGTGAATTTTCCAGGTGGTGTTGCTGGTGGGATTCAACGGCAGAGACAACAGCTTAGGTCGGATGTGAGCCGGACTGCTGTGGCGGAGATGGGGAAGCTTTTGACGAGGTTTGGAGAAGCTCATGATGGTGGAAGGGTTTGGCTGATAGCAAATGCTACATGTGAGACGTATTTGAGGTGCCAAGTTTACCATCCTTCTATGGAAAAGGATTGGGATTTGCAGGTTGTGCCCATTGCTGCTAGAGCACCTCTCCCAGGGATTTTTCCAAGGTGTGTTATTCTTTTTAATTATTGGTTTATGCATTTCGTTCTGAACTATTAAACTAAACTTTGTCTTTTATATGTGAAGAAGTTATTTGGAAAAGTTAAACATATTCCCAATCTATCTTCCAGAGCTCTGGAACTTGAAAATTTTGATGCTTTAGGACCATTCTGATGTCTTAAATGCACAGCTACCTAGGAATCAAAAGCTCTCGGTCTCACTTGATTTTTAACCGAGTGTATGATAGATATTACAGTTCTGTTGGAGGTCTGCTTTATGTCTGTAGTTTTGGAATTTCGCATGATTCCTTTGCTTTGCATTTGCTGCTACCCAGGCTCGGCACAAACGGGATTCTTAGCAGTTCTGTTGAGTCTTTGTCGCCGGTGATTACCAATCTAGCTAGGCGTCATTCCGAGAACTTGGATCCTGCTTTAAGACTTGGTTCTTGCCCTCAATGCATGCAGAATTATGAGCAAGAGCTAGCAAAAATTTTACCTAAGGACTTGGAGAAAACTTCTGAATCAAAAACAGTAACAGCTCTGCCACTCTGGTTGAAAAATGCCAAGTTTCAAGAGGGTGATGTTAAGACCCAATATCAGACTCTCGTAAGCAAGAATACAACTTTATATTTCCATGATGAACAATCTTTTCAACTTCTCGTTCTCTGAAATAAGTGTTGTATGTTTTCATTCAGGAGCTGATTCGTGATGTGAATTTGTGGCAGAATAAGAATCAAGACATGATTTTGAAGCACAAGAGCTTAGAATTACAAAAAAAATGGCAAGAAACATGCTTGCGCATTCATCCTGGTCATCATCAGCCTACTGTTGGCTCGGAGAGAACTGGCCAACCAGTTCTTGCAATGACAAGCATGTGCAATCTAACCTGTGTCCCCCAACAACATTTCCAGGCCAATTTAAGTTTAAATAGAAACCTTGTTGCGTCTTTGCAATTAAACCCGAATCTGCTGTCCAGCCACCCACCTGGA
Source organism: Erythroxylum areolatum (assembly GCA_024520975.1). Classification (NCBI taxonomy): domain Eukaryota; kingdom Viridiplantae; phylum Streptophyta; class Magnoliopsida; order Malpighiales; family Erythroxylaceae; genus Erythroxylum; species Erythroxylum areolatum. The sequence continues at coordinate 29,123,468 of JANIJH010000224.1, forward strand.
CGGGCATCTACTCCACCTGGAAGTCCTGTCAGGACAGATCTTGTTCTTGGGCGGCCTAAGGTGACTGGTGCCACTCCAGAGAAAATCCATGGGGAGCGCACTAAAGACTTTTTGGGTTGCGTTAACTCCGAACCACAAAATAATTTGAACGAATTACAGAGTGACAAACTAGTAAGCTCAGTAAAAGTTGACTCGTACAAGAAGCTACTGAAAGGTCTTATGGATAAGGTATGGTGGCAGGGAGAAGCAGCATCTACGTTGGCTGCAACTGTGACACAATGCAAATTGGGAAATGGAAAACGGCGGGGTGCTGGATCAAGGGGTGACATTTGGCTACTGTTCACAGGTCCAGACAGGTTTGGCAAGAAGAAGATGGCATCGGCTCTTTCAGAACTAGTATGTGGTGCCAATCCAATAGTGATTTCTCTTGGATCAAGGCGGGAGGATGGAGAATCTGATGTAAACTTTCGTGGTAAAACAGTACTGGATCGCATAGCAGAGACTGTTAGGAGGAATCCTTCCTCGGTGATCATGATAGAGGACATTAATGAAGTGGATGTACTTCTTCGAGGAAATATAAAGCGGGCAATGGAAAGAGGTCGACTTGCAGATTCCCATGGCCGTGAAATCAGTCTTGGGAATGTTGTTTTTATTCTAACTGCAAATTGGTTGCCAGATAATCTAAAATTCTTATCAAATGGTGCATCACTCGATGAACGGAAGCTTGCTAGTTTGGTAAGTGGCGGTTGGCAACTAAGTCTTTCCGTTTCTGAGAAAACAGGAAAACGCCGAGCCAATTGGTTGCATGAAGAGAAGTCTGCAAAGCCAAGGAAGGACGCAGGGTCAGGGCTGTCATTTGATCTAAACGAAGCCGCTGACGTTGAAGAAGATAAAGCGGACGGTTCTCGGAATTCAAGTGATCTTACATTTGATCACGAAGATGAGCATGTTCTTAATAACAGACTCCTCACTCCAGCAATTTCAACAGCGTCTCGTGAGCTGCTCAATTTTGTAGATGACGAAATTATCTTCAAATCATTGGATTTTGGGCTTTTTAAAAATGATATCACGAAATGTATCACCAAAAGGTTCTCCACCATCATCAGTGAAGGGATTCCAATCGAAATACAAGAAGAGGCGATGCAGAAAATTATAGGTGGCTTATGGTCAGGCCCAACAGGTTTAGAAGAATGGACAGAGAAGGAACTGGTACCAGGCTTTCAGCAGCTCAAATTACGGTTACCCATATCCCACCGGGAGTCCATGGTTGTTCGACTTGGCCTAGAGAGTAATTCGAATAGCCAAAGCGATGGAGATTCACTGTCAAGTAGTATCAACGTAGTGGTTAATGGGTTGTAAGTATTTCTAATGGAAAATTCTGCAGGAAATGATCTTTGGAGGTTCACTTGGTGATTTGGATGGAGATGTAAATGATACCAGATCACCTTTCCTATTATTTTATTCTTATTCTATTATATAAAAATTTATCCATTTATTTACAACAGCTGAGATGAGATGAAACCAGAGAAATAAGGCTGTGGAACAGAATATTTGTTCCAAATGTAAATATGTTAAAGACTACATTTGAAAAGGAAACAGGAGGAGGAGGACAGTTAAAAGAGTAATAGAAGCGGCGTTGGTCGATTAGCGAACTTGTTTCTTTATTTTTTTTGGCCTTTTTGTACGGGCGTCCCGGTAGACTTTTCTTCATTGCTTAATATTTTTTAGATTTGCTATTAAATAAGAATTTAATCATTTAATAAAAGATGGAATTCTCTTAAAATATCTTATGGGTAACAGTGAAGCTTCGCTGCAAGTAGATGCTAGGGAGCATGTGACATGACTGACATACGGATAAAGTTTACGCGTGTGACTGTGAGGTTATGAACCCTTGGACGTAAAATCTATGAAGTTCTGCAACAAGGGAATGGAAAGAACCCGTGAGTGCCGGGGTGGAGTGGCTAGCGCTCCTCTTCCCTTAACTAAGGTCTCGGTTTTGAGTCTTAGATATGAAGTTGCATTTGTGAGGGAAAGTTTTGTCGCTTATATAGTCCTACTCGGTTCGAATTTAGATTAGTCGGCTGTCTATATAGCGTTCGATATCGGATGATTTAAAAAAAAAAAAAAACAAGGGAATGGAAAGAGTCGGGATTCTCAAGCTGGGTTGGTAGACACCAAAAGATATGACTTTTAGGTGATGGTCTCGTATTGTCCTTTTCTCTTTTGTCACCTAATTTTCAGATATTACAGCCTCGTTCATATTGTTTTCCAAGTGCATGCGGAATATACATGTACGTCTCTGAATCACATACACGTTTGGATGGTTCTTCACTCCCATTCAAAAAGCTATCAGGACAGGAGTTCCATGAAATTCCAAGTCCGCATAATTAATGCATGTGTGCATGTAACGTAATAACCTGAACTGTCTCCTAACTCCTGCAAAATGGTTCTCAAGAGTCTTAACATCAGGAAAGTGACGATTGATAGAAAAGCCAAAAGAAGCTTGTAAGGCGGTGACCTCGATCAAATCATTGAGGGTTACATTTGTCAATAATGCTAGATTCAGGCCCTTCTCTCTTATCAAGACTTTTTTTCATTTTTCTATTCTATATTTATAATAACTTTGTAGACTTATTTCAAGTTGGATTAACTATGACTGGTTTATTGAACTGATCCTCGTTGGAACGCTTTTATACCTTTGTTTATGGCTTTTTGTAGTTGCCTTCTCTAGCACTGCTTTCTTTCTTAACCTATACTTCTTTAGCAATACAAGTAATTACTAACCAAGAAGCAAAAAGACTATGAGATTAAGAAAGGTGAAAAACATTCACATAAAGAAGTAACGATAGAGAGACTAATTACGCTGTACATCTCATAAAAATTTGATATATCACACATTGTTTTATGAACGGTTTTATCTATTAAACTAAGGATGGACTCGGAATATTTAATTCATAATATTCTCTTGTCAATTAATGAAATGGTGATAATATAACGTTGCTCTATCAAAACTTGGCTTTTGACCTGCTAAATTTGAAAGAAAATGGTATTCCCCACCTCAATTAACTACAAGAAGGAAGAGAAAATTAAAGCTTTTTTTTAGTTTATTGGTAGTCTGATGTTTTTTTTAAAAAAAATGTTCATGAGGTGGACTCCTTGATTTGCAATTTGATAGTGTAATAGGTGAGCCAGGAAAATGTCATTTTCTACATAATCCATAGTGGAAGTGCAAATATTCGCCTATGAATGAAAAGAAAAGACAAGAACAGAAGTTGGATTAACTCGTGAGCAATATCGTACGTAATGTCACTAGGTGCCAAATATTAAGAACTATTCACACGTAAGAACGTAAGGAGAAATAGATTGGAGTGGTTGAGCTGTGATTCCGGCGGTCTGAAAATTGAGGAAGGAAATGACTTGTGAAAGAGGACAAAAGAGTACAAACGGGTTTAGGGAGGACAAAAGACACAATTATGTGGTACATCGTCATCATCTTTGAATGAAACACATCTCAACAGTTGTGCCCACAGTCTACAATATATTGCAGGAGAGTTGTTTAATCATGCTCAACGATTTTGTGATGATCATTTCTATATGTTCTTGGATTCCAGCTAAAAAATCGTCAGTTAAGATATACTATGATGAGTCATGATAATTGCAAGTGAATATCAACATTTCTAGTCAGTCTGTTTCTGTAATTTTTTTAAATCATAAATTGTTCTGCGAGTTTGCGTAAAGGCCTCATTTGCAGATTGCCTGAGATGGAGTGAATGAATACTTAAGCCAAAGGTCAACAGACAACAGTGGTTTCTTTTGCTGGATATGGCATATCCATAGTTTGAGGAAAGCTATGGAACTTTACAATTGCATCTTTTGCTATAATTATTTCCCATCAATGTACAAAGTTGTAATGTATTTTAGAGTCCATCAAACTAAAATTGTTTAGAATCCCGGAATTCAGTTGGAGTGAGTGATCATACCATTGATTCATATTGGACTTAAATTAACAAATGAATTTAAAATTTACATCTTACTTTTAATGATATTCATTCGAAATTTTAGTGCCCATAGTATGTATAGTATCATTTTATAGCTCGAAAGGTCTTGAATAAGTACACACAAATAAAACGGACTTCTTACATATTAGTGATTAAAATGACGTTATCACCGATTTTGCAATTGGAATAGACAAGCGTTAGAAATTAATTGTGATCGAATTACAAGCGCAGTAAGAAAATAATATTTTAACATTTTACGTTCGAATTTTAATAATTGAATAATTTGAATAATAAAAAGATGAATCGTAAAATAAGAAAATGTGCTTGATATGTTTTTCCAATTTAAATCCTTTGAAAGCTTTTCAACATATCAACCATGAGTTATTCACTTGTTTAGTCTCTAACGGTATCCACAAAGCACCTTCTCAACTCCTAAGATGAATTAAGCAGAAGAGCTAACTCCCTAATACTTATTGCTATTTATAAAAAGAACATTAGAGTTTTGACATTTTAATTAAAACTAAATACCGTAACTATAATGAAAGTTAAACTCTAATTATAATTAATTTGATTCCTAAAGTTTTTCAAACTTTATAATTAAGTCCAACTTAATTAAAATTAATTTCTCTTTCACAAACTGCTTTTTAATGTGTAACTCATTATATTCATAATATATTAGAAATGCTTATTGTAATACCCGGTATCTAGTTTAACCGGTACACCGAAATAAAATTGATATTTAGACTTATGTCATTAAAACCAGAGCAGTGAATAATAATTTTTAGTGACATCAAATTAATGATGTATGATATTTTTCGGTGGTCACAGGAAGTGGTTCAGACAGACGTTTTTTTTTAAAAAACAGATCAAGAATGGCGTTTTTGTAATTAAGTGGACTTGAGAGGCATATAAAAGGGCCTAAGTTGGAGAATAAGAAAAAACTTGTCTTCTTCCTCCTCCCTCTTTCACGACAGCCACCATGGAAGCTCTCTCCAAGCTTT
>JANIJH010000224.1:29171906-29183673 GCA_024520975.1 Erythroxylum areolatum
AGCGGCCCGGTCCGGTTACCACTGCGTATATTTCAAGTGACAACTGGATGTCCAGCCTCAGTTGCACTTGAGGGGGAGTGTTAGAGTGTCCCATATTGCCTAGACATGAAAATGTTAAAGGATTTATAAGTGGTAAAGGTCAATTATCCAAACAAATTTGGACAATAGTTGACCCAAACCCAATTCTTATAAGTGGACTCTACACTCTGCCCATATTAAAAATTCAATACCCTACAAATCTTTTTTCCCCTTAAGTTCTTGGCACGTAGTTAAATGAGATGATATTCTAGTTAGGTTTTCTGATAAGCATGTGAAATGGTATAGTTGTAGTCGTATATACCCTATTCTGATTGACAAAACTACTCATCATCAGCAGAGAAGTCAGGCTCCTCAGGCTTTTGTAACTTTGGCATCCCCATATCTTTGATCTTTTGAGCTCCTCTTCTTGTGGTCGAAGCAAATCTTGACGCTAGAATTGTCACCCCCAAATTCGCTCTTCTCTGATTTGAAACCTTGTTGTCCCCTTCTTGTTCCCTTTTCTCATCAGCCTCATTGTCATCATAGTTGATGCATTCTGATGTGGTCAGACTATGCTCCATTACTCTTTTTCGGTGCCGACGCCAAGCAGCCTGTATGAAGCATGCTGCCCATGTCCTCCAGTGATGAGAGTGATAGCGGAAAGTATGCTGCAGCTTTTTACTGTGAAGGCGTCTGAATTGGTTTGCAACAAACTTCAGATCTTCTGCTCTCAATGTGAAAGCTTCAACTTCATTCAAGGCTTTGACTGTTCTAGTTGATGAAGGCAAGTTGAGAGAGGATTTTGGATGTAAAGCCCATGATAATAGCTCTTCCCCACAAAAGTCCCCAGGTTTCAATGTAATGGAGTTGAAAAAACCAGTCCGGCCTCCATTTGTAGTACAACTCTCCAATCTGCCTCTGATTATAAAGAGCATTTCGGTTACTGGGTCCCCCTCTCGAACAATATATGTACCTTCGGTGCTTAGAGAAGCTACTAGACGCTCACATATTGCATCAAGTAGCTGATCATCCATTTGAGAAAAGAAGGGGACCTGCATAAGAGGAGAATTAAGAATGTTATCCAAAAATTACACACAAGTGTTATCTCAACCAGAATGGTCGAGAACCTGCTTTTCATATTTAGAACAGCCTGAACAAAGATAGATCAGTTTGATGATAAGATTTGAAGTTGAATCAAAAGGAACTAGTATTCCTGAAACTTGTTCACGCATTCTCAACGATGGTAAACTAGATAGTTAATTATATACTACCGAGTAACCAGTAGCATCTAATTCAAAGGTCAGAATCCAAAAGCTCCATCAAACTGCTTGGATGGGAGCATAAGTCTTAATTACAATGTCAATCATAATTGAACATGAAACCAGTCATGATTGGATACATGAACACAATTTTTCAAAAGACTGCCAATGTATTTTGACAACTAAACAACACATGCAAGATTGTCCACTAGTACAAAACTAAAGGACTTATCCTATTACCCCAAGTTCAATTTAGTTGACTTTATTTGGTGCTCGGTATAGATGGTCGGCATGCATTGATAGAACTCCTTGCTTATCATTGTTATTTATCCTTAATTGATAAGGGTATAGAACTCGTGTAAATTGAAAAAAAAGGAACATGGAATACCTAGTTGCATAAGCTAAAAATCTTCAAGAGCTTCTGATTTCTGAAGCATTAAACAATAGTTAGAAAAATGTTTAAATAGTAGAGATAGAAATGTACACGTCGGACAAGGTCCAAACAAAGGTTGCGTTGGATATCACGACGTAGATCAGCAGGCAACCCACGTAGGATAGATTCCTCATCCACTCCACGAGTAGCAAGCCACTTATATTGAACAAATCGTCGAACTCGTCTTTTGAGATCTTCAGGAAGTTGACGATGTCTCATCCACTCCTCTGTATCTCTTCTCTTAAGTCTCCATTCCTCAAGTCTCATAGTAAGAGATTGAAGGTATGTCTACCAAAACGATTTTATTGTTTTAAAGCATGAAACTTCACACTAACATTTTTATTTTTCAACAGAAATCAAAAGAAAGGACGTAGAAGCCTTTGATTTTCAGCAAAGTATATTGTATAATACCTGCATATTACCAATCAAATGGGCAAAGAGAACCAGACCCAAGATGCAAATGAGAATGGCAAATAATGTCTCCTCAATGTATGTGCTGGTCACCAAAGTCTGCCCATATGAACTGAAAATGAGGCAGCGAAGATAAGAATTGTTAGTGATACTTAGATGTCTCTATAATCTCTATGGCTTTCAAATTTCAGGCACATAGTTAAGTTCTGTCAACTGTCAGCAAATCAAAAGCGGCTATTTTTCACCAATGGCATACATCAGCGTGTTCAAAACCATTTAAAGAATAAGAACATAAAGCAGTATCATAGATAAGCCTCTCAGATCCTAATGAAAAGATTGCAAATATGCTGTCAACAATAATTAAGTTTAAGGTACCAGCTACTCAAATATGCATTCACTAGACCAACTTTTAAGTTCAAAGAGTCTCATCTAATATTATTAGGTTTCTCTGCATTCTGAATTAGTTGGCTAGCATTCAGACTGTGAATTCCTTTTGTTGTTACACCTATGAATTCAGTGAAAGTCCTAAAATGAATTAATAACAACTGTTCTACAACTGACCAAAAGAGATACAGAGCAAATCGCTCACACCATATATTAGTAGCTGCAATTGGCCAAAACATAAAAAGACATGATACTTTCCTGTAAATTTATACCAATTGAAATTGTGCACTCAATTGTTCCATTGGATATTTGTTACATTAGACTCTTCCAAAATGACTCTACAATCAAAGAATCTTGACTGATAGCATATGGTTACAGCAATAATATCTTTGTTAATTGTGTTGCATGCACATAAAACAAAGAAAAGGGCATTGATGGAAATCCCATTGCAAGGGTTGATTATTCCACTGACTGGAAATCAAAGAATACCTTAGTTGCTGCAGACCCCACCACAAGCAATAGAAATACTTCTCTATAAAGTCCGATGAGACGGCATTTTTCATCACTGCAAGTTCAAATATGCCATAGTCGAAATTGATATTGTTATTGGGATTGCAATTGTTGAAAACATTGGTACTGTTTGCCCACATCTTGCGATCACTATGATCAAAAGCATCACAAACTAGATATCTGGGGAGACATCTGACTGGTTCATTCTCATTTTTACATGTTGATTTCCAACAAGACGTATATCTATCAAGTGATAATAGATACCATGCTGCACCTAAAACCTAAAATAAGAGGGGGAAACTTTTAACTTGTTGCACTGGAACAGTATATGGCAAGCAAACGAAAAGCACTAACAAAACATACATGACTAGCCAACATGTAGAGAAGCAAATTATATGCAGCCCCTGCCCAAGCTGTCCTAGTCACCACTCCAGTTGCCTTAACAATTTGACTGCTCAATGGGAAAATCAGATACAATCTAGGGACATATTGGATCAGAACAATCAAAGCAAGAGCATTGTTGTTGTAATCAGTCCGAGCACTTCTTGCTGCTGGTATTATAAACCAGATGACTAACTGGAGAGAATAAGAAAAAACTGTGAGTTCCTTATGAATGGCCAGATCATACAAAGATTCATGTTTAAAAAGACAAAGATTCATGTTTGAAAAAGGGCAGATTTTGGGTTGTAGAACATCATGATGTCAAAGAATCGTACCTGGGGGAGAGGCAGAGTGGCTGTGAGATCAATGAAGAAGTCTGCTTTAAAGTACCTCCTAGCAATCTTCTTTGGGTCCATTACAAGTTCACCCCTCCCAAACACACGGGAACTTGGTACAATATAAGCTGTTCTAAATTTTATGAACACATGTAACAAATAAAAGAAATCTGCAACAGTGCGGAAAAAGGTCAGTACACTTCGCAATGTAAAGTCTGTATCCACACATGAAGAATTTGCATCCCCTCCAACAGTAGTTAAGTAAAAGTAAAGGGGATCAACAAAAAGTCCCATCAAGCAGGTAACAAGGAAGATCCTGTTCCACCGGAGAACAATATCACTTCCTGGATCAAGTATTCTATTTTGCCACGGTGCACTATGCTCCCGAAAAGTCTTTGATTTACCAACTTTGCAAGTTTCAGGAAGCCTATATCTATCACCATCCATCCCATCATCTGCTTTCACCAACGAAGTTGAAATTTTATCTGTGGAAGACGAATTCTTAAGGTGTATTTGGTCATTTTTTCCCCAGGGACTAGTGTTCTGGTGTTTACCGTCAAAGTAGAACCTAACAGATCAAAATACCAACAAATTGTTGATACACTCCTCCTTCCAAGGTAGTCCATAACAATTCCCAACAAGAAGAAATAAGGCAAACAGATACATTGTTTTATGAAAATGAGGGAAAAACATGATGACAGAATTCATAGTTAAGTGCAGGCCCAAAATGGTTTAACAGAAAATTCAAAAAACGTAGCTGTCATGCATATCAAGAGTCCAAGAATTTGGTCATGAATATAATGGCAAGTGTCTATGAAATCCCGAATATTGTATTTGGCAATTAGCAAGGTTTTTAATTAGGTTTGTTATTCTCTTCCAAAAAGAAAAAAGGTTTTTAATTAGGTGATACAATTCCAGCAATATGCTTCTAATCTAAGGAGAAGACGGTCCAGAAACTGTTTTATAAAGTATATTATCCTTCATGGTCCATGTTGTTTCGCTTTTTCCTAGCAGCTAAAATTTGAGACTTCCATTCAGCACCCACTTGCCAAAAAATGTTTGCTTTTACAGATACCAAATTACTAAAAGTTCCAAATTTTCTCACACAACTTCAGATTTGGCAACTAACAGGTCTCGTTACCAGAAAATGACAACATTAAGAAAACCAAGAACACTAAAACTGCAATTTACTCAAACAACTAAACACTTGTTAAACGTCACCATCATCTCAACCAAAAATCATCATCTTCCTTCTCCTTCCAAATAAAATAATTTCCAGACACAAAGAGCTGGACAGGACAGGGTTCAAGTACATGGAAATTCATTAGACCAAGAAAACACATTTGAACGGAAAAAGGCACCACCGCCCCACGCACCACCCCCCATCCCCCACAAAATGAAAAAATAAAAGTTCTGGTCAACTTTCCATTGACATAATACAACGAGCATAAACTTACCTCACAAAATTATCGTTCTTCAATTCCATTACCAAGAAGAAGGTCGAGTAAAAAATCAGATCTTTAGATAAACCCCAGCATACCCAACAGCTTCTTCACAACAAATCCGGGCTATTTTGAACTCCTTAAAAATGGAAATGCAGAAGCAACAGTAAGATGCTGTAGATTGATGTGATTGGTTGATATGGGAACTTGGGGACTTATGTCAAGGTTTTAGTTTGGTTCCTGCAGTTGGGGACACAAAACTCAACTTCAACTAAAAAACATGACAATATAAGTCAAACCTCGACGACATCTGAGAAGGAAGCAGTAAATTTTATTTACGAAAAAAGAGATAAAACAGGAAAAATTACCAATTCACTTGGGAAGTTCTACTTTTGATGTCTGAAAATGGCAATGGATAAGAAGATTCCGATTACAAATGTTTGTCAAGGAAGAATTCGTTTATACACGGTAATGAAGAAATTTTTACTTAGAAGGAAACGTTTAAAGGAAGTAGTAACTGTATTTTTAGTGTTTAGGTCTCATTGAACAACAGATGTCACATTCTTTCCATACTCTTAAATGCTTATCTTCCAATGAAATAGGTGTTAAAAAGTAGTGAACTACCATTCTGTTATGGTTCGGCCGCCAACGTAAGAATATATGTCATGCGCCTTTGGATATTACTAGCAAAGTTTTCTGTTAGGCCACACTGGAAGAACATTGTTAAAATTTTGGCAATATCAGTTACATGAATTACTACTATTAATCATCTGAAAATAATCTCAATTTTATATGCGTATACAGTCAAGCAAGGCAGATCTGATCTATTAGATAAAAACATGAGAAGACTGAAAATAAATCAAATAAAGGGTTTATCAACTATAGCTCCAAGGTTCTCCTTAGTTCACTCAACACGCCAGTTTTCTCAAATGATTTCAATTCATGACCAAAGATTTGAAGATAAAAACACCAAATTGGATCGAATATTATATATCCTTCACGCAACACAACCATACGCGAAACAACAGACATTAATCGGTACATTACACTTGCCAAAGATACTGGGATAGCTTAGATCCAGCAATACTCAAACTGCCAAAACTTGGAATATTTTTACCTTGACGGGTGAGAAAGTTGCTTTGCCCTAAATTCATTCTAGAGCTTTCCTTTTCTATTTTCAATTATTTTTTTTCTTTTAAGTACTACTGGATTACAACTTACAAGCCAGTTCTCCTTCCATTTCGATATTTTCCAGATTTTCTATCACAACCTATGCAGCAATCGCTGTATACAACAAAGAATTCTTCTTTTTCCAACAGTTGCATCAAAGAATTCAAGGTAATCTTGGAACAAAGAATTCTTCTTTTTCCAACAATTGCATCAAAGAATTCAAGGTAATCTTGGAGGATTACAAATCCAGTGTATCCATATGAAATGAGCTATAAGATTATTTGTTATTGATTTAATTTTTTCCTTAATCTAAGAAATTGACTTTTCAAAGAGTTTCACCAACTCCAGGGCGCAGGTGAATTGGTAAAGGGTTCTCCTGGCTTAAGTGAGGTCACGGGTTCAAAACTCTCTCATATATGCAGCCGTTTAAGACTTGAAATCAAAGCTTTACCTCCCACAAGGGACCTACCTAGCTCGAGCAGGGATTAGTCTAGGTGTGGATGGTTTAAAGGTGCCTTCCTATAGTTGGGACTCTCCTAAGACACTTCGTGAGCAATCAAAAAAAAAATTATGTTTGTCTATTACCAAGTTCTCCATTGGCTACTCTGTTCAGTTGTTTACTTACTTAGATTATTTGTCCACGTAGTGGGCTTTTAAACTTGAGGACCTAATAAAGCGTATTAATACATTACTTGAAATACTTTTTAAACTTTATGCAATAATCACATTTTTGACCTACTATCTTCTGCTTTTGAATCTTTTTCTTCTTTGGGAATTATACTAATGGTACTGTACACTATTTATAACTTTACATAACTAAGTACCATATATCTAGGTCGAAGATTAAGATGATATCTACAAATGAATGATGGTCTATTATTACTTAGAAATGATGTACTAGTCAATGAATCTATTATGGTCTAGTTGAATTCAACTAGGTTCCATTGTAATGTGCATGCTGGTTAGAAATGGTTTTCCAATTCTTTGCACACTACTTATGTGTTTATAATATGATTAGTTGGCATTATTTTCTTATTCTTTTATACCATAATGATGATAAACAATTAGTCATATCATCCACCAATATCAATCAATGTAAACTATTAAAGAAACTCATACAACATTTGCATAATTACATAAGTTGAATTTGCATATATTTGGTATTACAATTATATGATGTGAAATTAGTTTTTGTTGTAGGATTTGTTTGAGGAATGGCAAGTACTTCAAATATGAGAATTAGTTTTGAGTGCTCCTACAGAGGATGCTTCAAATTTAAACTAGAAATGGTATGTGAAGGTGGAAGGAAAGATTACTTTGGTTATAAGGTAGATGAGATTACATTTGATGATTTTACACTTAATACTAAGAGGCTAGGGTATGTAGAAGCATGAGATTTTACCTATAAATTCTCACATGAGTCCTTTGAAGATGGTTTAAGGCCACCACCTAGTGATAATGATATAAGGAGATTGATAAATGCAATTCAAGTGAGAAAAATGAAGATAGTCAAGGTGTTTATGGATAGGGAAAAGCACCCCAAGTTAAGCAAACTTATCGACCCTGAGGTTGATATTCCAATTGAGGTAATTCTTGATGATGATAAGGATGCATGTTTACCAACACGTACATATACATTGATTCTACCACCCACAGATGCACTCTTAATTCCACCCATCTAGTAGCCTCTAAAGTTTTTCTTTTTCTAAAAAAGGAAAATGAATGAATTAATAAATAGTGGAAATTACATCCCCAAAGGGATGTTCATGAGATAAAACCTCAACAACAGAGATAGCACATTGAAAATACCCACAAAATTATATTTTGTAAGTAGTACATGGATTAGTGATTCAAAGAAAGGAGTAAAGAGGGACTATAATCAGTTACAAGGTTCCTCAATAAAATAATTTCTTGAATCTCATTGATAACCTCATTGATAAGTGCATCCATGGTTTTGTGTTTGGATTCAAACCTTCTTACATTCCTTTCTTTCCAAATTGTTTGCGCACATAGTCCTATAGCCAGTAAGTAAACAATTATGTCAGTCTTTCGAAAAGCTTGAGTAGCTAGCCAATGAATAATGATGGGGATAGAATTATCAGAACCAGTCCATAACATTTTAGTTTCACCTGTGCCCAAATGCATATTGATTGAACCCAAGTTTCCTATATCAATTGGTGACAATTTCATGGTTTTTATTATACTTCTTGGCTCTTATTTTCGAATTTTGTGCTTAATTTAACTCTTGAGTGCTTGTCTTGAATTAATATAGTTTAAGGGTAAAATTGTCACAAATAATTAGTAATTGCACTAAATTGATTTTTTAGAACAATTAATACTACAAACTACTATTTTCCATTGTAGGAGATTTAAGAAGTAGAGCCAAGGAGTGAAGACCAAGAGCACAAGTCAACAAGCCAACGAGGGGCAACAGGCAAGTTTGTCGCGACGACGTTGATGTTTCGCGGCGAAATCAGAAGATCTTTTGAAGAATCCTTTCGGGAAAAGTTTGTCATGGGAAAGATAATGTTTGCACCACAACGAAAGCTAAAATTACTAAAGAAATCTTTCCGGAAAAGTTCATCGCGGAGAACTCATCCTCTCGCTGCGACGAAACCTTCGAATTGGCACAAACTCGGACCATTTTCAAGAAATTAACTGACTGTGCAACCCGATCCATCAACCCGTTTTATGGGAAAAAAAACTTATTTTAGGCTAACTTACAAAAGGAGACACAGCTGACATCACACATATCATTCCCTCTTCACACAACACACCATCGTCTTCTCTCATCCACAACATGTTCTTCCATTTTCACCGTTGACTGCTACCATAGGTGTCTCCATTGCTTCCTGGTTGTGAAGTCTCTTAGAGCTATGCATAGCTAGGCACCTCTCTCCTCTTGAAGATGTAGCAATGGCTGGAGTTCAATGGGCTTAAAAGGGGAGTAGCTAAATCCATGTTTAGCTATGATTTGTGAACTCCTAGGTTTAGGATTTGTAATTTGTAGTTGAACATTCTTGATTAGAGTTTAATCAAGTGTTGGATATTCAATGTGTGGTTTGGATTTGTTGATGTAGAACTTTGAGCTTAAATATATGAAGTCTCATATATGTCTATTTATGATCTTGTTGAATCTCTTTTATCTTGCATAGTTGTGTTTGATATTGAGTTGAATTGAGATCCCAAAGTGACTTATTGCATTGACTTACCCACTACACACACTAAGAGCATTTAACAAGGACTTAAGAAATGGAGTTCATTGATTAAGATCTTAGACTTAAAGAGTTCTTTAAGGTTTACCCATTTGAAACTGAGTGATTTCTAATCCCATCAAAAATTGATTTCGAGCTATGATAGCCAAAGCTCATTTTCAAGAGGATACTATCCATATTTGATCATTTGTCTTTATCTTTTCATTTTCTATTCCCAAAAATCCAAAAATACATTTTACACATTTTTCTTACAATTCCATTTAATACAGTTAAGGTTTCCAAAGATCAAAACCCCCTCTTTACTAAATTAGCTTGCATTTCGTGACATATAGGTTAGCTTAAGTCCATTCGTTCAGGTTCCGATTGAGTGAGACAACCCGAGGTTGCATCCTCTATTGCAATCCTTAGATTATATTTTCTTGATTTGACCTCTAAAGGTACGAACTAAGGTCCGAATCATATATCGAAACTGAACACATGAAGAATAGATTATATTTAGTTTCATCATATGTAGAATAGAGCACAAATTCTACTTATGTCAAGGCAAGAAAGTCTATCTGTGGTATTAAGTTGATTTCTGATAATAAGTCACAAGAGAAATGATACCTTAGGGGAAGAACTTTATGCCTAATGATTCTACCCCAACCAACTTTTGGATTCCTCAATCTAAGCATATCCATAGTAGTCTTATTTGATAGTTTGAAAGTTAGAAGATTCTTCTAATAAAATGTATCCTCTCAGGATGAATTTGGAGAATATTGTGATTGTAGTAGACTAAGCTGAGCAGGAAACCTCCAGGAGTTACCATCAATGAATATACTAAGCTTAGTATGTCAAGGGAAGAGAGGGATCATTAATGGGATTAGATGGTGGATAAGAGGGCCTTGACCTGACCAATTGTTAAACTATAAGGTGATACGTAACCTATTGCCAACTTTGATTTGATATCATCTAAACTAAGTTCCTGAAATGCAATAACTAGTTTAAGAAGTAAGAGTTAGAAGGACTCTTACTCATCTCCTAAGTGCATCTACCTTTAAGAAAGTAAGAATAAATCCACCTAATCTATAGAGATTTTTTGTCTTCTAATATCTACCATAATCTCTTAAGGATGAGGGATTGATTAGAGAGTTTAACTAAGCTAATGTTAAGCCCCCCTTCATCCTTGGGATAACATATATTTGTCTACTTATCCTTGGTTGTCCCTTTATTTCAATTCAAATGACTCTATAGGAAATTCTTAAATAATTTTTCCACAATCTTGATTACACCTTTGGATAAGAAGATATGTGAACTCCAATAGATGTGTTATGAATTAAACATTGATTTAATAAGTTGCATCTTCCCCGTATAGGATAAGAAATTGTTCACCCATGAATTAATCTGTTTCTATATTCTTTCTATGAGTGGAATGCATTCAAGGTAGTTTAATCTCCTGGTGGAAATTGGAAGACCTAAATAAAGCAACAGTGGAGTCTTACATATGCATAAAGGAAACAATTCATGATTTAATAGAGAAAGCAACTTTAGAGATGATAAACTGACTTTTATTGAAATTGATCTGTAATGTAGATAAATTTTTGAATCTTTCCATAACTTTTTAAAGGTTTGTGTTAAATCAAGCTTAGCACTATAAAAAAACATGATCATCTGCAAAAGATAGATTGGTTAGTCCAATTTCTTACTTCTTGCTTAGAATTTGAATTTGGGATTAGTTGCCACTTCAAGCTTGATGATGAAATTCAAAATTTCCATAAAAAGCATGAACAAGTAAGAGGAGAGAGGGTCTCCTTACCTAATTCCTTTAGTTGTCGATAAGGAAGAAGATGGGCTACCATTGATTAATACTAAAAAGCTAGCAATTGAAATGCATTTTTCTAGCCATTTAATGAATATTGTTGGAAATTCATAGGCCTCCAATACCTTCCACAGAAAACTCCAACTCACACTTTCAAAAGCCTTAAAGAAATAAAATTTGATAGTACAATTAGCAAATGCATTAGATTTTGAATAGCCCTTTAACAATTCTTGAACAATGAGAATATTGTCACCAATTTGTCTATTACATATAAAGGCACTTTGGTTGTCACTAATAAGAGGAATAAGTACATTTTTCAATCGAGTAGCAAGAATCTTGGATATGATTTTGCATAGAAAATCGGTGTAATTAATGGGCCTAATGAAATATCCCATATTAGGGACTAGAACC
>JANIJH010000224.1:29259981-29271744 GCA_024520975.1 Erythroxylum areolatum
ACTTACCGACGGTATTTTTTAACTTCAATCCAACAATTTAAAATTATCAACTTCAAAAATTCCATTCCAAAACAATTCCAAACTGACCAGTATATGGTAAATATTATAGAGAGAGGGGGAGGGAGGGGGAGAGAGAGAGGTAGGAGACTGATTTTTTAAAAAATTTGAAAAATTTGCTAATAAGTTCCTATGTTTTTTAAAAATTTTGATACTGGGCAGTATATGGTCAATATTATAGATACTGACCAGTATTGGTCGAAACTAACTAGTACCGACCGGTATTTACACCCAATACATTAACATTTCTATTTCATACCGTTCTCTAACTGGTACGATATGTATCGTCGGGTACCGGCTAATACGGAACAAAATTTATAAGATTGATTAAAATTATAATAATATCGTAACTTTATTAATTATATTATATTTGTTGGAATTTTATATCATAAGTACTAAATTTTCATTTGACGCACCAAGATATATTTGAAAGTATTTGGGTTTTATGTAAGGAGTTAACCTTCAGCTCAAGGGAGCTTAATGAAGCTCATGTACGCTATAAGTGGTTTGACATGACTTTCTCTTAGTTCAAATGTCTAAAGCTAGCTTAAGGTGAGCTCGTTGGAGTTCATTAAAACTAGTTAATAGCTAGAAAGTTGGGATAAGCTCAATTGAACTTAATTGAGATTAACCCAGGTCATCTTTGGTTATTGGGAATTGAAGTTAGCTATAAAAGTGTTCACACTAGTTAAGCTAGAAGAGCCAATTAAGGAGCATAAGTTGGAGTTGAAACCCAAAGCTTAATAGGCAAAATTAATGGTGCTAGATGAAGGAAACTAGTGTGCTTGAGTGCATAATGGATACTAGGGTATACCTGAGCTGTAGCATGTCATAATGCATCTTCCCATACATGCACTTAGAGTGCAAGTTCATTATCTCCATATGGATATGAATTCGACCAAGGGGTTGAATTTGATCAGTGAGAAAGATTCATTATGTACCTTGCCTTATAATGAACATACATGACACTCTTTCACCAAGGTATATGTACTTTGGATGAAAGGATGTGTTGTTTTGGCCAATAGTTGTGACCATTTGTCCAAAAAGGGGTTTATGTACAAGAATGAATGGTCATGAGTGTATCATCATGACTTTAAGTGAAGATACATGACTCTTTGCCAAAGGATGTGTCCCTTGGCCAAGAGTCATGATGTTTTGCCAAGAGATATAACTCTTGGAAGAGTCATGACTCTTTGCCAAAGGATGTATCCCTTGGCTAAAAGTCATGATGCTTCGCCAAGAGACTTAACTCTTGGAAGAGTCATTACTCTTTGTTAAAGGATGTGTCCCTTGACCAAGAGTCATGATGTTTCGTCAAGAGATATAACTCTTGAAAGAGTCATGACTCTTTGTCAAAGGATGTGTCCCTTGGCCAAGAGTCATGATGTTTCGTCAAAAGACATAACTCTTGGAAGAACCATAACTCTTCAAAGAAACCTTTTGGTGGCTTATAAAAGGGAATTTCGTAGTTCCTTTGATAGAGTTTTTTTTCTTTGTTCGAATACTACACTCTTCTCCCATCTTTGAGCTAAAAACACTCCCTTCTTTCAAGTCTTCATGCGTTGAAACACTCTCCCATAAAATAGTTGTTAAACTTATTAAGAGTATTGTGGGTGAACCATAAGGATTGCTACTTTCACAAGTTAGCAACTCTTCTGACCTTAATGTTTTGTGCCGAGATCGTTTTACTCCATTCATTCCAACCACGATGAGTTGGAGAAGAAGGAGAAGTCGTAGTAGATCTCCATAAGGGAGGCAAACCATGAAGCATACAAGGAGTTATTCCGCTGTGTTTCAAGTTAATATATCATCCTACCCTTCTTAGGGGCATGCGTAGGATCTTGTATGCTTATGAAATCATGAGATTCTTGTATGAGTTATAATCTAAAAATCAACAAATGGTGTCAGAGCTTGGTTGAAAGCATGATTTGAAATGGTTTTATGATCATAAAATTGACATTCTAATATGTTGGTATATTTTTTTAATGCAATCTTGATAATGGAATATGAACGTATATGTATAGGTTGTCATATATTTTATGAATGATAATTGCTATGCTAATTTAAATGGCAAGTGAACGTATTCATTGATATATATTCTATATGTGTTAGTTTCCATGCTAAATTGAAGGCTTTATTACGAACATGTTTTGTGAAACAATGAAAGCATGGTGAAATATTTCTTATTGAATGTTATATGCATTTCTTTTGCTATATTTTAGCATGAAATAGTTGTTTCTCATGTATGATGCTTGATTAAGTCTTGTTGTGGTAGAAATGCACATACATATGATAATTGCATCAATGTAGATGGCATGTAAGAATATTGTTGTTGAATTAAATAAATACCTCAAGCTTGATAGAGATAATTACTCCACATCATAAGTGCCCACTTACGTGAGATGTCATGGATGATTCATCATCTCAAATCTGTTGGTCATGTGGTCACTAATGAGCAACAAGTTTAAGAAATAATTTGTTCCTTGCCTGATGAGGAGTAGCAATTGATGAAGGTCAATTTATGCCGCAAGTCTCAAATCAAGTCATTTGATGACACTGCAAGGCACCTTCTGCCAAAGGCAGAGGTGATGGCCATCAAGAACCATTCAAAGGTATATGATGCTGGAACATCCTTTCCCCAAAAGAATAAGTTTGGAAGAAGAAAAGGAAGGATGATCAAGACAATGGGAACGGTGCCACCTTGAAAAAGTTCAAGAAGACGAGCAATAAAGCCAAGTTGAAATGCTTCAATTGTGGCAATAAGGGACACTTTGCATATTGGATCCCAAACTTTTCTTAGAAGTTAGAACTATTAAATGAGAAATTGTTAGCAATTAGTCATATGTAAGAAAAATGGGAATTCTTGAAATCGAAATAAAGTAGAGAAGATAGTTTAGCTACAAGATGGATTATATGTGAAATTGTTGGAAGTTATAAGCTGGAAAATGTGATTGAAACATGTTCACTAAGTATGCTTCGGTGTTTTAGCCATAACTTTTTCTCTAGTTATCCAAATGAGATGATTTTTAATTTGGAGTAAACTAGAGACATAGGACTACAAATTGTTTGATGAAATCATGTTTTAATTCAGTCTTTAAGAATGTCAATTTTTGGCTGGAAGTTGAGCATAGAATATTGTTTCAGCATAAGAACAGTACAAAAATGTTTAAGATATAACCTTTATATTTTTGAAACAAATTGAATAATTTTGGTGTTATTAGAAACTTAAGACAACGAGGAACATTTTTCTAGAAGGAAGTGTTATCAAATTCCTTCAATTACCTGATTAGAAAAGGGTCTGGATTTTTGGAAGGAGTTAGGCATAATTTAAATAATTCTGAGGTCTTGCTAGATTAATTATTTTTTTGGAGTTAATTCTTATATTAATGTTAGTTGGATTTTAAAATATGGTTTAGTTGAATTAAGTGGTAAGAGTATATATGTATGAGGGCATTTTGGGAAGATCACTTGGGCATTAAAGTCATAAGGCTTTAAAGGAAGGGCAAATGGGACATTTCTCAATCATTAATGGCAAAATTGAAATAAGGAGTGATGGCTTGCTTTTAAGGAAGAAGCAAGAACGAAATTGAGAGAGAAGAAGCAAAGAGAAGAGAGAGAGAGAGAGAGTTGTGTAAGGAGAAAAGAAGGGAGAGAAGAAAGCTAATCTAGGTTTTGATTTTTATTAGTCCTAAAGAGTGATTTTAAAGTTATTCAATAAGGGAAAAAGGAAGAGGAGGATTAGAGCTTCCATTAGAGTCAAGAAAGTCATTGTTTAGTGAAGATTCAAGGTAAGGTTGATCTTAATCTTTTGGAGTTTTAAAAGGGGTTTTGGTTCAAATAGCTTAAGAAATATATGGGTTTAAGCTTTCTAGGATCAATTTTATGAATATGTTCCTTTGGGTTCTTAATTGATATTCTTATTGAATGGAAATTTTGCCTTTGATAAGGAAAATCAAGGAAAGTAAGAGGAGCAAGGGGAGAGAGGAATTTTTGAGCAAAGTTTTAAGCAAGGAAATCAAGGTGGGTTTCATGTTTGTAATTGAGTAATGAGTCATTAAGGTTTCTTTTTCCAAATCAAAAAAATAAAAGGATTTCAATTAAATGTTGCTTTATTGCTTTTGATTGATTTGAGATATTGCTACATGTTTTGGTGTATGAAATTTTGATGATGATTTGTGAATTGCTAAATGAAAGGGTTTTTTGAAAAATTGCATTTTCATGAAAAACAAGTTTCCTAAATGTTGCCATTTGGGCAATCTATTTTCAAGTCATGAATTACATGTTATGTGGGTTTAGTATATTCCATTCAAGAATGTCACGTGCACGTTGACCAAGTTAAAGGCTTCTCCCTCCTGCCCGCTAGTGGCACGAAGCTCTTTCATGTACTCCCTCAAGTTTACAACTACACAGGACCATTATGTGGAATTGTATAGTTTGTCATGTTTATGGATCTACCCAAATCACTTTTGATGTGCTTATGTGTTTATGATTTGTGACAAGTTTGATGAATTCATGATTTAGGATGTTTATGAATTGTTTGATAAGTTGTGAATTTGGAAAATATGTGTTACATAGATTTCAATGGTTTTCGCTTGTTCCTTGTTATAAACCTGTTACCCACGAGCTTTCAAGCTCACCCCCACTCTCCTTTCCCTATTCAGCTGATGAGCAAGAGACGTAGTGAAAGAAAGTGGAGACATAACTCCGAATTTGTATGTTTTGTTTTGTTTTTGAGTAGTTCATGTAAAACAAGGCTGTAATTACTTTTTGAGCAATTATTATTCAAGTATCTTGTGAAATTTAGGGATATTGGAACATTAATGTATTATGGCTTGAAATGCCATTAAAGCTTTGTAAACTCTTGTGTTATGTTGTTAATGAAATATGAATTTGTGTATGGATGATTATCAAATTGAAATGTGAATTTAGGTATGAATGAGGTGGAGTTGAAATATGAATTAATTAAGGATAAGGTTAAGTTGGAATTAGGTACACTTGGAGAATTTATCAAATTGAGATGATGAGTTTTGAATACAATTTATTGTTACATATAAGTAGATATATTATGGAAAAGAAAGATAGGAATTATGTTCTGAATTCAAAAGAAAAACTGCATTAATATAGGTAGAACTAGACAAAGTTGCCTTCTATAAAGTTGTAGCTTATCCTCTTAGCTTTCTAACGCTATAAAGTATGTAAATTCTAGGCATCGGAGTTGAGAGATATAAGCATTATAAGTGATGATGTTGCATGAGAACTATGAACATGACAGCTGTGGTGAATGATGAGAGTTTGTGTATGTTATGAGTCATTTGAGTTGAGGTTTGGGAGTTTAATGCACTCAAATTGGTAATTGAATGTTTTAGGAGTGTTATTGCATTAGAAGAAGTGGATTTGGGAAGTTTATCAGTGAAAATAATGTTAAAATGGATGTAGGAAACTTTGGAGAGGCTTTGGAGGCATTTGGGAACCCCCTATGTCCATTTAATGGACATTAGGTCTGTTAACGGACCTTCTCAGGTCTGTGAGGATCCCTAGCCTTGCCATTATGTCTATTAAATGGACCTTCTCGGGTGAAAAATGGTTTCCAAGCCCGTCTATGTCTGTTAGGCAGACATGTATGTCCGTTAAATGGATATACACGGGACAATTACAGGAAATTTGCATTTTTGACCCTTTTAGATGTAGAATCTCGCTTTGTGGTCTTCATGAAAGTTGTAGATCTAGAAATCTTCTTTCAAATAGTCTAAGAATGGCCTCAATCTAATATTTTTATAGAAATTTATACAAATTCTCCCAAGATAGGTATAATATGATTGAGGATATAAACATGTTTGAATCTTTTGGGCATAACTTCATCGTCTGACCTCCAAATGAAGTGATTCTTAAAGAAATGGTTTCCTAACACATTCTTATATCCCTCCATAAAAATTTTAGCTTTTGGCTCTGATATGAAAAAGATTGATGGAAAAATAGTGAGGGGTCGATTGAGCGAGCATAACTGGGGTATGAACATACTTTGGCTTTTTAAAAATAACTTCTTC
Source organism: Erythroxylum areolatum (assembly GCA_024520975.1). NCBI lineage: Eukaryota > Viridiplantae > Streptophyta > Magnoliopsida > Malpighiales > Erythroxylaceae > Erythroxylum > Erythroxylum areolatum. The sequence continues at coordinate 29,266,083 of JANIJH010000224.1, forward strand.
TATAGAGTTCCAATTGAGATAGTTCTTGCTTCAAATTAAACTAGAGATTTAGAGCTACAATTTTTTTAAGAATTCAATTATGATTTTGGTGTTTGACTATTGTGGGCACACCACTCTTGTGGGATATAGCTAATACGGGTTCATGGAAGTAACCTTTCAAGGTATACGCACGCTCACGTGTTATGATGACTCTGGTCATTGGACTCCAAAAATAGGGTCTAACAGTTGTGGTGTCAGAGCAACTATTTGGCATTAGAAATTTGTGGTATCAGAGCAATAGTTGGGTTTTGAAAACGGTCCCCAAAATTGCAAATGAGTGCAAAGCACCTCCTAAGGTACATGATCCCTTTTCTACTTCATTTATGCATATTGTGTCATACACTTGCTTAACTGAAACTGATTCTTTGTATATTATAGATTTGGGAGAAACGGACCACATAGCCAAAGAAAAGTCTTGGTTTGCAGCCTTTAGGAAGTTGCCAAAGGGAGCAAAGCATGTTTCTGTGGAGAACAATTAAAACCTTGAAGTGGAAGGGATAACAACTTGTAGAGTTCATCTGAATAATGCACATTTGTTGTTATTTGATGTTTTGTATGTACCTAAGATTTGTAGAAACTTGTTTTCTGTATGTTCCTTGTTAAAGTTCGGATATGGCTTGAATTGCTTTAATAAATATGTGGATATTGTTAAAGATAATGTAGTCATGTGTTCTTGTTTAGTAAACAACGGATTGTTTGAATTCAATGCAAGTGTTGCTACTTCTAGTTGCTATGTAACTGAGGTTACTACTGAGATGACTTGTCATGACTGTTTGGGACATATTGGACAAGAAAGTATGACTAAGTTGGCCACACGTGGCTTACTTGGATCATTGTCCAAGGTCTCTATACCAAGTTGTCAATCATGTCTTGTTGGCAAGGCCACAAGAAAGCCTTTTGGCAAGGCAACTAGAAGTCAAGAATCTTTGCAATTAGTTCACTCCGATCTTTGTGGACCATTGAGAATCGTATCTAGGCTTGTGTCTCGATACTTTATCACATTCATTGATTGTACTCGATTGACCCATATGTTCTTACTAAAGTATAAGTGTGAAGCACTGAGGTGCTTTGAAACATATTTGCACTTAGTGGAGAATCAATTGGGTAAGAAGATCAAGTCAATGAGGATTGATCGTGGTGGTGAGTACATGTCAAATGATTTTAAGGCATTTTGTGACCAAAAGGACATTGTGAGACAACTCACACTTCCTTAGACTCTACAACAAAATGGAGTAGTCGAAAGGAAGAATAGGACTCTTATAGATATGGTGCGATCTATGATGGCTAAGGCCAACTTGAATATTGCCTATTGGGCCAATGCATTGCATAGTGCAATGCATATTTTGAATAGAGTGCCCTCTAAGTTTGTTGATTCTACGCCATATGGGTTATGGTAGAAGAAAACCCCTAACTTAAGCTATCTTGGTCCTTAGGGATGTGCAGCTTATGTACATGCTACAGATCACCCTCTTAGGAAATTAGGCCCTAAAGTGAGGAAGTGTGTCATGCTTGGTTATTCTGAGCATTCTAAGGGGCATGTGTTCATGGACGTAAGTCACAAGATTAGAAATATCTTTGAATCAAAAAATGCCAACTTTATTGAGGACGAGTTCCCTAAAAGTGGTGAATGATGTGATTTAGATGCATTGGTTGAGACTTTTATGCAAGGTCAATCTAGTGCTTTGGAAGCACCATTGACTACACCTTCTGTGGTGGAAGTTCCCCAACAAGAGGTTGTTTAAGTGCCTCCTAGATCCCCACTTATTAATGAATAACAAGAAGAAGTTCTGGATGAACAAGTTTAAGAGGGAGTTGAGGGAGTTTAAGAGCCACATGATCAGGCTATAAGGCAAGATCGTGATGAGCCTCCTCCCATGCCTAATTTGAGACATTTAAATAGGCAATTTTGACCACAAAAAGAATGGTGGATTTTGGAGGGAAGTAAGGCAAACTTGATGTCATCTGAAATTGATGAACCAAGTAATGTGTAAGAAGCTCTTGAAGGTGTTCACAAATAGAAGTGGCTAATGACAATGCAAGATGAGATGAATTCGATGCATCTCAATGAGGTTTGGGACTTAGTTGAATTACCTCCTGGCTAAAGGGCTATTGGGAATAAATGGGTCTTCAAGATAAAATTGAATTATGATGGTACTATTAAAAAGCACAAGGCCTGATTGGTGGCTAAGGGATTCACATAGAAGGAGGGTATAGTTTTTAAGGATATCTTCTCTCCTGTTGTGAAATTCAATTCCATCAGATTATTACTTATTATTTTGGCTTATTTGGACTTGGAATTGCATCAAATGGATATAAAGACTGCCATTCTCAATGACGATTTGAGAGAGGAGATTTACATGCAACAACCCGAGGGGTTTGTTGAAAAGGGTCAAGAGCACAAAGTATGTAGACTTAAGAAGTCTATATACGGTCTTAAACAAGTTTCAAGATGGTGATACTTGAAGTTTCATGATGTAATCATAAACTTTAGTTTTGTGATGATGCATGAAGACCATTGTATTTATGTGTACACTTTTGGGTCAAAATTTGTCATTATAACTATATATGTGGATGACATACTAATAGTAAGTAATGGGTTGAGTTTATTGAAAACCATCAAAGGATGGCTGCCTTCCACCTTTGACATGAAGGATATGGGAGAAGCTACCTATATCCTTAGTGTTAAGATCCTAAGAGATAGGAAAGCTAAGATGCTGGCCTTGTCTCAATAACCTTATATTGATAAGATTCTTGCAAGTTTCAACTTGACAAAATCAAAACCAATAAGTACACCACTTATATATGGTTGTAAGCTTGGGCAAGATTTGTGTCCTCGTAGTACTCAAGAAAAGGAGGAAATGAAAAGGGTCCCATACCTAAGTGCCATTAGAAGTCTAATGTATGCCATGTTGTGTACACGGCCTGACATTAGTAGCAAGAAACAAATTGGCACAACATTGTCAATAATGGAGGCTGAATTTACTGCCAATGCCTCGGTTGTGTAAGAGACCTTGTGGCTTGGAAATTTTATTCAACACTTAGGGTCAATTGTGCCTTTGGAAAGGCCCATAACTATCTATTGTGATAGTATGGCAGCTTTGGCTTATACTAAGGACCCTAAGTATTATAGAAAGATTAAGAACATTAACATGAAGTATCATTTTGTTAGCGATGCAATAGAAGAGGGAGAAATTAAGTTAGAGTACATATCTACGAACCTAATCGTGGCTGACCCTATGACTAAGCCATTGCCACCATTTCATTTTTCTAAACATGTAAAGGCAATTGGTCTTCGTAGATTATGAAATGTTGGTGTAATTTTCTCCTTCTTGTGTCACACATGTAAGACGTTTGATAAATGAAAAAGTTGTTTATCAATTATTGGTGCATTTCACTTTGAAACCACAACGAAAAAAATGTACGTGTCAATCATAGTCTAAGGTTGGTTTTCTCACACAAGCCATCCGCCCTTACATCTTTGCGTAAGATCAAGGATGAGACTGTTAAAGTCTTAAATGTATGTTATCTCTTAAAAGGGATATATGACTTGTGTGTCATATATTTAAGTGGGAGTTATGAACCAAAACATGACAACTTTAGTCTTATGGTCGTCTTGATTATGAATGCATCAAGATAAGGTGATCTAGGTCATCGAGTTTGTATGTCCACTCATACATACTATCCTATGATTTCATTCTTAAGAGTGAGAATAAGGAGTATTTCATGGTTGTTTGACATGTCCTCCTATTATTGAGAATAATAGGAGTTACACATCTAAATGTTTTAAGAGGGAGAATTGACACACCTCCAAGTGGGAGTGGAGTAGTAAAACATTTAAGGATGTGTTTAGGGAACATAAAAGGGATGTGTTCCAAATGTTCCATAGTTAACTATAAAATCAATAAACTAAAGAAAATAAGCAAGTTGTCTCTTGTATTGCTTATGTGTGAGATTCTTCATTTAAACCCCTTAGTGAATATAGCTTGCTATTAGGAAATTGAGGATTATTATAGTTTTCTTAATTGGTTATTGGAGGTCTCAGGAGAAATGGGACTAGAGTATCCTCCTTTTAGATGATCATGTTTTCTTAAATTTTCTAATGGTTCGAAGCTAAAGGAAAGATATGAATGTATAAGTTGCCCGCATAAGTATAATTGCATGAGTTGCATAACTATGATAGCATATGTTGCACACTATAAATGATACACAATCACATTATTCAATCTTGGCGTCACATATTGTTTTGTACAATATGAAAGATTGAATGTGATGTGAGAAAGAAACTAGGTGCACTTGAGGTTTAATACATTTATGAGTTTTATGAGTTAAAACTCACAAAGTAAACTGAATGTGATTAAACATATGTATCAAAATGCGTTGGGGTCTGAGAGGCATAACTTGATTTGTTCAAGTAAGTTTGATTTGTTCAAACGTGAGGAAAGTGAAAATCTTTCATTATGGGTCTAATAACCATAATGTAAAGAGATTTTGTTTACATGCTTAAGGTTGCACCCATAACTCAAAATTATGTGCTTCAATTATTATTTATTTTCGACTTTGTATGTTCACTTGTTGAGTATTTTCTGTTTGAGTGGGAGCATATTTTTTGAAATATATCTTTGAGCCAGTGGGAGCTTATTGGAAATTTATATCATAAGTGCTACAAATTTCATTTGATGCACAAAGATATATTTGAAAGTGCTTGGGTTTCATGTAAGGAGCTAACCCTTAGTTTAAGGGAGCTCAATGAAGCTCATGTAAGCTATAAGTGGCTTGACATAACTTTCCCTTAGCTCAGGTGTCTAAAGGTAGCTTTCTCGGCTCATCTTAGGTTATTGGGAATTGAAGTTAGCTATAAATATGTTTTCACTAGTTAAGCTATAAGAGCTAATTAAGGAGCATGGGTTTGAGTTGAAATCCGAAGCTTAATGGGCAAAATTAATGGTGTTAGAGGAAGGAATCTAGCGTGCTTGAGTACATAATGGATACTAGGGTCTACCATGAGCTGTAGCACGTCATAATGCATCTTTCCATGCATACACCTAGAGTGCAAGTTCATTGTCTCCATATGGATACATGAATTGTGCCAAGAAAGGATGAATTGGCCAAGAGGTTAAATTCGACCAATGGGGAAGTTACATCATGTACCTTGCCTTAGAATGAACATACAGGACACCTTTGCATCCAAAGTACTTTCACCAAGGTATGTGTACTTTGGATGAAAGGATGTGTTATTTCGGCCAATGGTTGTGACCATTAAGCCAAAAAGAGGTTCATGTACAAGAATGAATGGTCATGAGTGTACCATTATGACTTTAAGTGAAGATACATGACTCTTTACCAAAGGATGTGTCCCTTAGCTAAGAGTCACGATGTTTCACTAAGAGACATAACTCTTGGAAGAGTCATGACTCTTTGCCAAAGGATGTGTCCCTTAGCCAAAAGTCATGATGTTTCTGTAGCAACCCACTCTCGCAAGACCCGAACCCGACATCGATGGTGATATCTGAGTTCGTGCCTTGTGAGGGTGGCGTGCTAATACACTCAATCATTCAAAAGTTAGTATAAATTTTTTTTCTTTCTCTTGAAATCACAAACACACACTATGCGGAAGCCAATCATC
>JANIJH010000224.1:29422873-29434432 GCA_024520975.1 Erythroxylum areolatum
ACTTACGTATTAGCACCCAAACCACCATCTATAGAACGGTTCTTGGGCTACGGTATCTATTAAGAACTTACTTCATTCAATAAAAAAGATGGATAAGACCTGCTTAAAGATCTGAACTTTACTAAAACTTCATAGGCTTGACAACTATTGAGTTACAAGATTCTAAAATTAATCTAATTTAGATTATAATGATTGGAGCAATTTCAAAACCAAGTTTCTGTTAACCTTTTATGTTTGCTTAGCAGTACCCATCTAGAAGTTCTCTTGGAAAGGTATGAACTTGATTAATGCATTTACATTTCTTAAGCTCATAAGATTCTACTTATTGATTAGATTCCATGTGATCATTTATTATGTAAAAGCTACGTCTTTTATAGAGTCAATATTAAAGTTTAAGGTTTAAGATCACCAAATCCTCAAAATTCAAGATGAAACAGCGAAGGGTTCACTAGAGGGGACATGAACTACTAAGTACCAAAATCCATGAAATAAAGCTGGAAAGCAAAGAATGTCGCTTCCCAGCCACATTTGTCAACTCAGTACTACTTTGCAAAGTGGAAAAACAGAAAAAGGCTGCCATGCAACTATCTAAACTTTGTGACTTTATCCTTCCTTTTCTTGTCCTGTCCCGTCCAGTGCCAACAGAAAGCCAAAGGAAAATGCAGTTCTTCTGGTACTGAATATGACAAAGAGTTTGGAACAGAAGACTAAAGAAGAAAGTGGTCAGATTCAGGACAGAGACAAAAACACAAAGAATTCTATGGAAGAGTGAAAGAAGAAGACCCTTTTGAGTTGCACTTTTCCAGATGGTGTAGAATGCATTTGTAAATAAATAGTCATTGGAATTGATGCATGGGATTCTATTGTTCAAGTCAAACTAGATGATCCAAGGGTCCTTGTTTCGAATTCAACCTGCAGACACTCTTACAAAAGATAAAAGTGGTTTTTTCTTTTACCATGATTCAGATTCAATAGCTAATCAGATCTCAACTTATTTATTTGTTGCCCTGCTCGTGGTGGTAAATTAAATGCCCTGCTTTTGAAAACTCACCTTCTGGCACTGGACATATCATTTATTTATTTATTCAAGTCTTATGCTGAGTTCCCTCTATCCGTCTGTTTGACCTGCAGCTGCAGGTTGTTATTAATAGTAAACAGAAAATTGAGGCAAACTTCAGTACCCATCATAAGGCATGTTACACACCCCACATGATTCTTGGTTTAAAAATAATCATTGGAGCTTGATTTGTTCTTCATGTCAGATGAGATTCTTGAGGTCTCATATCCAAGCTTGAAGCTTCAGTCTTGGTGAATTCTCTCCATTTTCACCTAAGAAAACATGGACTGGGTTTTCTTTCAGAACAAGGAAATCACTTCTCTTTCCCCATCACAGCAACCATACTTACTTTCTCAGCCACCTCCTCAAACAAAACTTGATTCAGATGGTTTCAACTTTAGCAACAAGGTTAGTCCTAGTATATTGCTTATAATCATAATTCTTGCTATTATTTTCTTCATTTCCGGTTTGCTGCACCTCTTAGTGAGGTTTCTGCTAAGACCCCCTATTAGAAATCCTGATGACATCGACAATGAGACTGCCCTTCAAGGGCAGTTGCAGCAACTCTTTCACCTCCATGACGCTGGTGTTGATCAATCATTTATCGATACTCTACCAGTTTTCCAGTATAAAGCCATAATAGGATTGAAGAACCCTTTCGACTGCGCGGTTTGTTTGTGTGAGTTTGAGCCTGAGGATAACCTCAGATTGCTGCCAAAATGTAGCCATGCCTTTCACACGGAGTGCATAGACACATGGCTACTGTCTCACTCCACTTGTCCTCTTTGTAGAGGCAGCTTGGTCCCCGATTTCTCTCCTAACAATGACTGTTCTCCCATAGTTCTTGTTCTTGAATCTGGTAGTGAGAGCTCAAGAGAATTTATTAATGACAGAGAGGCCAATGTTGGCCGAACTAATTCAGTGCTGAGAACAAATTCCCATGACGGTTGTCATGGAGACGGTGAATTAGGATCATCACGAATGGAATATTCGCGCAAATCATGTGAAATCTTGGCAAAAGATGATCCGATCCCTCTAACAGTGGTTGATACTAGAGAGACAGTTGTCCCTGTTAAGCTAGGAAAGTATAGGAATATGGATTCGCGAGAAGGAAGCGGCATTGGCATCGGCATCGGCATCAACAATGTTGACTCGAGAAGGTGCTATTCAATGGGGTCTTTTGAGTATGTATTGGATGAAAATTCGTCATTGCAAGTACCCATATGGACTCCAGTGAAGAAACAATCAAGCAAGAAACCTTCTTTGCCATTAACTCCTGGGCACGGGCTAGCCATGTCTGAATGTGATTGTGAATCAAGGCGAGAATTCCTCGGTTTCCAAGGGATTAGAGTTGTTGAATCCAGGACTGATGCCGGCAGTGGAAGCAATGCCATTGATAGTCATAGAAGCAAAAGAGAGAGCTTTTCAATATCCAAGATTTGGCTCAGAGGGAAAAAGGAAAATCAGCAATCGTTGGAGGTGACTTCCAGGAGGGCATTGTCGTTTCGTTTTCCGGAAAATAAGAACATAATTGGTGATGATTCCAAGGCAAAGAATGGGAATGCTGATACATTTCAAATGGGAATTTGCAGGTGCCAAAATGAGAGCGGTGATGAGGAAAATCAGGGTTGCAACAGCTTGGAATCTCAACCCAAAACGCCTTCTTTTGCAAGGAGAAGCCTGTTTTGGCTGGTTGGAAGGCAAAGCAAGGTTGTTCAGTCACCCAAAGTCTAGCTCCTTTTTTATTTTTCTGATTCTTTTCCCAGGGACAATCATGAAATTGGATTTATCTTAAAGAAGAAGAAGAAAAGAACAGAGATACCGAAAAGCACCTAAAACACGTTCCTTTTTGTTTTTTCATGTGTCCAACAGATATTTGTCCTAATCAGAAGTGTTGATGGTGCTAAAAAATAAGATGTTATTGATAAAATTTGGAGCTACTAACACCAATGCCCTTGTTCTGTCAGCATATGCTCTATGAATCATCATTGATGCAATTTCCAGCAGAAACAGTTAAGAAGAGATTGCCATTAACAAGAAAACCGAGTGCTTGAGTTTTAGAAAGACTTGGATTTCCTTGGAAGATTAAAGACCTAGTAATCTTTTCATCAATAAAAACAAATCAGAGTTTCATAACAAACAACACCTTTTTTTTTTCAATAATTCATGTCCATAGTAAATGCAAGTGCAAGTTTAGCAAAAGCCAGCTGCTCCTCAGTAACACTGGCCGTTTTCGCATTTAATATGATGTTGCTGGTAGTATCAAGAGAATGGCGTGGAGAGCCATTGTCCTGTTTTATTGGTGACAACTAACCTCATAACTCGTGTGCTTGTCCTTCTTATCAACACCACTCCAATTTCCTTCAATGCCAAAACCAAAAGAATTAGTTACTTCTCCCAAAGTATATGTTCTGCTGTGAGAGACATGTTAAGATCGTTATGAGCTGTAGAAGCGCTCGCTTTCATATGCTTTTAAAGAGGACTTTTGGAAATGTACTGAGAATGGAGAATGGGGAATGGAGACTGGAGAATGGAGACGGCTGGTACGGATCCTGCTCAAAATTTTGTGGAATCCTCAAGTTTTTCTTTATGAAAATATCAACTTGAAATCTCGTGCTTTTAAATAAAAAGATATACCTTGAAAGGAATTGGAAGTATAATAAACGTTTATATACAATACAAGCATGCATCATATCATGCCAACTACATTTAGTCATCTGAGATCACGTCCAGTTTTCTAGTGAGACGCATCATTCCACTGGATGACAATTTATTAGCTTGAGCCTCTCTCAATGTTACAAGTATCGGTCCGTAGGTCGGATAACCTGGACAAATTAGCGATACCGGTTAGTACAGGATCATATAGGCTTATACCCAAAATACTAAAAATCTTGACCAAATTGAAAAGTTTAGAAGTTAGGAACTAAATTATATATATATAAAAACTTAAATCTAAAATCAATCCATTTTTATTCTCCTTCAGTCTTCAGTTCACTCCTCGCTTCAGAACAGTCGTCGATGCACATGCACACCCCCGGTCTTACTCGTAGTTGCTGCCACTTCCTCCACTGCCGCTTCCTCCTCTGCCACTTTTTTTCCAGTCTGCTAGTGCTCTCCAGTCCACTACGCAGTGCTCTCCACTATTGCTACTCATTGGTTGCTGCTCTTCACGCACCGTTGTTGTCCACTACTTTCCATGCACCGCCTTTGCGTCCATCCAGCCAGTCCCTGGTGCAAAAAAAGGTTTGCAGTAAAGTACTTTAGATTTCCGATTCCAGAAGCAATTTCTACGTCTTGTTGACTTGCAACCCAACTTGACAGACCTGTGACCTGACAAGACCCGCATTCGTCATTAACTTGGTTGTAATTTAACTAATTTTAATGTATACGGATTATGGAAGAATATTTAAACATTGTGAATCGTGCACAATTCAAGAATATATTATATTATTTGTTATTTTAATGACCATAAAAATGAGATCAAATTAATTAATTAAATTGTTAATTAATTTATACGAAACATATAATCTACATATTATTATTTGTATAAAAAGGTATTTAACATATGATTAATGATTTAAATATAAGATTTAAAATATAATTAAATCATTCATTATATGTAATTAAGTGAAAAAAATTAAATGTTTGTATTTTTATATTGTACATTGTTGTCGTTAGGAAATATTATTAAAAATATTAATCCTATTTTATCAATAGCAAATCCACATTCATCATCTTTTCTTATGAATAGTTAAATACATAGTAGCAAACACTCTGTAAATTTACAAGAGAATACTCATTAATCGACATAATGTGAAATTATAAGTATTTAAATCATTTTTTAATGGGTATTATCATTAAAAAAAGGTAATTTTTGAAATTTGTATTGTCATATCTAATATTTGGATTTTTATAATTTAATATTGAACTTTTATAGTTATGTAATGATACTGTGTACAAAAATTATATTTTTAATATGAATTTATTAATTTAGTTTTGACATGTGTCTTCATTTATTTTTTAGATAAATTGAGTCATTTTAGGAAGATTTGACGATCTAGTTTGGAATCATGCTAGATTAGTTCCAGGGATAAAGAACCATACTATATATGTGTTTCCATCAAGTATTTGAAAGGTAGGGAATCATTAGATTAAAGAAGCATTTATTTAGGATTAAAAGATGAAGCTGAGTCTTGTAAAAAAGTGAGCCATAATATAAAATGAGAAATGAAGACTTTACTTAAAAAGGATTAGTATGAAAAAGATATAAGACAAAAGTTAAATTACGAAATTGGTTGTCGAAGTTTTTTTTTTTCTGATGGTTGGATAATAGTGAGGATGTTGAAGATGGTGGTATTCCTACACAATAATAAGGAAATGTTGTACCTAATGTGAGGAAAAGAAGAAGATATGTGTTTAATTTTTTTCATCACGAATGATTCCTAGAGCTCAGCCTTCAATCCGTAACACCTTATAATCTAAAGAAGCAACTCAGAATATAGATATGACAATGACTAGATGGTGGTATGATTTAGGTATAATATTTAATGTTGCTCAGTCTTATTATTACAGTCTATGATAGATGTTATTGCCTCTAATGGTCCAAGATATACGGCTCCTTCAATTAATGACTATAGAGATAAACTTCTAAGCATATCTATTTATAAAATACAGAGTTATTTGGATGAAAGAAGACGACTTGAGTAACTTATGAATGTTCAATCATGTGTGATAGTTGAACAAATAAAAGACATGAACTTGTCATCAATTTTTAGTTTATTTTGCTAAGGGAACAATATTATTGAAGTCTATTAATGCATTTGGTCTTGTTAGAAATGCTGACAATTTGTTTCATATATTTAATGAAGTTATGAATAAAGTTGGTCAAAAAATATTGTTCAGTTCATTACTAACAATAAATTTGCTTAGAAAGCAACTGAAAAAAAATACAAAACGGATATAATTTTTTTTATTAAACTCCTTATGTTGCATATTGTATTGACCTGATGTTGGAAAATATAAGAGATACTGGATATTTTTTCTATAATTGATGAGATTGTGAAGAAAGCAAATAAAATGACTAAGTTTATCTATAATCATGCATGGGTCTTAGATTTGATGAAGAAGAATTTCACTAATGGTAGGAATTTGTGTCGTCTTATTGTAATAAGGTCTGCGACTAATTTCTTATCATTTTAATATTTTTGCTGATGAAGAAGGAGTTGAGATAAATGTTTACAAGTGATAAGTAAGTTGTATCACAATATGTCAAGTCCAATGTTAGAGTTGAAGTTTCTATAATTATATTTTAAGGTAATGAATTTTGGTTCCAATGCCAATTTGTAACATGAGTTTGTGAGCCTTTGATAAGAGTACTTCGTCTAACTGATAATAATGAGAAGACAACTATGAGTTTTTCTTATGATGCCTAGAGAGAGCGAAGGAAGCAATCAAAACTAATATAAAAAATAAGTATTTGTATACACCTTATCTTGCAATCATCAATGAGAGATAAAAAAAAAACAACTTTACTCTTTGTTGTTTACAGTTATGGCATTTTTTGAATACTCGTGTTTATTTTAAACCAAAATTAATAGAGGAATGCTATTAACTATTATGAGAATTGTTTTTTATGAGATGGTACAAGATCTTCTAAGCTCATAAATAGAGGCTTATAACAATTTTTCTAATAATTTTGAGATGCCTATTGCTATTTTTTAAAGAGACAAGCTTAATCTAAGTGTGTGCATGTGTGTGTGTGTGTGTGTGTGTATAATATACCTTTGTTACTTGCTGGAAATTAATCATCATTTTATTTTGTTTATAATATTACTTTTGTTATCTTACAGTTGCTTAGTAGGACCAATTCGAGATTAGTATTCTAGAATTTTAAAAATTTGCAATTTGAATTCTGAGTTAATGCATGAGTACAACAATGTGTGATAGGAATTGAAACACGTTTGAATTTATCCACTCTAAGAAAATGAATAGATTAAAATACAAAAGATTGAATAACTTAAACTTTGTTTGATATAACTTCAAACTTCGAAATATATGTGTTATTATCATTATTAAGTTGAATATAATTCCTTATAATTTATTAATAATTTTATTTTATTTATTTACTATGGCTCTTAATAGAACAAATAATTTTGTAAATCCAATTTAGTTTGACCATGTCGATCTTTTGACAGAATGAGTTTTTAAGGAACTGTATTTAATAGATGAGAGCAACTTATAAGATAATTTGGAAGGGAAAGTAGTACGAGTCAAGGGAGTTGGACATTCCTGGAAGGCATATAAAAAAACTAGAGTAGCGAGGGACGCGGTCAAGGACTCAAAGTTTGTCAAATTCTGGATCGGTCCCAACTTATAAGATAATTTGGAAGGGAAAGTATTAATATAGTATTTGGTGTAATGAATTTGAATGAAGATGATGATGAAGGTTCTTTCAGTAATGAAAATTTTATACCAAAAAAAATTGAGCTCAATGTGATATGTGTAGATTTTGATTGAATGAAATTTTAAGTTTTTATTTTTTCTCTTATTTTAATTTCACATATATTTCATGTATATATTAAGTTCTATATAAGTAATATAAATACAAGTATAAATGTTTTTGTTTCAAGTTTCACTTTTAGTTATTGTTTCCTCAGTACGAACAGTTGTTGTAAATCTCAATACTTAGAGTTATGAATATTTATTATTTTTTATATTTGATATTTTGATGTAATATTATTTATTATATGATAAAATTGCAACATTTTATGCACTTTATATTATCCTTAATTTTATATTTGTAGGATCTTTTTTTATATTAATTGTTATTATTAATTATATGTTAAATATGCGAAAGGTTATATTAATAGAAATAAATAGATTATTATTATTTTAAATTTCTATTAATATGATTTTTGGAACTATGAATAATGTAAAATTATAAACGATATAATACAATATATTAAAAAAATTATTTTTATAATTTAAAAAATTCAAAAACTATTTTATAAATTTAAAATATTACCTAAAAAAATGTCCAATATTGACCAATATCAATATAATATCATACCAGAATAAAATTAAATACCGATATCGATATAGTATTCATAACATTGCTTTTTCTTTTAACGTTTGTTTATGAAATATTAGAATTTAGTGTAAATTAAAGTTAATAATATTAAAACATTGTCGCAATTAAGATTGTACGTAAACAAGAAGCAATGTTACAATGCCAATATTGAATGATCAACAGCTTTAATTGCTCGATGCCCAGACAATGACTCCAAGTTAAGACCAGTAGCTTTCTCCAGTGTTTCGCTAGAACCATAAACATTTACTAAATAGCATGTAAAATAGATGTAGCTCTTAATCTTATGTTGCCTATGCACTGTTAAAAGTATCATAGTCTTGTGGCAAGCAGTCAACATCTGCAGTTCAACAAATTAGTCCCCAAGCCTGGCGAAGAATCTCGTCGTTGACAAAGGGCCGCAGAGACCACATCATGCAGAAACTCTCAAGTTCTCCTGAAGATGTTTTGAGGTTTACTGAACTAATAATTCTTTCCTGAAACATAGCAATACATCTGTCATGCTAAGAATAGATCACGAAGAAGGAATGTGAACGGAAGGTGGAAAGCTTGACACCTGCATGAGGTAGTCTTGCTTTAGCATACTGTAAATGATACCCATAATTGTAGCACAATCCATCATTTTAGATTCTTCAAGACCAGAATGTGGGTGATCCATCAACTGAAAAGAATAAAATATGACTTCATCAATCTAGAGCAGCTATATTAAAGGTTGCATGAGATATTTCAACATAAGTTTCTCAACAGATGAAGGTGGCCAAGAATGTAAAGGCCACTGCTAAGGAGATAACACAGATTCACATATGATAAGGCTACATGATTGAAGTCAGATGGATTAATAGACCAGCTTTAGCAGAAGTCATAAGTAGGGATTTCTAATTATTTTGATGATTAATAAGATAAAGACAAATCTGAAAATGCCCACTTGAATGGCTTTCAACTTAGTGGACTCACGTGTACTTAATATGGTTTATGTAGCACTAGATGCATTAGCCTGTTCCCTTAATTACTTAGAAAACAGTTACTATTTCCAAATCGTTGTAAATAGCCTACCAACTGATGCATACGGATAAAAGAAACGAAGAAAAACACATGAAAAGAAGGATTAAAGAAAGGGAAAGGAAAGAAGATAAAGCTCTGCATATCTTTACTTGGTTCCAAACATTAGGAATGTATATATGTCACCCTTAATTTATGGAAAAATTATTGTCTATTCACACAATATCATATCATCTACTGCATTGTAGTAGCATGAAAGCTCTTAAGACACTGGGAAGAGAGAGTATACAGCTGACCACTGACTGTAAATAGGATTCAAAATTTCTCAACCTGATCACTTGATTGCTGATTCAATGGGCCAGTAGAATCACAATTTAGCACTGGTGATAAGCATCCACCAGACATTTGAGCTGCTCCAGCTAACTCCTTCAGAAAGGTTTCCATATAATTGAGTATGGTTTTGGCTGTGTGGTCAGTTGACATGCTCAATATCAAATTAAGGTAATGACAGAGTTACGTGTTATTACAAAGGCAAAAGCAAGGTAAGACTTGGACTATAATTTCCATGCATGCATGGGAAACATGTTCCAAAACTGGCCAAACATAGTAACAATATAAAATTTCTCAACAAAAGAAATAAACGATATTATCACCCAAAATGACAAATGGGATTTTGGGGGACTGACCATATACTAAATTTGGAGCTTTTAATAAATAAACCAACGTATAAGGCCTTTGCATTAATGGGTCGAATTTGTTAGATCAGAAACACATCAGGCACTACATAGAAACTGCAGAAGTACTCTTTAGCTAAGAATTTAATGTGATTGAGCAAGTGAAAGTTACCTCTACTTAGGTGGTCATGAAGTCCCAGTAGGCATACATGTACTTCTGTGTGTAAAAGTTCACAACAGCAGGACATAAGACATTGCAGGACAAAAGAAAAATAGCTTCTAGTTTACAGAAAGCTTCACTTAATTGCAAGTTTTAACCTACACAAAATTGATGAATTTTAAAACTCTGTGCTGAGTATTTACTGCTGAAACTACAAGCATGGGATGGGGAATAAATGCATTAACTCTATAAAAATACAAACAATAATATGCACTGATATACGCAGGAGGAGAGAAAGGAAATAAGCCCATGCTGTTTTACAAGAAAATGGAAACCCTCAATTTCAATAAACAAGAAACAGTAAAAAAAGAACTGTCCTAGAGATCCAACCCGTACGCCCAAGGCTAATAAACTAAACTTGCAGCAAAAATATACAGAAATTCAATGCATCACAGGAATTTCCTATTTCTCTTACACTTGCTTGAGTTTTGTACGATGTCATAACTGTTGGTGCAACTGGCTTCTATATAGAACTTAATTCTCTTTGTTTCATTGGACTTTATAATGTTTCGAATCAACTCAGATTCTGTGTTTATAGGAGGTCTTCGGAGAAATTCTACCCACAAGATTAAAATGTATTAATCTGCAAGTAAAATCAGTAAACGGGGAAAAGAATTGTAGTATAATAATAGTTTCAACAAATGATAAGTTATGCTTATATGACCAACCAAGCCCTTGCTGAAAGCCACTGAGAAGTCTACTTCCAGCAGTACCAAGTTCGTCAAGCATTGTGACCCTATAATTACAGCAGATCCATCAACATATAAGTCAAAGTTCTTAATGCTATCAAGGTTATTTACTGGTTTTGATCTCATAATTCATATTCGCATCAATAAGGTGGTCCTATGTTTCGCAACAAACGAAAGACATGGTTTTTTAGGCGTTAAAATCATTACAATAATGAAGGTATACCTTGTTATATCAAAGGTCAAATAAGTGAATCTTAGAAACATTACCTGGTCATAAAATCTTTTAAAATATGGAAAATCTTCTCTTTCATCTCAGCTCGTTCTTTGCAGTCTTCACCCTGCATTCTGTCATAAAAGGAACTGTAGTGGGAGAAAGCACAGAAAACATGAACATCCAAGTTTTAACGATCACTAAATAGCAAGCCACAAACTTTGAATAACGGAGATAGCAAAGCACGCAATAGTTATTGCATGTTATTCTTTACCTCAATGAAGTATAATAAAACGGAAGACAAGTGATAACAAGTGGAGAATAGAGAGACCACCAGGCTTTCAGTCGTTAACTTATTATTGCAAACTATTTATGTACACTCGATAGTTTACTCAATATACACTTAAAAAGTAAAGATTACAGGTTCTTGACAAGACAAAATAGAGAATTTTTATCATATTGAGGTAAGTAGTGCAAGGTAATAAGGGTAAGTGATATGGAAGGAAATAAACGACAAGATTCCTTAGGTGCAAATATTCCCTCCTATGGTACATCGTGGATTATTGTCAGACAAGGAGAACAAAAATCAATAAATACAAGCACACCCTACTGAGAAAGTGAC
>JANIJH010000224.1:29436182-29448145 GCA_024520975.1 Erythroxylum areolatum
ATAAGTTTATTAATTGAAATTTAAAAAATGAAAAATAAAAAATATATAGCGGGTAACCCGCGGGTCTACTCATACCCACTGGGCAGGGTATGAATTTTCAAAATCATTACCTGTTTCTATAAATTTACCCGCGAATCCGTATCTGTGAGACCCATACTGGTGAGACCCGTACTTATACCCGGACCACCGGCCCGTTTGCCAGGTCTATCTAATAGCAACAGAGTGATAAACGAAAGAGGAAGAAGAGCAAGAAATGAAAGATTGTGGTTTGTTAACATACTCTGTTTCCCGGGAGAAAAATATGAGGCAGAGGCCAGATGGTGCTAAAGCAACTAAAGAAAACTCCCACCTTACCAAGCAAGAAGAATCAGTAAATAAATCCCAGAAAACAAGCTTCTTTTCTTCTCAAAAACGTGTTTTTCTACTCTGTTTGGCATTTCGAATTGCTAATTCTCTGCTTATTCAAACCTATTTCAACCCCGATGAGCACTGGCAAGCCCTTGAAGTCGCCCATCGGATTGTGTTCGGGTGAGCCCTGTTGGATTTTGAAAATGCCCTCTTGTTTTTGTTAGAAATGTCTCTACCAATTTTCTTTTTCTAGTTAGAAGTGTTTTACATTTGGCACAGGAATTTTGGAAACTACCCTACTTTCTTCTTTCTACCTTGGGCAAAAAAAAAAAAAAAATCAAATTCCAGGTTGTATTTGTTCATGGAAGTAACTATTCGAGCTTCTTTATTGTGTCAAGTGCAAATCGATTTTAGAATTACTTTTTTCTTTTTTGAAGCTTCGTTTAAATCGATTTCAAAGCTTTAACATTTCAGTCTTCAGTTTGAAGCCATTTTAGAAGATATTTCATTCAGGAAGAAGTGAACATTTTTCAACGTGATCACTAGTAGTTCCTTAGATGGCAGGTATGGGCATTTGACGTGGGAGTGGAAGAAGGGGATTCGTAGCTATTTGCACCCGTTGGTGTTTTCGCTGCTCTACAAAGGTCTTGCATTGTTCGGTCTTGATACTCCGTTATTCATGGTAAATTTTATGTTAAATCTGACATGGCTTGTTATGGTGCTATATATATAATGCTATTATTATTGAACTGTGCCGATTCACGGTTCACAGAATTCCAGAGTAGCTCCTCTTCATATACCGCTAATGTCCATCTAAGCAATACTAAAAAGAAGCATAAGATGGATATGCTAACTACAAAACCACAATGCAGCGATTTGTGGTTCATCCTTTACAATAAATCAGATGAGAAGATAAGAAGAAATATTTATGCACCAGTGACCTCGTCATGTCTTTTACTTTATTCTAGAAATTACAAAGATCTGTGAACTTCCTTTAGTTTTCAGTCCATACTAATATTGATGCTTTTTTTTCTCTGCTACTTACGTACTATTGAGTTTTATTCCATTCTTATTGCGCATAAGTTTCTTCAGGCACAGAAAAAAGCATATTGCTTCAAGTCAAATCTGAAATGATTGCTTGTTGTTGTACTTTTGTTTTCTTGACTGCTTTATCTGGTTGTGTTTTTCATGTATTGCCTCCATAAACTATGCAAATGGCTGGTGTATGAGTTAACAAGTTTTGGCTATTTGAAAGATTAGTTAAACGCATATTTATATGCTTGGAATGCTGGCTTTCAAAGTTTTGGTTATTATGTCCCTTGTTTTGTAGACAAGAGCTCCACGGTTGCTGCAAGCCCTGTTCTCAGCCGTTGGTGATTTGTATATGTACAAGCTGTCTTATGTAGTTTTTGGTGAATATGTAGCACAATGGGCAGTATCCTTAAGTTATTTATTCCTTTAACCCAGCCCTTACTTGGGTTGAGGTATCATTTGCTTTATTCCGCCTCTTTCTCCCTATAATCAACTAATCTGTGTTTATTGCTTCTAATGATCAATAACTTTTGCCTGCTGTGATGCACTTAACTTTATTAGCTCTTTTCTCAGTTGTGCAATTGGTTCATGTTTTTCTGCTTTAATCGTACGCTGTCAAATAGTATGGAAACTGTTCTTACATTGGTGGGTCTATATTACTGGCCATCTATGAGATTGAGACATTCTCCTAGCAAAGTTGTGTTGGTTTCAAGGAAGTGGGGTTTGGTTATAGCAGCAATTGCCTGCGCAATTCGACCAACAAGTGCTATTACATGGATATATGTTGGCCTTGTTGAGCTTTACCTTACACGTGATAGGTTGAGATTCATTTTCCTGGAGGTGTTCCCCATTGGGTAAGCAATTATACAGTTTGCTCTATCTTCATCAAAGTATTTTCACCATTGCTTACCATCTGTGAACTTCAAGTTTCTTATCTACTTGTTGAATTTATTAAACTGCATCAGAACAAATAATATTTCTTTCGAATTGAATGACATGACCTTGCATAATCAAATGGCTTCAAATCAAGTGCAAAGTATTCTGATGCTACTGGCTGATGATTGGACATTCAAAAAGATGTAGATTGATTACTGCCATAACCCTTTAACTGAACTAAAATCTATTTTAGGTACTAAAACAAAAGAAAAGGCATATTAAAAAGTTTGGATCATCACCACCATGCCAATAATAAACACACTTCAGCATAGCTGGCCTCCAAATACTTCTTAAATTCTTGTTTATAGTGCAATGGTATGTTAATTGTGAAAGTCTGTCAAGAGGATTTGTCTCCCAAGTCCCGTGGCTCAGCGGGATTTATACTGGGTGCTATTGTTATTGTTGTTGTTGTCAACAGGATTTGTCTCTTCTTGTGAGCACTCAAAGTTTTCATGTTGTTGCTCTGGATATATTTTATGTCGAAGGAAGTCTCACCCTTCACCATATTTTTATGCACAAATCTTTTTGAGATATTTCAGGATAGCTTCCTGATCTTCAGCAAGGTCAGCAAAGTTTTATACTGAATACCTAAGTTAAAGTTTGTTGTTGATTTTAGCCTTATAAACAACTTCATGTAAAAAGAGTGAAATTTCTTTACTTCTCTTTGCTAAAGGCCACTATTACTGGATTGCTATGGGGCAATGCTCTACTGATTATTAGAAGTTATAAGTGCTTCTCTTTTTCTGCTAAAGCGCTATGATCACTATGACCTCTCCAATGAGTTAAGAACTGCTGGTTTATACTTACTGTTTTTCTCTAGCTTCTTGTGGCTTCAAATTTTTGCCTTTTTATCTGGTTATTGGCAAGATTATGATACTTTTTAGTTGTGTGGAGACATTTTATATAAAATTACATGTACTCCTTTGCTGCTTTCACTGCATCAAGTGATTGTGGTAGTTGGATGTTCTTTTCAGATTCTTGGCTTTATATGGTACGGATTGTCAGTTGTGAGGATATCGAATCCCCTTTGATGCAAATTTTCTTGACTGGATTGAGTCTACCAATTGACTTTGAGGAGGAAGAAAATAAAATTTCTCTGAACCGCATCTAATTAATTACACCTGTTAACAAAAGAAATCTTTCCTCAAATAATATGGAAAACAGAAGGAAAGGAAATTTCTGTGGACCCTTTCTTTGAGGTCCCATTTGTTATTGTATTTGGAGTTCTTACTATTTCACTCGTGCATCAGGTTTTTGGTGCTTGGGCTGTTGTGTTTGTTGGATCGTTTGATGTATGGTTCATGGGTCTTAGTGCAACTCAATTTTCTGAAGTTCAATTTTCTTTCCTCTGGCGGGGATTACTATGGAACTCATAAGTGGCACTGGTACTTCTCTCAAGGATTTTCGGTCATGCTTTTCACCTTTTTGCCATTTGCAATTGCTGGCATCATCAGATGTAAACATTGGAAGCTTTCTGGCCTGATTTTTTGGGTTTTAACTCTTTACAGTCTATTAGGTCACAAAGAATTTAGGTATTTTATATTTCTTTGCTATGTTTTCTTATATTCTTGGTATCTACTTGAAGCGTAGATTTGACTTTTTTTCCGCCGGTCATCAACATCTAATTGGGCTGCTGAACTGCAGGTTCGTCTTGCCTGTACTACCAATAGCTTTAATATTTTCTGGATATTCACTAGCTGTGATGGCTAGGTTTGATACTTCATCAGTCAAAAGAAAAGGCTCTTCAAACACTCTTCTTAAAGGGCCATCTAAAAGTGGGTTTGCAATCTTCTTCTTGCTTGCCACGAATATTCCAATGGCCTTGTACATGAGCCTGGTACATCAGGTAGAAAAGGAGTCCTCAGTCATACTGGAGTTTAGTACAAGCTTTTTCTTCTTCAGTGTCACAAGTTAACGTGGTTTTAGTGGTGAATTCCAAACATTTTGAGAAAAGTGATATAAGTTATGGTTTTTTTTTTTTTCCTGTTCTTCAGTCTACACCCGGACTTCATTGAGTAATGAGACAGGAAATTCCTTTTATCGGTGACCTATAAGGGGAAAAATCCTCTGATTTCCTTTTTTATTGACCTTTTACTGTTTCTTACTGCTAAACCTTCCCAACAGAGAGGAACTGAAGATGTGATGATCTATCTATCAAAGGAAGCACGCAATGAGAAAGTAGAAAGTATTCTCTTCCTAATGGCCTGTCATGCAACGCCTTACTACTCCACTTTGCATTCCAGTCTACCCATGCGATTTTTAGATTGCACACCAAGGTTTGAACTTTCAGATTTGATTGCTGTGAGTTGCATTTTTCATGCTGCCTGGATCTCCAGTTGCTTCAAATCATCAATTTTCCTTTCTCACTTCTTTTCTGGCAGTGAAGTGAGAGGAATACCAGATGAGTCGGACAGGTTCATGATGGATCCTGTTGGATTTGCATGGGAACTGAGAAGAAACTGGTCTGAACCTAGTCACATTGTCTTATTCGAATCAGAAGAGAAATTGTTGAAAGATTTTCTGGTTTCACATTCCTTCAAAGAGGTAGGTAAAGGTTAGGCTAACTATTTTCTGTATTCGACATTCACGCCCTTTGCTATGCATTTGTCATTTTGAATTGTATTGGCAGATAAGAAGGTTCTTCCATGCTCATTTCAAAGTGGATCGTGATTTGCAAGCTTCAGTTGTTGTATATGCCTCCACTATGTAGTGGCAATTCCTTATAGCCAGACGATACAGTTGGCTTGCAGCTTTCTTCCAGAGTTTTGAGAGGATTAATATGGATAACAACCGTAGTAGGAAATAGACTTGATGCATACCAGGAGTGTTCTTTACAAGTCCCTCATCATCTTTGAGCTTTCCATTGGCTTATTGGGCCACTTGTCTCTTCACTAACTTTTAGGAATTTCAATTATTCCGTTATGCATTCTTGTACGATTTGTACAATCGTTTGGTAGATGTGTTAAACAAGAGTATTCATTTTTGTTTGAGAAACCATCAATTTTTTTTCTTTTTTCCTTTTTAGAGAGAGAGGAACACCCTCAACATTTTTCATAATGTTTAGCTCAATTTATCACAAAATAAACAATTTTTTTTAAATGTTGGTTCTTCTGTAAGGATTGAAAATTAGGTTAAAATAAGGCAACTTGCGTTTTCAAAAAATTAATTACTTATAAAAGGCTTGAAACGATTGGTCATGCTGTCAAAAACATGAGCTTAAGACCAAACTTCTCTTGAATAAGAGAAATTATTTTATTGGAAAAAGAAAAAGAAAAGCATTTATTTGTATACAAGCACGAGTTAAGGTCAAGTTTCTCGGACTTACTTGAGAATCTGTAAAGACTGCATAGGCAAGGGGGACAGGGAATAGATTTAAAGCTGACAATAGTTGTGTGCGTCTGATCAACATCAATCAGAAACTAAAAAGATGGAAATCGGCGCAGTTTTTTACATGAACTTTTCAATCTTAATACAATGAACTCAAGGGAAGCTTTCTGAGAAGTGTCATGCGGTGTCTGCAAGTTGGCCTACTTGACTGATCAACAGGATGCATTCTCTGAATATCCACCACATTGGGTCTTGGAGAGATCAAGTTCCAATACTTGTGCCTTGCATTGCATGCCCATAATGAGCAGTGCATGACCAGCTTCTCTATAGCTATAGCCCACTGGAGTTGCCAGATCCTCTGGGAAGCTATTTTTATGCTTTTAAACAGCTGTTGGTGGTTGGATAAGTGAACCCGACTCCACTAGCTGCACCAAGATTAGGTTCCTGCAATGTAAAGCAAAAGATGTTCCAAGGACCACATGTTGCTACAGAAGGATCATGTATGCTATTAACTACTAAGTTTCCAAGTTTAAGCCATTTATTTTGTTTCTGATCTTAAGAAACGGAACTGATCAATGTGGCAGTGAAGATGAATAAGAAAACAAATGGTAGACGATAAATTCCTCGAGGCTTGGTCTCTCCAAATGTTCCTAAAATTCAATGCAGTTTCTAAAGCGTGGTAAATAAGCATACTACACAAAAGCAGAGAAAGAGTTCTGAGTTCAGAAACGACATGGTGAATTATCACATCATAGCCAGAAAGGCAGATAAACCAAACTTGGTAAACGTGAATTGAACATGATAAAACATGTATATTCTCATTCCAGGTTCATCTAAGTAAAAATTATCTGGAAAGCATTGGGCATCCAAATGTGGGAAGGCTTAGTTCTTAAGATCAATTATACTGTTGACCTTTTGAGTTACTATGACAAGTCCCAATTGCCTGCCCATAAAACTTGGGGCAACTTAAATCTGCAAGACATAATCATTTCTGACAGACTGAAAAGGACCGCCAGACAACCTTTGGCTTGGTCTATATGTTCCCCACATTGCTTTGTAAAATTGCCCTCGAGTGTATTGTAGCTAAATATAAACCTCCATTGTCAGCTTGAGTTCTATAAACTTCCCAAAATTGTTCTTGACAATTTCTGAGTTTCTCTTAGTGTTTCAATCTCAATGAACAGAAGAAACATCCCCAAGACAAAGAAAATTGGTTGTTTGATAGCAAAAAATAAAGTGAACCCGGAAATATTTGCAATGCAGTGAAATGTGGCGACTCTGAGGAGGATGATTCCAGGTTTCCAGGAGTTAAAATTATGCCAATTTAATGCCACATTATCTTCCCATATTTAAAGCATGCAAGGATCAATCATGTTCACATACGTAGTGTTATTAAGTCCAAAAGGTCCTTTACCCGTAGTTCTCAACCGCTTTGGTTATTCTGTGGATTCTGTTTACCTAGCCCTGCTAAGATGACCTATTTTCTACATCGTAAGCAATAATCATTGAATGGGATTGACCTTCTTTTCCGTTATTGGAAATCGAGATTAATTCCTGTTCTTTTACAATATAATTGATGCTTCTCATTAATATTCCTTCTGCTAGAAAATTGTTAGCCTT
Organism: Erythroxylum areolatum; assembly: GCA_024520975.1. Lineage (NCBI taxonomy): Eukaryota > Viridiplantae > Streptophyta > Magnoliopsida > Malpighiales > Erythroxylaceae > Erythroxylum > Erythroxylum areolatum. The sequence continues at coordinate 29,443,446 of JANIJH010000224.1, forward strand.
ATCTTAATCTGATGAGATACCTGGTGGCTTCGTTTCTGAGTTCCTGGAAATTTTGTAAACCTTAAGCCATAAGTATATTGAACAGTTCATACTATATTCACTTAGTAAACAAAAAATGACAATATGATACATTATAATTACATAATTAAAGTACACACTGATAAGCAAATGTATTCAGTACATGGGAGCTTAGTGGATTCATTTCTTGTAAAATGGAAGATCATATTTATTCAAGGAACTAGAGAGCGTGAGCATATGACTAATGGTTGTGGCCCATGTCTTGTAGAAATGATAATCATCGCCCATGTCCAGCTTGATGACACCCTGATTTGTGGTTAACACAATCAGATAGCATGTATCAGCCTCTGAATCTGAATCTTTGTACAACTCAGCATGCATGTCCAGTATTATACCTACACCAAAATTCATAATTAGACGCGACTTGATTTCTATCATTGCCTTGATTTATCAAAATTAACTTCAAAAGCAGAACTTACTTTCCTTCTTGCTTTTCAAAAGGTTGAGCTTCCTCATTCTAAGTATAACCTGTAAAGTTTAAATCAAGTTTCAAAGATCTTTCTTCACCTCATTTCACTCAAATTGGCCACATAACATGGCAAAATATTCATAGGGGAAATTAATTAGTGTGTAGCTTAGTCTAACCTTGGCTTGGCTGTTTAGGATGATAGACACTGATCTCACTCTAAAATTTCCTGTTTGCATGAGAAAAATTTATGACAAGCAGACATGACAGGAACAAAGTTAGAAGTACGAAACCAAAGGGCGGCGAATGTTGTTAGCAGATGTTTGGAACCTTGGGCTCATCATCTGTTATGTATGTTTTACATACCATCTGGGGTTTCAACATGGAGCTCCGCACCATTGGCAAGGATAGACCTACATTCCTCCAAGTTGAAGTCCAAGTCTTCGTTGCCCTCATCAATAGGAAGCACCGGTGCACTTCCATTTAACCTGTTCTTGCATTCTGTTCTTGCTTTAAGTGTGGCAGCTCCTCTCAAAGCTGCTTGTTAAAACATAACATACACAATTAGCTGAAGCAATTCACTTGGCATATGATTCATGGTCTTTATTCACTTGGTAAACTTAAAGATTTCATCAAGACTACTGTCACTTTTCTCATCTCAGAACCCACCATGGTCATTAAAGGAGCTATTTTATTAGGAGGCATCATTTGAAACAACGTAGGAGCCATTCGACAGGCTAGAAAACGTTGCTTATGCCTAGCAAAATTGTAGTCAACACAGTTTATTGTTATGGTGACACTGTAACAAACAATAATTAGCTGATATGAGGTTCTTCTGAAGACAAAACAAAATATAATATAAATTTAACTGTTTGAGCAAGCAATTTTAAGTCACGTTACCATGTGGGAAATCAGGAAGTTGAAAATAATTAGAGTCAAGGAATGAGTTATTACAAGTAGCAGCAGCAGCAGTGAGTGTTAATACGTCACTTGCACTTGTACTACTCATGGCTGAACCTATCACACTACTAAGCTGCTCTCTCTTTGCTCCCATGGCTTCTGCAACTTGTGCACATTGAGCAGCCACCAGAGCCGCCGCGGAGGCCACTGCAGCCTCCTTGTTTGAGCTCATCACCAAATCTTCTTTCTCTGAGCTCTCAGCGGCAATTGCAGCTAAAGCAGCAGCCACTCCTGCTACTGATATGGCTGCATGAACTTCAGCTCTTTGTAACCTCTCTTCTTCTTTTCTCTTTTGCTTTATGTCTTTCAACCATTTCTTGATTGATAAGACCTTAAAGGGTATTATTTTCCATGGCAACTGCTTCACGAATATCTCCACATCAACTTTGTTTACAAACTAGTCATATATTTCTATTCTAACGTAGCATAACCAAATGATCACTATCTAGCTACTTACCCATTTCCTACGGAAACAACTGTTGTAATTGAGTTCAGGATGCATTGCCTGTTGCATCCATATCCATGACTGCAAGAGAGAATTAAGAAGATTGGTTCAACAAAAACCTTTTTTGTTTCAGATAGTATGCAGATATGTATGCTCTGATCATGTATTTGTTTAACTCTATATATCACCTTCACATCATTGGATTTCCATGGCGGCAGAGGCTTGAAGTCTGCTTCCTCCATTTTCACACTCTTTTCCACCTTCTGCAAGTGAGGAAATCATGTCACTTTCATTATTTAACTCCTATATCTCTTACCAATACAAGAATAATATATTGAAATGCTAAGCATGGATTGACTCACCGAGAACGAAGTCTTAACTTTGCAACCCAATTTCTTTATTTCATTATCCAGGAGGAAAATGGACTGATGGTCTTGCAGTTCTGGTTGCAGAGTCTGAACTGCGAAGTTGCACCAAGTACGCGAAAGAAAATCCATGGACTCCGGATATGCTTCTGATGGTGATAGCTTCATATTTGATTCCATGCAATTAGGAGCTAACTATCTTCTTACTTTTGATGAACGTATAATAGAGTGAGAAAAGTGTAGACTTAGGTTCAGATCATATAATACTTAGGTTGAAGTGTAACTAATAAATAGCTAGCCCTGGTTCATTATAGTGATTGCAACAGCATGATGTGGGTACCAAACTTATGGTCCGTGCACATCTAGGCAAATGCAAGGGCTAGATTGGGGTTGCTAGCAGGGAATAAAGTGTCCTGGAATCATTTCCATCAGTTGGTTGACCCACATTGCAGATCAGATTCACATAGCTGTGAGTAGGATTTTTGGTCAGGCGTTAAAAGGGTAACATTGCACTTAGGTACAGCTTGTTCCTGCCCCTTCAGTGTAGCTCAAAAAGGCTATGTGGACAGAGGAGGGTAATAGGTGGAAAGTGTAACAAAATGTTTAAAAATATGCAGGCATGCGGAGTTTGGATAAAATAAGGACCTACCAGATACTAGAAGAGTTGATGCAGAAATAGATTTTGATTGAAGAGGGTTCAAGATGCATAGTTTTTGATTGATAAGAAAGAAAACACATGCAAACCATTATAGGAGCATGGAAACTAGGTGGAAGAAAATCATAAAGGGGAGCAAGAGGCCCCTTATTTGGTATCTTTAAATGGAAACCATAAATTTAAGCTAAGTATGAAGAGATGGTTTTTTTTTTCCTTTTTATTCTCTTTATGGTGAAGTGACCTTGAATTTCTTGCTAGAGCTGTCCAGGGCCACCACATTTGCCCATCTAACAATCACATTAAGAGAGCAGGTTAAGAAAAGGTGCAAGAATTGTGAGGCATTATAGCCAAGCATGCACTTGGGATCCAACATTGCTAAAAAAGAAATAGACGACAAGCATGATTGACAATGATGTATCATTGAACCTAAAACATTCTCTTCTTTAGAATAAACAAATACCAATGAAGGTTAGCTTTTAGTTAATTAAGAAGGTTAGCTGAGTAGCTTTAGAGGGGTTGATTATCGTTCAAGATGGCTAATGGGGTCGCCACATTCTTTTTTGATGATGGATTAATGGAGTTAAGGAGACTTGGTTAAAGACATTCTCATTAAGCTCATGTGAGTAGGGAATATAGCTTTCAATTTATGCTTAAAATAGTAGAAATCCAACGAAAAGTAGGATCAATTCATTGTTAGCTTCAACGGAAACTCCAAGGATGCACCACACACCAGTTATGCGAATATTGTTATAAACATAATATTTTAATAGTAAACAGATCATTTCCTTATTTTTTTTTCTTTTAAATGAAGCAAACCATGAATGGAAAATGAACGAGAGATAATTACATATCTAATACTGAATTTTCACTCTCACAATTATTTAGACGTTCCTACTGCACTTATATAAGAAATCATTTGACCAAATCCAAGAACATATATATTCTGAGGTTTAGCTTAGGCAATTGAGAACATAAGGGATTCATGTGAACAGATAAATAGAATTGAAGATCGAAGTTAGAATTTCCTTTGATAAGAAGTAAGAAGTACCATTTTCAAATTTAAACAAAAACAAAGAAATACTTCTTTTGAATATAATTAGTTAATTACCAACCGGGACAGGATTTAGTACTGCCTAATGAAAACATTGAATAGTTAGGTCTTCAGTCTACTTGTCAATGGATTTATATGGGCCTCTTGTCAGGCACGATGGACTTGTTCTGAAAAAGGCCTTGGACAAGCTGTTGAGTCACAAACCTAATGGCCTGTAGGAAATCTGACCATCATAAGATCAGGTGAATACTATAACATAACATAACATAACGGACTTTCAGCGGCGAAAAAAAAATCATTGCTAAAAAGTCCAAAAATTGTGGCTAATAATAATTCGCAACGATTTACTTTTGTCAGAAACATCATCAAATTTTCGTAGCCGAAAACTATAGATAATGTTTTTCCGTATTTATCACTAAAATATTTTGCCTATGCTTCATTTTCGTAGCTAAAAAGGATTAGTGAAAATTTGAGAAATCGTCGCCAATATATTTTCGCTACAAAATATTATTTTCTATATTTTTTAAAATGTAGCTAAAAGTTTTTAGCTATTTTTTTATAAACATAGCTAAAAATTATTAGCGACATTTTTGAAAACGTAGTAGAAAACTTTTAGATACGTTTTCGAAATTATAGTCAAAATTTTAATATATATTTTAACTGAATGTTTTACTATGTTAATTATAATTATTTGTGACATTTTTAATCCATATTGTTGTATATAATATTTCAATTTTGTT